>JAAIXJ010001748.1:145864-296237 GCA_013403705.1 Heliconius hermathena | reverse complement strand
TTGTCGATATATACTAATATATTAAAATATTACAAATATGAGAAAAAAAAGTAACCTATGTTCATCCGAAGACCCTCAAGTATCTCTATATGAGTATTTTATCACAATTGAATTAGCGGTTTGGCCCTGATTGCGTAAAAGACAGACAGACAGACAGAGTTACTTTCGAATTTATAATATAGGTATGGATTTATTTTTATATTTTTATACATTCGTGAGAATATATTATTGTCATTTTCTAAAAACGTAAATATTGAGTTCCGATACCCAGCTCAATGCCTCGAATTCAGGTGCAAAAAGAGAACGTAGTGTTTTGACATTATGGTTTCCTCGCCTATTACATATAGTAGACATGCAATACAGATTGAAGATGAAACAAAAAAGTTTTAGTTATAATTTACATTCATATTATTTTTATTCATATTATATAAATAGTTTGCGTAATAATTTCGTTATATGTTTCAGGTCATTCTAGAACAATAATAGGCTATGAGAGGCACAAAGATGGGAAAGCGACTTTGTTAGTTCTGGATCCCTCTCATTCACCAGCTCAAGTAAGTAATATATAAGGACTTATTGGAAGCTATAGAAATATATAAAAATATTATTTAGTTTTTAACATTTTCATGATATTAATATATTTTTCAAATGGCCAGGTGCGCCAGGTGGTGTGCGGCAGCTCGGCGGCGAGCGCGACGGCGCTGCGCCTGCTGCGGCGCGGCGCCTCCGCCCTGCGCGCCAAGCAGTACCAGCTGCTGTGCGTCAGCGGGGTCATGGCCGACGACGCCGAGTATCAGGTACGTGGGGACTTCACTTATTATACTATTTTTTGTACTACTTATATATAGTATTTTTCAGTTTCACGCTGTAACCGGCACATGGCAGGGTAAGCTGAGGGACTCCATTCATATTAAGACTTGACAACACTTGACACAAACACAAGACGTGGAGAACAGCTCCACTGTTCTACCACTCTCGGGTCGTCTCTACTTACCAGAGCGACGAAAAATAGAAGTAAAAAATATATAAAGTATAAATAAGTATTTTTCTTTCGTGTCTGTGAAATAACACTTTAAAATGTTAAAAATAAGAGTAATAATATTAAACAATTCATTACCCCAAGTGTAAATCAAACCCACAGCCGTCGTGTAACAGAGTCACTGCGCCACGACGACCTCACTTAGTGTTGACATTTTTTAAATTATTTATTTTAATTTCCAGGCCAGCAAAGTGTTGCAGTCTGTGCGTATTCCTTAAGAGACGGTCACAGCGGTCTCACCTCCGCGTCTATCAATACTTATTATTTAAATACGTATTATGTACTAAAAAAATGTATGATAAATAATAATTATTAATTATTTATTGATTTTAGAGATAGTGTGGCGTAATTTTATAAATATTTTAATATTTCCAAACTAAATTATTATTTTGTTTGTAATGCCCATTTGTTTTTTTGTTTTATTATATTAATTAACTAATTTGACTGGTTTCGAAAATACAAAAGGAGTTGAAAATATAACCACACTGTCTTTATAATTGTTCAAAAAAAATTGTCTAGTCTTAATTTATAGGTGTCTTCGTTGATATTGTTATATACGATAACATCATTATTTGTACTTCTTGTTTATTCAAAAAAATCTTGTTTTATTATTTTTATATTTGATCATTATTTTTTAACAAACAGTTTTACAATATGTTTTGTTGTTTGAAGTTCTATTTATTAGAGGAAAGAAATATCTTATAATTATTATATAATAATAGTATCAAGGTGGACACAAAATCGTTCTAGCTTAGTTCTCTTTAGTGGTTTCTACCTCAATTAATTTGTCAATTTGGTTCGATTGTGAATTACTTATATATATATTATATATATATAATATAACATTATATTTACAAACCAACGATCCTTATATACAATATAAAAAAAGCGAAGTTTTTCTCCATAAAATGTATAAAAGTGTTAATTGTATGGAGATTAATTAATTAAATAATCTAATGCTTATAGTTAAATTGTTAGTAAGTCAACGTATGTACAGGGTGGGGATGAAAAATAGAAATTATACATTTGTTCCCATTATTCGAAATTATTGCGAAAAAAAGCATAAGAGGGTAAAATAGAACAGTGTTGTAGGTTCGACCCGTGTAATTATTTCTATTTTCTTTCTCTGATAAGACAGAATGCGGCGTTGAGTTCCGCCACTCTAAGCAATATCTCGAAAATTGAGAAGTACAGAGTGACTTAACACAAGATTCCTTCTGTGTGGCTACGCGAGATACAGCGTGTAGTTGCTTTTATATATTTTTATCGGAAAAAATATTATTTCATTTAAATATTCTCATCCTGTATAATGCTTCACGTCGCCTTCTATAGCTAAGACACTTACCGCTTAAGTCACTATAATAATTATTTTGCACACTAATGGTTCCTAAAGGAATTGCATTTTAGATTTTAGATAGATGGGTTATGAAGAAATGGATCACATTTAGAAAAAATATTAAAATAAAACTATTTAAACATTCACAGTCAATAAGAATTATTATATTTATAAATAAACATACATTAATTTAATAAAAAACCAATTATTAATAATGTTTATTATTCACGTTGTTATTTTCACACAGACTTAAACAGTATACTGAATATCAGTTACTTTTTTTTTGTTTTATTATAATTATACTTTTATTTGTTTTTTCTTAAATATTTTTTTCAATATAAATTAATAAAAAATTAAGACTATATAGGTTTTTTTTTAATTATAAAATAATATCAGCATTACTCTTTGAACTGACGCTATCTTTTTTCGTTTTTTTTTAATAAATTATTATTATTATTTTAATATAGTATTTTTTATAAATATTATTTTGTTAACTTTCACCGTTATATCAACTAGAAGGTTAGGTTTGAAAAAAAATATTATCAAATTAAATGTGATCTATTGTAAATAAAAACGGAAAAGGTTGGATCGGAACAAGTAAAGGTGCCTGTAATAATAAAAAAATGTGTGGCTTAATTACGATTATTATGAAAAAATATATTGAATTATTTTTATTAATTTGTGAGTCTATAAATAATTCTATTAAAAATGTGTTCGGTTATTGTTTATTAAAAAAACAAAATTAATATTCATTGGATCAACTGTTCAATACTTAATTCTGAAAAAAAAATTACATACGGGAGTTCCCTGATTTTTGTGAATTTGACAGATGACTTTGTCGTCAGTTATCGATTTGTTTTAAATTGTCTGTGTGTGTTAAAAACATCATATTATATTGCTTCTTGTGTCTATAATAATTACAAATAATCATTTTATGTCTATAATGCCTGAGACTATAAATTAGCAGGTGTGGGATTTAAAATTGCTTTAGATAGTTGTATATTTTCTTCTAAATTATAATTGGTATTGTGAATATTTAATACATATTTTGCTTCAAATTTTTCTTATGTGTATTTTAAGTCTATGTCAAAGTGTTGGGCGATTATAAAGAAAATTGAATTACTAAACAGTCCTTCATATTCTCAGATTTCTTTAATAGTAATTTAATTCCAATGTCTCGATTGACAAAAAGTCGATAAATTATTCGTAATCGCTCATTTATTTAATAGTTAATGTCAATTATTCGACAATTTTAATTGTATCAATCATCACTTTTTTTATCAATTGTTGTGTAATTCTAGGAAATCGACCAATCGTTGTTTCTCTCGATTATTCCAATTGTTTCTAGTCTACGTGTTTACAATGTTATGGGTGTAAGTATTGAATTATATTCCATATCGATTTAATATTTTCGCTTCATTAAAAATGATGTATCGAGTGAAGTAATATTATATATAGTAACGGTATACTCAAATTATTGTTTAATTCTTATTAGAAGCCATCGCTGCTGGTTTGATTTCTACTTAGAAGAATTAATTATTTTAATTTCTTCGCTCTGGTAAGAGCACAGCACAACCATAGCTTCTCCCTCTTAACATGCAATGTGCAACGTTGAAAACGGTTGTCTTAACACTAGATTCACTCTGCGTCTGTCTATCAGGATATGCGGGATACAGCGTGAAGCTGACAAATAATAAAAATAGTTTATTTAGTATTTTTCAACGATATTTGTAATACATCAGAATAAATATTTAGATTTAAAGCTTATCTTATATGATGAAACATATTTACAAAATATAAAAAATTCAATGTTTCTGATATAATAATACTTCACTTTTTATATAATGTATACCTTTTCCTGTCGATATATTGACAGTTTATTGTTAAAATAATTATTAATCAACTTTAAATTAAATATACTATTATGTACTTCAAGAATCATAAAATTTATTGATGAATTTGAGAAAAAGTACGAATTTGAGTTGAAAAGAGAAAAAAATATGAATAAAAGTTCTTATGAGAATGGTTGTAAGGTAAGTCAAGATTGATATGGAATTAGGTGACGTAAAATAACAATGTATCAAGAATTTATTTAAAATGTTTATATAATGTCGATATTTTAAATAAATTATTGACTTAAAAATGGATTCGAATCTCTAATAAAATATTACTTGCACGCTTATGAATATATTTTAAACAAAACTACTTAGTCAATAAAAACAGATCAATTAAAAACATTCTAATGCTGTAATTTATTATATTAATGCCAACACGGTTTTTTTTTCGATTTATCTATAAATTTATTATTATTAATCTTAATTTGATATTATATTATAAATAAGGCGCTTTAGCTATCCAAGCTCATTACTGCCTCAAATAATCTCACAAAAATATAATAATAATAACAAAAAATCAATAAATACTAGATATTACATAAATAACACCAATTATTAATAATCTTATAAAACTTATATTATCTACAATATGCATAAAAAAATATCTTAACCAGTCAATATGTGGTAAATTACCGCCATTTTTGCTGTCACTTTGCCAAAGTGAATTAAATAACATTTTGTGCATGTTATTATTTAAATTCCAAGGTAAATAAATAAAAATGATTAAGAATCGAAAAATCTCTAGTTAATAATTTTTTTTCAAAATTTTTGAAAAGAAATGCAAAATTTCACACACTATCGAGAAGTAACGATCCAACGAGAAAAAAAAAACATTAAATAGGTTGTATTAAAAGGTAATAAAATGAGTAAATGATATAGAAAATACAGAATAATTAGATGGATAGACGAGATCATATTTTTCTTACGACATGTTCCGGTGCTTTAATAAAATTACAAGTAAGTAAATAATTTCGCGTTAAAGTTCTTCCCCTGTGTATTGTTTTTTATATATTAGTAGTTAGATATAGTTTAAGAGAATTTTTTGCGGTTTTAGTGTAAGTTTGAAATGTGTCAGAAATCGAAAAAAATATGAAATAACAATAATACGAATATTAATTATTCTATTATAAGTGCTGTTAAATGACATCTTTGTTTACATTTCAGTTTTTCATATTATATCAAAAGAGACCAATCGTGGCGCAGAGGCACACATGTGTGACTGCAATCACGACAGATTGTGGGTTCGATTCTTTCTCGGGGAAATGAAATATTAAATGTTTTCATTTCTACGCTTCGGTGTCAAGGCAAAGCGCAGCGTTAAGTTCAGGCACTCAACGGGTGGCTGAACTTAACGCTACGCTGAACACGCATTGCCTCCAAAAAAAGATCAAATCTATGTTTTTTTTTATTTACAAAAAATAAAAACCTTATTTAAAACAATGCCATAAATCTTATTAAAAGAAAAAATAACCAAGAAAACACCCCGCTGTTTAGTGTTAGTCAATGATTTATTCCAGATTTTAGTAAGTTTCAATAAATTTATAAGTGGATGTCATTTCTGTACCCATTTATTAAATACTAAGTAATTGTTATTCTTTATTTTTTTCGAATTCTCTTAAACAATTTTAGCTGTTAACTTTCATTCGAAATTTATTTCAAATTAAATTAAATTGTTTTAATTCCAAAAATGTGACATAATGTGTATGTAATATGATATTTAAGGTAATGCACTCATTCATGTGATATTTATGCAAGACAGAGGTTTTCGCTTATATTTTTAAATGAAATAGTATTTTTATGTGAAATATGAACTAAAGGTTTACTAACTATATCTTTAAAATACTCAAAAAGATAATAATTTTCAATAATAATACTTATATCTAAAAATCCCAATAAATCATTGTAAAATTTTATTTAAAAAAACAAAAACTGATTATTATTTGAATAAATTTACACAAAAGTGCTATTTCATACAATCTTCTATATAAGGCTTGTCACTATTTATAGTAACCCTGTGATAGGTAATCGACATCATGTTCGTGTTTGCTTGAAAAATTATTGAAATTTTGGGGTAAAAAAACGTAATTTATTTGTTGAATGATTTTTCAAGCAGCTTAGTGGGTGCAGAACGTCACTTGCCTTGTACGTAGTAGGGAATGGGAGCTTCGTAGGGACAGCTAGGCTGTGCTACAAATGTTTCTTCAATAAACTATCGTAAGTTACCACGTGGACATTTTATTTATTAATTATTTAAAATATTCCCTACTTTTTTTTCCTGTTTTCATTATGTTGGGATTCTTTCCAATGATATTATGACTCTGTGCTGATTTTCTTTTGAAAATTAACCGCCATTTTCGGTGTCATAAGTTAAACTAGTATTTTTGTTTACTGGTAGTTGTAATCTATACTTATAATAAATCTGTAGAAAAGTCGTTTCTGTACATTGAAAATATTTTTAAAAAAATTAGCCAGGGTGTTAAAGGATAATTAACAGAATCCATTTCCAACATTTTTGGAATTTTTGTCTGTTTATCTGTTTATGTAAACACGTATCACGTAAAAAGTAAACAATAAATTTAAGCAATTTTTATACATAAAAATTAGAAGTAAATCAAAGTAACTTTTAGTGTTTATTTCATTATAATCGCTTCACTCTATCAAAAGATATAAGTATTTAAGTTTTTAAGAAGTTTATATTTGAGATAGTAGAAATCGATACAAGTAACGCTGTCTATTGACATCAAATAGTAGGTACTACGAATCTTGATAATGCATTAAACATTCTGTGGAGTTAAACACTAATTACGACGGGAGGAATATTAATCATTTTAATACTTTACCACATCGTTTTCGGTTAATATAATTTTATGTTAGGTGAAATTTAGCATAAAACAGCATTTTTAAACTGTCTTTAATTTTAAGTCTTAAATAGATGGCGCTGTGCATAAAAGATTTTATATTTTTATAGTTTGGAAAGGTTACTGCTACACTCTATCAAAAAATAATGTACTTAAAGTTTTTAAGATATTTATATTTGAAAAAAAAAATAGAAACAATATAAAAATACATATCTATTGACAACATATTATAATAAATGTTGATAATGCATATTGTTGCGTTATTGTTTGTCAAACATTTATTACGTCGGACTGAATATTATTCTTTTTAGTACATCAAAAAAAGCAAAATATCTTTACGATTAATATTCTTTTATGTTAAGAGAAATTTAACATAAAAACGGTATGTTTTATCAGTTTAACATTTAGCTAAATAGATGGCGCTGTGCAATTCTAAATCAAGAAATTTATATTTGAGAAAGTAGAAACAGAATTCTAAGTATATTGTTGCGTTATTAATTATTATTAGTAAAAATGAATTACATCGAAAAAGAATAGTAATCATCTTAATACATATTTTCGATTAACATAATTAAATTTTAAGTGTTTTAGTTAATCTACCCATATAATAAATCTCTAGAGAATCTCTAATGAATGGTCTCTAGAGGAGTCGTTTCTGTTCATTGAAAATATTAGAAAAAGAAATGCCAGGGTGTTAAAGGATGCCTAAATCTAAATCTAATTTTAAAATTATCTGTTTTTCAATTTACATAATCATTTATTGTGTAAAAAGTATAAAACTAATGTATTACTAATCACATAGCTTTTACACATAAAAATAGTGCGTAATTTAGAGTAATATTTACTTTTTTATAGTAGTTTGTTTAATTACAATCACGTTATTCTATCAAAATATTTAAAAAAATCAAATTTTATTTAAAAAAATCTTCAAAAAGTTTATATTTAGAAATCGGCCCTGTGCAGCATCGGCATAGTATTATTTAAGTATTAAGGTAAGAATGGTCGGTTATTTCAGTTAGGTTTATAGGTAACCCGTTGTTATACACTTAATAAATCGTAGTTTTAGGTTTTTGAGATTTTATTTAATATTGCTCGCAAAATTTATTATATTTAATGTAGATAAGACTTTAGTTGTTTTATATAGTATCTATGTACGCGCGCAAGGAAAACGTGTAAAAAGATTTTTCCCGGGTAAATCAGTTAAATCGATCACTGAAAGTCCAATAAAAATCAGTTCAGTTATTCTGGACATTAACTCGGGGAAATAGAAAGACAGACAGAGACTAAAAATATAAAATTATTTTTATTGTATTTGAGTATTATGTAAATAACCACATGTACTTGCAAAATCATAGCACAACACATTTAATTTTAATACTTTTAAATATTTATTTTACTTTGATAATATTGGTAATGTAGCTGAGTTTGTTATTATTTTTGTTCATTTACATTAGTTAGATATTTTTTCTAATAATAAGAATTTTCTCTACTTATTATTCTTTTTCAGATTATATATTTTCTTATGAATCCTATTAAAAACTGAAAACAATTTTATAAATATACTTAATAAGCATTCGTATAGTTCAAGCAGGCGAAGCCGCGTCCGGGTCCGCTAGTTATGTAATAAATTGTGTAAAAATGAATTATAACTGAACTAAGCTGAGCGTAAATATATATCTTTTTTCAATAATAATTTCCTTACAATTCATCGTTCAGTCATACATACTTTATCCTCTTTTCTCAACTCTCAATTTGTAAATTCATACATTAAGTACATTATTAAAATAAAAATCAGCTTCACGCTGTATCCCGCACACAGCAGGGTAGGCAGAGGGAACCTAGTGTTAAGACACTCCGTTCCCCACTTTCTGCCGAATTCTGGAGGCATTGCGTGTTGAGTGGCAGAACTCAACGCCGCGCTTAACCTCGACACCAGAGCGAAGAAATGGAAATATAAATTTAAGTAAATATTTCATCTCCTCGAGTGGGGATCGAACCCACAACCAGTCGATTTTACAGTCACACCTCGTGCCGCTGCGCCACGACTGGCCACACATTATTAAAATAAATTTTCAGTATAAAAAAAGAAATAACTCATCAGTTTTCTACAAATATACCTAATTTTCATTGGTTTTGTATCTGTTATTGGTATAATAATATAATAGTTGGGGAACCCACGACACTAAATCAGGATTTACTCGAGCGTCATAGAGACCTATTGGGTTGCGAACCTTAGATAATAACAAGAACAAAATGTCATATAATACATATCCCTAGACGTGCTATCTCATAATCTGACGAGAGATTTTTTAATTATTGATTGTAATCAATTAAAAAGCTCAAGAAATAGCATGTCAATAAAAGGGTGTATGTTTGAAGTAGAATACACCAATACTTCGCTTTGCGTCGGGGTTACGTTCCAAAAAAACACGACACAAATTGATACGACGCAAAGTGAAAATAAATTTTCTATAGCGAACCATTTAATGATCGAAGATAGGTTCCAGGCTTACGAAAATACTACCTATTAAAAATAAAATTGAACTAATTTTGTCTCTAAGCTGATAGTTTTTTTAGTATTTTTGGCAATTCTGCCAGCAGCGCCCTTTTCGCTCATATTTGGGTAAAAAAAATTACAATTTTATGTACAAACGAATATAACTCTACCAATAATTAAATTGGGGAAGTATTTATCTTTTTTGTAACCAAAAACACCACGTAAAACTTTATATATGTAAATTAATTATTCTCTTTTTAAAAAAGCACAACACACAACATTACCTCACACTACGTAATTAAACTGAACTCTAAAACAAGCAAAAAGTGAAAATAAAATTGTATTAAATAATCGTTGATTTTTTGTTAGAAAGGGAATCCCCAAATTTCGATGGTATGGCGCAATTAAAAACAAAGGTGTTGCCATATTTTAGGAAAAAAATGACAAAAAAAAATTAAAGACTCGAATCCAAAACAACGCAACTTCAAAAAACTAACGACGCACAGTGAAAATCAGTAAAAATTAAGCAGCGACGCAACTTCGAAAAAAACGCAAAACGAAACGACGCAAAGCGAGGTATTGGTGTACCTACTTGTATTTATAAGAAAATAATTAAGAAAAAATGTTTTTTTTTTTTAAAGTAACATGTCCATCGATGAGTGAGACAGTAATAGAGAAAGAGTGAGAGAGGAACAAAAACACGGAGAAAGGAATATAGAGAACCCGTAGTTGCGTTCAACTTTATAGATTAATTTTTATTACTTCGGCTTGTGAAATTCGTATTATTATATATTCTTCGTAACACTTGAATTATTCTCTTAATAATAAAATTAAAACTAGAAAAAGATAACGTTTTTTTTCAACTTTTAGTCCTCCCTCTTCTGTACATCACTCTTAAATTGTCAGATTAGTAGAATATACATGATTTAGCATGTATCCAGTATCACTCTACCTTAATCTGACGCCCTCGAGAACTCCAGATGATCATATTTTTTTTACTGATCTGATCCTTTATCCTAGACTGGCGGCCATATTTATGGCGTTCATATTTGGAATTATTTAACCGAGTATAAGGAATCCCCCAGTGTATTGAACTGCCGCGCATTAGTAAATTTTAGTAATCCCGGGTAAATAAAGTCCCCGCTTCGGCTCCCGGGTCATAAGTACTTAAGCTGGAATTTTAATACCTGACGACTTTAAGTTAATTTTAAATGTGCACATAGCTGTAATGATGTACCCATTATTGGAGTTCAATATATAATATATAAAAAAAACATAAGCATAAGTTCAAACAATTTTAGGATAGGAATTATTAAAAATAAATAAAATACGCAAAAATTTTTCGAAAACTTTATTTAAAAAAATATTGTTTACAAAGTACATAGTCAAAGTAACGTGTAACAAATTACCATTTTATAATAATTGCAATAAATGTCCTTATACGTAATGACCACTCACGAACACTCGCCTTTAGACACCTTGTTTTTCATATTTTTCTATGAAATTTTGAACTAAAAAAAATCGTGCTACCTAAATATATGGGCATTGACATAAGGTATGGGATATTTCAATAAGAATATATCAACGCCTTATTCCGTCATTCGAAACGTCAATTAGTAAAACATAATTGATGTTTCCGAGTGTGGCATTGAGGCCTGTATTTATAAACCGCTCTCAAGTCTGTGATTGATCTTGAGACGCTGTTTTCATTCATTAATTATATATCTACGAATGAAAATGTCAACAAGCTCAATCTCAGACTTAAGAGCGATTTATAAATACGAACCTAAAACTAGCAGCTTTAGCTTTTAGGCAAGTGTTCGATATACATGCATACATGCAAGCAAATATTGAAATAAAATGCTACTAGCATTTGCTGTGATATCAAAATTTCTTAAGAATTTCAATTATACAAATAATCACATTTTTATAATAGATTCTACTTCAATTAATTCAAAATCAAAATTTTAAGAAAAACGAAACAGTAATACAATAGACATCAAAGCAAAATCTTTTGCAAATGAGAACATGAAATGTCGTAGCATTAATAAGTATATTCACTTGATGTATTAAATTATATTTAATTTAGATATTGGTACAATTATCGTCTACTTAAATAATAAAACTTAATTTTAATTGAATGATGGGTGTATGTATGTATATGTTATACATATTCATTTGCATGTAACAAAAAAATTTAAGTAAATATCATTCTCAACGTATTAGTCAAATTAGGATTTTACCCGCCATCCTTATTTTACATTTTTATTGAGAATAAATTTATGGCCTTATTTTTTTGCAGCAAATGAAAATTCTCCCAACGTTACAATGAGTCGTATTTACAACTCGGTCTTCGGTATGTAATATAATATTCTATATTGAAGTACTTGACCACAGACAAGAATATATATTTTAATATTAAATTTACATTTTTCTATGTAAATGCATTGAAAATACCCAAAACTATTTTTGCGCTAATTAAAAATGGATAAGTATTAAATTTACTATATTTAATATTTACATAATTCGTAAAAAAATAATGTCTGTGGCAAAAAATGTAGATAAAAGCAAACAATCACGAAATACTGATAGTAATTTAGGAACTAATAATAACTAACATGGTATTTTTAATTCCAAAATTATATGAAAGATGCTCGTGAAATAAAACCAGTTGTCCATAGACAACACCTCTTTATCACAGTTCTCGAAATACACTAAAATAACCTCTATTCTAATAAATACTTTAAAAATGTTAAATAAGGACACTTCTTATAAAACAGCTTTTATAAAAATATTTTAAATTCTTAATATTTTTTAATATAAATAGGCTAGTAGATTTTTTATTTTATCTGTATTCAAAAACATTTTAAAGTATAGTAAAAATAGAGGTTAATGCATTATGAGTGGCATAAAGCTAAGTGCGAACATGGCTTAATCTTATTATCTACGTCTTACGAAAGTAATGAGAGTTGTCTATGGTAGAACATGGACGGCTAACGGTTAAATAACATTTAAAAAGACTATTAGGCTGTATTGTAACTACAAAATTGACTTAAAACATCATTTAGATACAAAGTTTTTGTAAATAAAAAGAAAAGCAATTGGAAAAATATATAGAAATCATAAAAACGTTGAGAAAATTAGTATTTATCAAATATTGACAAAGGTGACCAGAAAAAATAATTGTTAAAAAAAACAAAAGTATTTTTCTTTGTTTGTAGTTAGCCTCCATTAACATTATTTCACTGGTGTTCTAGAAGTGTTTACTTTACTTTGCCATACCGTCACATATAGAAAAAATAAATTATTCAATTATTCAATAAAATACATACTTAAATACTTAATGAAATACGTGAAGAAATCTTGTAGATATCTTTTTTGGTCCCAAAATTAAATTATTTCTTATATTATGAAATTAAAGAGATAACATCAGCTTTAAAAGAAATAACCTTTATTTATTTTTATACTCTTTATATAATAGATAATATTATTTTGATAGAAGACTTTTAAAAAAATCCAACGATAAGAAATTTTGATGAAATATTTTTTGAAAGAATTATTCATTACATATTCGAATTATTTAGACTGAAGCTGTAATAAAATCAACATCAAAATAATTCAAAGTATGATTTTTAAGCGGTTTTGACGAATATGTGATTCAAGAAGTATTATAACATAAAACATTAAATGACTTATTTTTTTAAGTTTTAGAGTTTCTTATCGGCTTCTCAGCAGAACTGCCTTCTGAACCGGTGGTAGCTTTTTTTTTTGTTTATATGTTCATTCGACGATTCAAAAGTGCTTATAAAAGTCTATTTGAATAAAGAATATTTTGATTTTTTTTTCTTTTTTGAAAATCAAAAATTAATATATTCAGCTCATAATGTGATATTGTATTTTTTTTTACAACTTAATCGCCAAAATATGAAGAATATAAATAGCCAACAATTCAAATTCTAGAAAATTCGATATTTTAGAACGAAATCTACAAGATTCCTTTTAAACTTATCACTATTACATATAGCAATGAGTCGGGTTTCCAATTTCAACTTCTCACAACTTATAGTATATCAAGTCCGTTGCGCGAGCCGGTATGTTTATATTTATATATCATATAATTATAAATATAATCACAATCGTTATGTTATTACAGCCTTTTTTTGTTTTTTTTTGTTTATTTTATTTATTAAATATTTTACCTTCATTGCCTATGACAAAAGTAACTTGGCTATGAATTTATTATCTGTTGAATGGTTTTGGTTCTAAATATATATATTTTTTATGAAATACTGTTTTATTTAAAAATATATTATTTAAAACTTTTCTTAGTTTTTTCTATATGTCTATAGATGGCATATAACCAAGTTACTAATTTTAGGACTTTGATGTCATTACAGAAAAAAATCTTTTCAAAATTAATAATATCATTATATTAATTGAATTTTGAATCTTCTTTATATAACATAATTATATATTAGAATCAGTCTGCAATATTTCCATAGGTTTTCAACCTAATTATTGTATATTTATCAAAATTCGTACGTACCTATTTGGTAAAAATATTTCTTTTTTCATTTTGCCGTGTTTTTTTAAATCAATTTCAGAAGCACAGATATTTTATAAACATGCCTAAATTTCTCGCGGAGAAATTTCAAATTAATCATATCTTATAAATTATCATATAAATTAAGTTTTGTGATTTTTGAGATTCTGAACATTGTAATAATATACAACCTGTATGAGAAAAAAAAGGTTATAAAATCTATTGGCTCTCATCTTTAATTGTCACCGTTTATTCCATTTAAACGTATTATTATTAAATTAAAATATTATACTCTCGTTATAATACAAACAAATAAATAGTAACAATTTCGTTAACTAGATGGCGTTAGTTTACTGACTTTACCAATAAGCAGGCTGGAGGACTATCATTTTTACTCAATTTCTATGGAGCTATATAAGTGTTTTTCTAGAACATTCACTAATATGTAATATTTTGACGACTTTTTTTAACATTTTACGCTTTTTCCTCGTTGAGCGGTTGTTCTTCATGTTTTGTGGGTGGCTGCGGCGTTGAGTTCCAATCCTGTAGCTCGCCCGTGCCGAAAATGACGAAAACCAGCGCCCCACATATGTATGTAGTTGCGAGGATGAAGAATACTATCTGCCACTGTTCGTACGTGTTCTGTGAATTGAAACAATATTAATTAACACGTTTTTTTTATTGTTGAATATTTTTTAAAGGCGAAAATGATGTAGAAAATTTATGGTTCATAGCAAAAAAAGGCAATCCAAATATCTGTGCTGCTATAGGCAATAAATACCTATAGGTAATTAGGTCCAATCCTAGTTTAAGTAGCAAATAAAAAAAATACAGTTATAGTTAACACTTTTCTTAGTGAAAATATATTTTTTATATTTTTTTGTATACACAGGCCTTTAGCTCTCTTAAATAATGAATAGAGCGCTAGAACTTCGCAAGAACAAAGAATTGACTAAATTATCAATGTAATTAATATTTCCGAGGAGGATTTGAATCCAAAACCACCATACGTACTAAACTTATGCCTTTTTCAATGAAATATTGCCAATATAACTTACATTATGCTTAGTTAACTCTCCAACCATTAAAGTAGACAGCCAGCCGCACAATGAAGAAAGAGTGTTTGCAATACCGAAGATAGTTCCTAAAAAACGAAATATTACAAAATCAATCTTACATATTATCTATATTAAACATAATCATATTATATATTATGTAAAAAAAACATTATTCTAAAAATGTAAAAAAAGATATTACAAACGGACACCGTGGTGGCATAGTATGACGGTGTTTGAAAGGCTGGAAAATTATGTTTTTTTTTTATGGAAAAGGACAAGGCAAACGAGCGTGCGGGTCACCTGATGATAAGTGACTACCGCCGCCCACGACCCCGTGCAACACCAGAGGAGCTGCAGGTGCGTTACCGACAAGGTGTGTTGTGCGCCGGAGCCCGACATTACCTGATGCGAAACGCAGTGGCATAAAGCCACCACTTAACGCCGGTTTTAAATGCCGGGGGTGGTATGACCCAGTCGAGTCTGCCCATGCGTGACGTGACTCTACCACACGTACTCTAGTCGCCTCTTACGACACCACCAGCACCAGGATGATCCTATTTTAGGCCGGGATCACACGGCACAAAATGTGTTTAAATGGTTTTTATTTCTTTGCTTGGATAGACAGACATAAAATGCCTCCACGGAGAGTGGGAAACGAAAGTGTTTTAATGAGGACTAACTACATAACACTAAGTTCACAGGTTCCCTCTGCCTACCATGTTAGGCTAAGAAATATAATTCCAACTGAATCTAGTAAAATATTTGCTGTTATAACTTCAACATTAGCATATATGGCAATCGCTAAACTAATAATATTGTTGACTAATAACATTTACACAAAATGTAAAAGGATTAATTAATTACAGACAAATTACGTAAAAAAAATCTTTAAATTTATTCATAAAATTTGTAATATTATTATATAAAAAAAAAAATAATTTTATGATAATTGTGTACATCTAAGTATGTGCTATTTTAAAACTGTCGAACATTAGAATAAAATTTGCGAAAAAAAAGGATTTAAATGTTGTTAATTGCAAAATATTTTTTTTTCAATATATCCAATAAGTCTTATGAAACGAAAAAAGATTAGGTACATAGAATTATAATTTAAACATTTATATGGAGGTAATCATTATAATATTTGATTTTCTATCTTTAAATAAATTTGCCTTTCAAGGCCTTGTAAATATAGGCATTACAAAATCATGGCGGGATAAACAAACAATGTAAACAGCTTCACGCTGTAACTCGCACACTGCAGGGTAGGCAGAGGGAACCTAGTGTGTTAAGACACTCCGTTCCCCACTTTCTGCCGAATTCTGGAGGCATTGCGTGTTGAGTGGCAGTACTCAACGCCGCGCTTGTCCTCGACACCAGAGCGAAGAAATGGAAATATAAATTTAAGTAAATATTTCATCTCCTCGAGTGGGGATCGAGCCCACAACCAGTCGGTTTTACAGTCACACTTTGTGTCGCTGCGCCACGACTGGCCTCAAACAAACAATGTAAACAATATTAATGTTTACTTAGTTTAATCTTTGGTTTTCGCGATTACTACGTGGGTACTATAAATAAAGTAACTTTTCAGTTTATGCTAAATTAGCTTTATTACAGGCGATACAAATCTACGATCTACAAAACGGAGCGGGCCCATTAAGGACTACGTTGAACTCGCAAGAGTAGCTGCATACTACTTGTATTTCCACCTATAAATAGTTGGGCGGAAAGAGGTGGAATGGACTCGCTCAGTTCTCTGGAGCGGAGAGAAGTAATCAATTACAAAATACAATTTTTTTGTTGTTGTTGGAAATGTAAACCAATTTTATTATATAGAAGAATGTTGCGCTCAAGCGCCAAAAAAACGTAATTCCATATTTTAACTATAAATAAATTAGTTGAAAACTTAAATTTTATCATTCAAGTTGCTAATATAAGTACAGTATCGTCAACAAGTTGTGGCCGCCCTGAAGTTAGGAACTAGCGTTCGGGTCACCTGATGGTAAGTGATCACCGCCGCCCACGACCCCGTAACACCAGAGGAGCTCAGGTGCGTTGTGCGCCGCAGTCCGGCATTACCTGATGCGAAACGCAGTGGCATAAAGCTACTACTTAACGCCGGTATTAAATGCCGGGGGTGGTATGACCCGGTCGAGTCTGCCCATGCGTGACGTGACTCTACCACACGTACTCTAGTCGCCTCTTGCGACACCACAAGCACCAGGATGATCCTATTCTAGGCCGGGATCACACGGCAAGGTTTCCGAACTTTGCGGACTGTGCACTCATGAAGCAAAATCAAAACAAAAAAAAGTCTACATAGCCGTCTACAGCTAACTTGAAGGCGGCCACGACTCATCGATCGTACTGTAACCTAAGCCATAAAACTAAGCTTACCACTGAACTTAGGAGCAATATCCAATCCGTTTCCAAGGTATCCAGCCGTCACCGCGCCGTTGATAGTCAATGCGAAGGTGAAGATCGCGATCGACCAGATCCTGTCGTGCCCGAAGAAAGCTTGGGCTATCATCATTACACCTGGGAACAAATAAATATTCAATGTATCAATATTTTTTTAATAAATAAAGATATTGCTGTATATTAAAATAATAAAAAATAAATGGCACAAAATTAAATTATGTTACTATTGCTTTATCTCTAGGTCATTATATAATATATATTTTTTTTTACATACATATATATTTTTTTTAAAAAAGTATCAATATAATACAAATGTATATTAATTTTTAGTACTAAGAGGTCATGAGTACAACAATAATTAAAAATTTTGCAAATTATACCAAAATTACTGGGTAATATCAAAAATTTTACCAGGTAATCCAACAGCGAGACCAGTGAAAAGTTTCCGTGCTGTCGTAGTAGAGAGCCGGCCGGTGCGACGGAGAGAGTCGGCGAGCACGGACGACGCCAGCGCGCACAGGTACTTGCCGAGGTAGGGCAGAGAGGAGAGGAGGCCGTTCTGTTGGCAAATGATTTATAGTTACAAATTGAAACTAAATATATATTTTTAATATTAAATGGAAAAGGCAATTTATGTAGGAGAATTAGTTATTATTTTTCTTAATTTTAATCTATTTCCAATCACGATCCCGTTTTTATTTTTTAAATGTAATATTATTTTAATTTTTTATAAAATATTATTTGAATATAAACTACTGCATTTACAGTTCACAGAAAGAAACAAAATTTGTATTTGAATAAATGTTTTCAAATTGTTATTTTTTTATTTATGTCCCTGAAGTTTCCTTTAGCGTCACGCTGTTTCCCGCAAACAGCATGGTAGGCAGAGGGAGCCAAGTGTTAAGACACTCCGTTCCCCATATTCCGCCCAATTCTGGATACATTGCATTTTCTGCGCCATAATATGCTATAATAAATACTTAATAAACTAATCTTAGCGGGATCACTAGAAAACTATTTTAAACGATCAAACAAAAATAACTCACGAACTAAGTTAACACCGACGATATAAATACACCACTATAAATAGACAAGATAGGAATGCATTGAACAACTATAACGACCCTCGACGGTAGTACCTATAGGCGTGGACGGTATTCGCGACAGGCGCCACTGTATGGTTTTTTTTCTTAATTTAATACCTGGATGCTGGATGCGGTAAACACTGTAATATGTAACAGAATGCGGGCCGATAAACCTATAGACGTTTATTTTTTGCTGTAATACGTACTAGTTTAGTAAGATATTAATAACAGCGGTTGACGATGTAAATTGTTTTTTTTTCTTCTATCAATTACAATTAAATTGGTTATTAATTATTATTTTTTGAATGGTCGTTCGTAATAGACCAAGGTAACAGTTGTTATCCAATTCGCCTTAATATAACATTTTGTTATTTGCATTTATAAGGATGATTTAAATTTGAGATTTTTTCTCTGTCTATAAATCATTATATTATACACATTATATTAATTTTAACAAATATATATTATGTGGTATGATAATTTAAAATCCACGACAATTAAGTAAGGCCAGTCGTTACGCAGGAGCACAAATGTGTGGCTGTAAATGGGACTATTTGTGGGTTCGATTCCCACTCGAAGAAATGAAATATTTTTAATACTTTTATTCCTTCGCTGCCTATCTGGTGTCAAGGCAAAGCGCGGCGCTGAATTCCGCCACTCAACGTGCAATGCCGAAACGGAATGTTTTAACACTAGGTTCCCTCTGCCAACTCTACTATGTACGGGATACCTACAGCGTGAAGCTGAATAAAAATAATATAATGAATCAAAATTCTAACTATACTGCGATATGATGCCTTAAACCATAACATACTATATAGGTACGAAAACTAAATAATTATATTATATAATTCTGTAAAACTAAATTCGACAGTTATAATTTAGCGTGTGAACTTATAGTTCGTAAAAAAATGGGGTTTTCCACCAATCAAGATCGGAACAATCGATCGTGGACCGCGGTGCATTGACTTCAAGTACCGGAATTTTCCTACATTATTACTGAGAATATTGTTGGCTTTAGGACTTAACGTCATTAGGTTTTAGTATAGATTTGCTAAAATAATATAGGATAATAAAATAAGTTCGTTTACCATAATGTACCTTAACATTAGGTTCCCTCTGCCTATCCTGCTGTGTGCGGAATACAGCGTGAAGCTGATTTAATTTTTTTTTTACCATAATGTATGTATGTAAATTGAATCTAATCAAGTTCACGCTGTATCCTGCACATATCAGGGCAGGCAGATAGAAGCTAGTGTTAAGACACTATGTTTAACATTCTTCGCCGGATTCTGGAGGCATTGCGGGTTCAGGGGCTCAACACAACGCCGGACTTTTGCCTTGTTCCCAGAGCAAAAAAAATGGAAATATTAATAAATAATAATAATAATAATTCATTCGGTCGAGTGCGGATCGAACTCACAACTGACACGTTACAGTCACACTCTTGTGCCTCTGTGTCACGATGGCCTCGACATGTAAATATGTTCATATAAATAAATACATAAGTATATATTATTATAATAAGTTCTTTGATTTTCACGATTATTACACATTTTAAATAAACTATTTTAACCGTATTAATCGCGTATATGTAGTACCACGGACTAATGCACAATGTTTGTAACGTCGGGTTTTCAAAAATGTATAATTCTAAATATTCTTATTTAGAATTATACATTTATTAATCCTGTTAAAATAGTATAATACATAAATTTAAAATATATATTATTATTAATTTATTTTATAAAAGCCGCCTGAAAGTACTTGTGTTTATTGTTTTTCATAATTGAAATATACTTTTACAAACATAAATAAAATTGTGAATTACATTATAAAACAAAAATTAAAGGCACATCGAGCTATTCGAAATATTTTAATTTCATGTTCTCATATGGAGATGTGACGCCATTGTGACATTAAGTTCAAAGCCATCTAATGTATACAGAGGAGAGTGGAGAATGGAGTTACGCATTACTAAATTCATTTTGACGGTAAAATATAATAAGGGAAGTGTACAAAAACAAAAATTCGTAGTTTAACGCCGTAAAATTATAGCGTTTCCCACGGATCTAACTCAACTACAGTAAAGTGACTGACGGTGTAAGCAGGGGACTGACGACTTACAACTATGTACAGTTAGAGCTAAATATAGCATATTGACAGGTTAACGTGGAACGACGTGTTATTATGAAGGATATTTTAGAAATGAGTAGGTGAGTAGTTTTTTATAATATTTACTTTTTTGTTCCTTAAGTGGAATGGTAATTGTAAGATTTATTTAGTTTTTCGCTTAATCGGACTATAGAAAAATATATAGTTATTTCTACTTATTCTATCAGCTTCACGCTGTATCCCGCACACACTTTCTGGCGGACTCTGGAGGCATTGTGTGTTGAGTGGCAGAACTCAACGCCGCGCTTAACCTCGACACCAGAGCGAAGAAATGGAAATATAAATTTAAGTAAATATTTCATCTCCCCGAGTGGGGATCGAACCCACAACCAGTCGGTTTTACAGTCACACTTTGTGCCGCTGCGCCACGACCGGCCTCATTAATAGGGAACGGAATGTCTTAAAACTAGATTCGCAGGTTCCCTCTACCTACCCTACTATTTGCGGAATACAGCGCGAAGCTGAAAAGGCACCACGTTTATGGCATAAAAATGTTATCAATTTTGAGTATTTATCATAAAAAAATTACGCGCACTTTGTGAGTGGATTGAGTCACTCGTTCGTGCAGGATAAACTGGCCTTCATTTGTTGCTGTCAAGATAAGCCAATTTAATTAGCCTCGCGTGCCATCTTGTTTTTTGTAACCACGTGGACGTTTGTATTTACACAGATTTAAATTTCGGGGGTGTTGTTTAAATAAAGTTTTTTTTTATATTTTTACTTTTTTTTCGTTTATAATGGAAGATAATTGTTTTATTGTTGAGGCCAGTCGTGGCGCATGGGTACAAGCGTGTGACTGTAAACACAACGGGCTGTTGGTTCGATTCCCGCTTGAAGAAATGAAATATTTAATATTTTCATTTCTTCGCCCTTGTGTCGAGGCAATTTTGCAGCGGAAAGTAGGGGGCGAAGTGTCTTGACACTAATGTGAGTTATAATAATGAACGTGAATAAAAATAAAATAATCAGTTCACACGTTTGAACCGCACCACGACATTCTCAAGCAAATAACTAATATTCTAATATAACAAATAAAGTAAAATCAAGTAAATTAAAATGAAGTATCATCGTATATGATATCGAGGCCAGTCGTGGCGCAGCGGCACGAGGTGTAACTGTAAAATCTACTGGTTGTGGGTTCGATCCCCACTCGAGGAGATGAAATATTTACTTAAATTTATATTCCCATTTGTTCGCTGTGGTGTCGAGATTAAGCGCGGCGTTGAGTTCTGCCACTCAACACGCAATTCCTAGAAAGTGGGAAACGGAGTGTCTTAACACTAGGTTCCCTCTGCCTACCTTGCAGTGTGCGGGATACAGCGTGAAGCTGATTTTATCATCGTATATACATAATCAAAATGCACTTCAAACCGTTATAATTTTATAGTCGTGCTGTTATTATTATGATTATTATTTTATTACTTCTTTTACGACTTTATTACTAATTCCTTAATCAAAGCGTATTGCCGCGTATTTTCTTGACAGTGATATAACATAAATACACACACATACATACACACATACATACATACATACACACATACATACATACATACACACATACATAAATACATAGGTATGTCCAATTCAAAATATTTTTTTAAAGTTTAGAGGCCAGTCGTGGCGCTGGAGTAAAAGCGTGTGACTGTAACGCGATAGGATGTGTGTTCGATGCTGGTACTGAGGCGAAACGCGACGGAGTGTCTTAGCACTAAGTTCTCATTTGCCTACTCATGTTTGGTACGATAAGAGGAAGAGCCACATGGATATTGTCAGTTAGGCACTCGCCAAAGGCATCCAAGGTGTCTGGGTCAGCCAATACTGCCCTACAAAATGTGTCGAGGAATAAAAAAATAGTTTTCCTGTACAGAGTAGGTATATCTATAATCTTTTTGATAAAAAAAAACCACAATATTTATTTATAAAATAATGGATGCAAAAATATTTGTAAACAGTCATCCATTTGTGACTAACAGAAGTACAACATTATTTCACATTTTTTTGATAAAATGTGTAATTTGATAGATAATTGTAGATCAACTTCCAAAATTTGTAAAATAAATATATGTTGTATATAATAAAGTATCAACTACATATATACTATTTGATTTATTGGTAAAAATATTGCATGTTTATGCTTTTCAGTGTTCTCTTATTTTAACCGACTTCTGTAAGAAAAGGAGGTTATAAATTCGACTGTTTTTTTATGTTTGTTACCTCAGAACTTTTGATTTTGATGATTTATTTTATTTGAAAGCAAGTGCTTTCCGTGTGGTCCCATTTCAAATTTAGTTCATTCCTGACAATAGTATCTGAGAAAATCACATAAGTCTTAAATTTGCATAAGGTATATGGGCGACAAATGGACAAATAATTCAATATCACGCCAACCGATTCCGCTGATTGGAAAGGATATACTTCAAGAATAGTTTAGTTAAAGTTTAGTTACGTTCTGATTATGGGAACCTAATGTTGGGACACTCAAAGAAGGCATGTTGAGTGACGAAATTCAATGCTGCAAATAATTCATTCCATCGAGTGGGGCTCAAACCCATAACCATTGTGTTTACAGGCCACTTTTGGCTATCTACGCAAAAAAAGCTAATATAAATAATTTTAATAATGTATAACTATCGCAATGTCTATTTGCGTATTATAGATGGCTAAAGATTAGAAAAAAGATAAGATAAAAGGTAAGCCCCAATACAGCCGGTCTAATTATACATAATATACCGCAAAGCGCTAAATCCGTCCTTATAATCGCCATAATTACACACGCCGCACTAATGCGAAAGTTATTCGTGGCGCCAGAACATTTCAAAGAAATCCTCTTATTTATTTTCCTTTTAATAAAACGAGATTTTATGGAAAGTATACTATAAATAAATTGTATGCTTAGAAATAATCATTCTTTTATAAATTTTATATATCCCGATATAGGCATAGTGATCATTTGGTGTTGAGTGGTGGAACTTAACGCCGGGCTTTGTCTTGTTACCAGGCGAGAAATATGTTATAACTTTCACATTATTAACAACTAACATTATTAATAAAGAAAGAAAGCCGTTAAAAGGAATTTATGGCATACGACCATCAGCCACGCCATCAGCCACGACTCATAAATTAAAAAATCAGCTTCACGCTGTATCCCGCACACAACAGGGTAGGCAGAGGGACCTAGTGGGGTACCCACTCCGTTCCCCACTTTCTGGCGAATTCTGGAGACATTGCGTGTTGAGTGGCAGAACTCAACGCCGCGCTTAACCTCGAAACCAGAGCGAAGAAATGGATATATAAATTTAAGTAAATATTTCATCTCCTCGAGTGGGGATCGAACCCACAACCAGTCGGTTTTACAGTCACACTTCATGCCGCTGCGCCACTGGCCTCAAACTCACTTATATATGAATGTTTTGTATAACTTTTATTAGTTTCACGCTGTATCTCCCACATAGCAGGGTAGGCAAAGGAAGCCTGGGAACGTAGTGTTAAGACACTACGTAATCAGTTCGCATTAAGATACTTCCATGCCATTTGCATGTATTTCAAAAGCATTATTATATAAATACATTAACGATACACGAGTAATCTTGGAAAACAAAGAAATTGCTAATATTTCACGGTGTTGTGTATGAATGTCACGTAATTCAATCAAATCGAAGGATTATATATATTTTTACTGTTACCGACGTGAATAACTGAACGTAATACACTTTTTTGATATTGTTATCATTATTTAAGTGTTTCGTCGTGATATGTGAGGTATTCCCGCATAAATTAACATCTATAATAGGCGTTATTTTCAAGTATAGTTAAAAATAAAAAATAAATCAGCTTCACGCTGTATTTCGCACATAGCAGGCAGAGGGAACCTAGTGTTAATACACTCCGTTCCACACTTTCCGTCAAA
The DNA here is from genome assembly GCA_013403705.1 of Heliconius hermathena. Taxonomy (NCBI): domain Eukaryota; kingdom Metazoa; phylum Arthropoda; class Insecta; order Lepidoptera; family Nymphalidae; genus Heliconius; species Heliconius hermathena. Next base: position 271,420 of record JAAIXJ010001748.1, on the reverse strand, counting down.
TTCTGGAGGCATTGCGTATTGAGTGGCGGAACTCAACGCCGCGTTTTGCCTCGACTGTATATCGAAGTAAGTATAGTTAATTATTATAGTTGTTTGAAAGTGAAATTTTACATACACAAGATTGTATAATATAATTGTAATCTATGGTATATTACTACAGGTATATTAAAATTGTAACTCATCCCTATCTGTACATTGAAAAATTATTAATGCGATAGAACCCAAAAAACAAATTAAATTTGTATCTGTTTGTACTTAACCGATTAAAATAAAGTTTTCAGAGTTGTATTTTAACAAACTCCTTTCCAATCTCTTCCCTTATATCAATATAAAATATTTTCTTTGACAAAATTGCTACAATTAATTCAGCTTCACGCTGTATCCCGCACACTGCGGGGTAGGCAGAGGGAACCTAGTGTTAAGACACTCCGTTCCCCACTTTCTGCCGGATTCTGGAGGCATTGCGTGTTGAGTGGCAGAATTCAACGCCGCCACAACCAGTCGGTTTTACAGTCACACTTCGTGCCGCTGCGCCACGACTGGCCTAATACAGATGAGAAAATAAATAATAATGTAGTTCAGGCGGACGCAGACGCGAGCGAGGGGGTCGCTACTATTACATATAAGAAATTGCCATACAATGAATCTATTTAACCGATGATGCTGACCCCATCACTAAAGCGAACGACCCAAAATATGTAGGTAGGGCTACACACAATCGCAGCCACACACGCTACACACACCGTCCCCGCCGGTGGAGACGAGGTCCCAGTTTTTCTGTGGCCCAATCGCGCCTCGGCGCGAGAGGAGCCCGTAACTAAAAACCCAAAAGGGCATCAAGAGTCCTACCCAGTAGGCCTAGCTCGGACCGAGCGAAGCAAAGTCCCCCACTACAAACGGTGTACGCAAGTCGCGGTCCGAGTCTCGAAGGAAACGCCCTTGCGACACTGTGTTCTCATTTGTTGGTGCCTTCCACGGTAACCAAGCCAAGGTCAGAGCTCTTCTAGTTCCCAAAAGCTCGGTGACGCTGTAGAGGCCTGTAGGGCCAACAGCATACTGCTCAATCGAAAAAACGAAAAAAAAATGAATCTAGTACCTATGCTGCCTACCAACGTTTAATACCAAAACTTAGACACGTTAAAATATGATATGGCAAGAAATGATAAGAAGAAACACATTGTTACAATTTTTTGCTGTTAATTAAAGGTAATTAGTAATTACTAATTACTAAAGTGTCTTTATTGTCTCAAGTAACAAAGGCGTGTAGACTAAGTACTTTACATATTATCTTTGAAATTTCAACAATTAGCATATAGGGAATAAATATTTTATTGTATTTAGTTATCAAGTATTTATGTTATAATTTATATGTTTATAGCACACTGGTTGATAATTAAATTTATTCACTAAAATAATTTTCTTTTCTATTTTTTTCAGCTTAATGCTTTTATTCCACATAACAGCTACGCTGTTATGTCACAACATTACGTCCTGCACTTTCTGGCCCAAATTCGAGAAATACGTGTCTGTTTAGTGGCGGAACTCAACTCTGCGCTTTATTTATTATAAGTAGAAAATACGAATTAAGAAAATACGGTAAAAATTGGTCGCAGCAAAAGTTGAGTCATCATTTCGCTGCGCCGAATTTCTTATATGGTTATTAGAATTTCTGTTACAAAATATATATTTTTTTGAATAAATAAAACATTTTTGAGATTTTACAGTACTCAATGAATTAAGACAAATGATTTATAAATGCTGATTAATATGGGTAGGCAGGGGGAACATAGTGTTAAGACACTCCAATTTATTCCTCGGAGTGATCATCAAACCAATAACAGTTTAGTTTATGATTGACATGTCTGTGCCACTGCGCCACGACGGCCTCAAATTTCATTCATAATTATTAAAATATTATAATTTTTATACGCGTGTTACAACTCATTTATGTTGTTAACATCTCTGTAGGGAGATTTTTTTCAAATTTCCGCTACCCAAAGATAATTACAAAGAATTATCGTCTGGCAAGAAAGAATGCTATTTATTAAATATTTTTTAACATTTTAAGAGTGTTATTCCACACTTAGGAAAGAAAAATACTTATTTAGAAACCGTATAAAAATATTCTTTTGAATTTTACCATCGTGTAAATGCTTATTGTAACTATTTTATAAGATAAATTTCTCGAATGTCCGAGTCGGTTGCATTCAACCATAACTTAACGGTCACTTGTATCTGCGCAACCATTGCATAACTACTGTACAATTCTATAAGAAATATCGTTGACGTCGGGTCAGTTGGGTGAACAGTGTACATACACCCTTTCTAGACTGGCCTCTAGTTACATTAGGATATTACAAAAAATATTTTAAACCTATATTGATTTAAAAAAATTAATCAAGAATTTAATTCACAGTACGCGCTAGTTTCAGAAACCACTGGTTCAAATACACAGTATAGAATTATGTACGTATCCATTATCCAATGATTTTTTTGCTCGTACCCTTACTACCTTACTTACCATTGTGCCCCTGCGCCACGAGGACCGCAATTTTTAAGTGTTAATTTCTTACAAAATTTATTAGGAATTCTTCGAACATTTAAAGATCATATAAAAAAGTATCACGTTTTTTTTTGTTTTAATAGCACCAAAATAAAAACCAAGAAAGAAATAAAGGTCAAAACCAATTTACCTACTGAATGATTAAGAATAAATCATTAAAGATAAGACTATTTAGATAACAGTATCCAAAATGTTAATTTAAATAAATATGACAGTTCTCGAGTCGTCTCGGCGTCCGCGCCGGACAATTAGACCATAGTACGCTATAAAGGGGTTTTATTGCGTCTGTTCACGATTTTACGAGGTCGTATAGCGTTGAACTTATTAAGACTTATTTTTCTTTTTAAGTAATCGTATATTATAAAGTAATCAGCAACTAAAAAAAAATTGTTTAAGATTATGTAACTTTTCTAAATTTTTAACATGTTACATACATTGTTTTTGGTGTGAAACTAAAAAAAAGAACTAAAATTCAATATTAAGCACCTATTACTTTTATATGTAAAGAAAAATCTAATGAAATATTAAGATTGCGATTATAACCTCCAAATGAATAAGCAAAGTATAAATAAACAATTTGAAGTATTTTGTTTAAACCAATAAAGTCAATGGCAAGGATGATAAAAAATACGTCCGCGTCTCTTTTACATTAGGGAGACCACACTATATGATGGACATAGAAGTTACAAATTATATTTTAATTTTAACATAATTGTGTCGATGTATTTCAAGAGTAATATTTATTTTTATTATTTTCCATAATTTTTTTGCAATTTTTCATTTATTAAAAATCAATAGATTTATATTTTAAATAAGATTATTATACAATTAATCGTTGTTTTAAGTAGGTTCAAAACCATAATGTACCTTTTTTATATTTCGCATATTTTTTTCTTCAGTTTACCGGTTATTAAGGACAGTGTGTAAATTAGTGGTTAACGCCGTCGAATATCATGTTCTGCAAGTAGACCAAAGAAATTTAAATTTTTAAAAAACATTTTTAACACTTTTACCACACAATTATTTGTATATACAGAAAGAAATAATTTATATTCTATATATTTAAATCTGAATGATAAAAATGATGACGTTCATTCTCTTGCGAAAAGACTGTAACGAGATCGTTATTATTTTTAAAATGTGTAAAAAAGATATTCAATTAAGTAAAATTTGTTTAAATAACTATGTTTCATAAAGTTTACGTCTTATTTAAATTCTAATAATATGTTATGAACTTACACAATGTTAATATTTTTACCTCTAACGTTGTATTAAATCGTAATTATGTCACACCGCCATTTAAAAATGTCATTTCCTATGAAGAAAACGATTATATATTAAATGTTTATGAGGAGACAAGGTAATTGAATGATATAAATGGTATAAATATAGATGTCTTATAATATCTAAGAAATATGGGTGGAGATAGTGTGGCATGTTAGATAAAATATGGAATGGATATAATGTTAATGACTTCTTTGTCTATCAACCAAACTTTAAATATTTACATTTTAGCCAAAACACAGCCATTTTATAAATATAAGTGATTATTTCGGTTATAAGAAGTCAACAAATTTAAACAAACCATAAAAATATTAATAAAGTCATTAATTTACCGTTAATAGCCAAGATCCAAGGTTTACATCGTTAGCAAGAATTTAAAGTTATCTAGTTACATTTTCAAAGTATATGCGACCAAGTGGGAAAACCTGCTATCTTATATATAAAACCTGAGGTTACCCAGTTTGAGGCTGATGCAATAGAGTGAGAGAGTTTCATCAGGTCCATTTATGTCTTAATATCAAAAGGATACAAGCAAAAACGAATCAAAGTAACAAACACTGAACGCTCAAAATCATAATATTATAAGAAAAATAAACATTTTTTATCATTCTCATGTAAATTAATATTTATTGGGTAACTAATGTTGACCCAATTTCATAATTGACAGCAGAAACTTAATATTTTAATAAATAAAATGTGAAAATAAAAAACCTATATAATAAAAAATATACAAGTTTAAGTAATCTGGTAATGAGGCAAAGCGCGGCGTTTAGGCCCGCCATTCAACGCGCAACGCCTCCAGAATTCGGCGGAAAGTCGGAAACAAAAGTGTCTTAATGGGAACAGAGTGTCTTAACAGTAGGCCTTTATGTCAGTCATATGAAAATATTTATGTAATTTAATTTATTAATACACTTGAAAATAAAATTTAAATGTATTGATATAATTAAAAATTTTCTAAGTATTACGAAAATACAGCATAGTGTACGTATGTAATGTTTACAAGAGCTAAAACCATTATGTGTTAGCGCGTCAGTTACACGTGTTGAAATGAAGCGCCGTTGCTTACGTTTACAGAGAAGTAATTTATCTTATTGCAATTAGAAAATAGCTAGCACGTGTAACAATATGTTGCAAAGTAGTTATTCATAGGCTACATCAAACAATAGGTAATAATCAAAAATATAAAAATATTTTTTTTGTCTTTAGGTAATGAGGCCGTCGTGGCGTAGGGACACAAGGGTGTGACTGTAGCGCAACGGCTTGGGAGTTCGATCTCCACCCGAGGGAATGAATTATTACAGAGCTGAGCGAAGCGAAACTCTTACTGATCAAAAGTGTGTTTCGTTGTAATGCTACTCCTAAACCGTTAAACCTACAGCTCTGACATTTTGCAGAAATGTTGTGGACGACACTGTAACCCCAGCGAAGTAGTTTGGTGATAATTGTAATTGTAGTTTTTGAATAAATGTGTCCTATAGAATTAAACTGTGGAACGTTTGAAATTCACGCGCACAGATTGAACTTTGACTAACCTAACGCGCGTACGGAGAAAACAGAAAAAATCGCAAAATTAACGTAAAACATAGCTTCGCACGGCTCGGCAGCAAAGCGCGGCGTCGAGTTCCGGCACACACACGCATCACACGCCTCTAGAAGTCATCGGTAAATGGGAAATTGAGTATTTTAACACTAAGTTCCCTTTGCCTACCCTGCTGTGTGCATATGGGGATACAGCAAAAACTAAAAAAAAATATTATTTCAGTATATCACAACAATTGCCAAATAACTTTTGTAAAATATTTTGAATACCTTTGGAGACAAGTTGCTGACGAATAAAATGTCTAATTTGAACTCGATCTTTAATACTATAAATTAATCAAAACATTAAATATATTATTACTGTAATTAATTAAATATAAAGTTATAATCTTAACTGTCAATTAATTATTATTAGTATAATAATTACAAGACGAATTTATAATAATATTTTGAGACTTATCCAAAACTTCGATTATTATCATGGTTGCCCTATTAGTACTAGAACGTGCAACTACAAGAATATTATAAATCTAGTAGATTATTGAAATTTGCACCTTCACAGTACAGAATAGAGTTTAAAATTAATGTTCGTTAATAAATATAACTTCGGAAGTAAAGATTAAGACACGACGACTAAAGAAACCTTCTCGAATTGTGGACGATGAACTTGAGTTAGCAATTTGATATAACGTTTTCCAGTTCTTTATAACATACTAGTTTTTATCTGCGGCTTCGCCCGCGTGATAATTAAGAAATAGAAATAAATATTAAGAAATAGAAATAATTAAGAATATTATTATGGACACATGTCACATTGTAAGTATTTGAGGTAACTATAACCGCAGGTGCGTTTAGCCGTACGTGTGATTGTAAACGTGACAGGTTGTGGGTTTGATTCCTACTCGAGGAAATGAGATATTTAATATTTTCATTTCTTCGCTATGGCAATGAGGCACAGCGCGGAGTTGAGCTCCGCCACTGACGCGTAATGCCTGCATAATTCGACAGAAAATGGGGAAACGAAAGTATCTAAATGGGAACGGAGTGTGCTTAACATTTTCCCACGTTCCCTCTGCCTATCTGTTATGTGCGGTATACATTGTTAAGCCATAAAGTAAAAACTAAGTTTCAGAGACTCCACTAAACAAAATCTTCAGCTTTAATAATATTAATATATGTGTACATAAAATGGTTTACATCAAAAATAGTGTAAATATGTTTTTTCCCTTTGTATTATATTAAGATATTAGTTAATTAGATTTAATCATAATAATATTCAAATTCATTTAAATATGTATAGTTATTTGCAAGGTAGATTTTTTTCAAGTCGAAACGAATTAAAAAAAAATGAATATAAAGTAGATTCTATAGTTTTCGGCTGATACTGTGGTTTTTTTTTCTTTAATTTTTATTCATGTTTATTCTATGAATAATTTTAGTTTTATTAGTTTTTTTATGTGATAGTTTTTTTGTATCTTTGTGTATTTTTTATAAAACGTGTTAAAGGAAAAAGTACTTTAAGTAGATTTACTTGTTTCAACTTACTTGAATAACATGTTTCCAATTAAATATGTTATTGATATATAAGATTATTATATTTTATACAGAACTAAGAATGTATTTAAAGATATTTACTATAACATCCTGCTACTGTTAAAATTTTATTTAAACTACTACTAATACCATTGTTAATAAAGGTAAAAAAACACTATATAGTTTTTTTGTCACCTTGATTGACTTACCTCACCATTTTGATACTTCAAAATGCTTTCTAAAAAAAATATTTTCCTTACCTAAATATGGAATAAAATGTTAAAAATATATATAAACAATATAATAGGGTAGACCTACCTCTTTGATGCTATATTTCAATATGCTCTCGATGTAAGTGGGCAGCTGGTTGACCACGGTGAAGTAGCCGAACACGGAGGCGCCGTGCGTGACCACGATGGCCCACACCGGCGCCGACTGCAGCAGGCGGCGCCACGGCACCGCCGCGTGCTGGCGGGGACACGTATCATCAACGCATATTCATTGTTACTTTACATCTAAATAAATCAGCTTCACGCTGTATCCGCACACAGCAGGGTAGGCAGAGGGAACCTAGTGTTAAGACACTCCGTTCCCCACTTTCTAGGCATTGCGTGTTGAGTGGCAGAACTCAAAGCCGCGCTTAACCTCGACACCAGAGCGAACAAATGGAAATATAAATTTAAGTAAATATTTCATTTCCACGAGTGGGGATCGAACCCACAACCAGTAGATTTTACAGTCACACCTCTGGCCGCTGCGCCACGACTGGCCTATTTACTTTTATCCATATATTTATTACAAGCTATGCCACTTCGTGTGCGTGGAGAGGTAAATTGATAAAATTAGTTTCATTTATGCACCAAAAAATCTACTTATGAAATAAAATAACACTAAATATGAAACATGGACTTTTATATAACATTTAAATCAGTGAAACTGTTTATAAGATTAACGTGCGCAAACGCAACACGTATTTTTTTTTCATTGTTTTGGGTTCTATTATATGAAAAAATGCCGCCTATAATACTTTTTCTCAAATATTTTCCATGTACACAGAGCGAGCAGTTACAAATATATTATATGTTATAGAAAATACATACAAATTAAGATATAAAGTTGAGAACAGAGCGCCGGAATCAGGAATATTTGGTTTCAACCACCAAACAAAATAAACAACTAGAAAAATACTAGTAATCTTTAAACATGCACAACACAAGGATAACGATAATTTAAACATAATTCAAATTGGATTACATTTATATGGTAATCAAAGTGGTAAAAAAGACTTTTATCAAACAAAGAGTTTAAAAAATACAATAAAAAAAGAAAATTTGGCTAATTATGCATTCTATATTTAGTCAGACATCCAAGGCTGTACATTAAAATACTTTAATCATATAAGAAGAATACAAATACACTACTAACGAGGCCGCGACGACAATATTTATTGAAAATTGTTATTTAGATTGTTTTTTTATTTATCTTTTAACATTAAATTCACGTGCGTGTGTATCCCGCACATAGTAAGGTAGGCAGAGTGAACCTAGTGGTAAGACACTCCGTTCCCCACTTTCCGCCGAGTTTTGGAGGCATTGCGTGGTGAGTGGCGAAACTCAGAGTCCTTCCTAGTGCGGATCGAACCCACAACCAGTCGATTTTACAATCACACTTTGTGCGTCTGCGCCATGACTAGCCTCTTTTTTTTCTTATTTATTTTATTTTCTTTTAACATTAAATCCTATATTTAAAATTTCCGAACATCGGAGGCACTGCATGTTGAATCAGGACGAAGAAATTAAAATATTTCATTTCCTCGAGTGGAAGTCGAACCCACAACCTATTGCGTTTACACATGCTTGTGCCACTACGCCACGACCTCATTCCTAAAGGTTCTAAATAATAATTTATATTATTTTTTATAACAAAATATGTCAGAAAACACTCCTTAAAGTAATTCCATTCGTTGTACATTATAAAAAAATATTGTCAATGGGGGAAAAAAGGAGTCAAAGTAGCGCTGCAATATTTTATTACTAGTTAGATAAAATTGAAGCTAAAATTATTCATATACTTACACACAGTACCTACATATTTTAAGTAGTACACAAATTAAGAAAAATAAAAAAAACAATAACTACGTTTAATTAAAACAAAACTAAAATTGTATGACAAAAGAAAACTTACTCCTTTGTTACTGTCTTGAGGCAACGCCTTCATTAGATAGTTCCTCTCAGTTTCAGAGATGCGCGGATGCTGCGCGGGAGAGTCGTACACCACGGCGAACCACGCCACCGACCACATTACACCAAGTATACCTAATTAATAGGAAAATACATAAAATAGTTATATAGTTTTTTAATTAAATATTTAAGTGATGTTTTTGTGTAAATGTTTGCTTTTTTTTTGGTTTTTGGTATAAGTTCTTAAAACACTGTTAGTGACATGTCATTTCAAAATATGGCGTGATCGTTACGGGTTCCCTTTGCCTACTCTACTATTATATAAAAAAAATATTGGCGAATACCTCTAGTTACTAAATTAAAATATCCTCACCAGTAAAATAGAATGTAGATTCCCAACCAAAGTGTGCTATGAGGAAACCGCAAATAAGCATCGTCACTGCTGCTCCTAGGGATGAGGCTGTAAAATATTATATATAAATTATAACACATATCTATATAATGAAATAAGTTGATAATGAATACTTATATAAGATGTTTTATAGCAGAGAGAACCCAGTGTTGAGTCACTCCGTTCCTCACTTTACATTTTTTTTTCATTAGTATTATTGAGGGATTTAAAATTATGTCAAAGTAAGACATCAGATTTGCTCTCTAAATCAAAATCACACTAAGAAATCAAAATATGATATAATACAAAAAAATGTTTTTAGAAAATTTATATAGGGATCGTAAAAACGTAATGATAAAGAGATGATATGAAAGGTCGCAGAGCAACATATATCCTTGCATTAGTAATGCCGATGCGTCATTTTATTATGATGAAATCAAAATATTTAAAAATATACTGATATTTCGTATAATTAATACGAATTTATTCTTTTAAATAGAATTTATTTTATTAATTATCAAAAGTAATATAAAAACAATGATTTGTGAGTATTTATTTATGTAGATGAGAAAAGCTAGACAGCTTGTTTTTTAAGGATGAGAGAGAGAAAAAAAACATAATTTTTAAACTTAAGTGAGACCAGTGTTTTCCTTAAATTATTCAGTTTGTTACAATTTCTTAAAAGATTTCAATTTTATAGTAATAGGAATTACAGATTACGCATATATGATTATATCTAATGTTATTAGCGAAACCAAGGAGGTCAAGGTGTAGAGGTGGTAATAAAAATATAATGGGTTTTCCTGCTCAGTACCTAGACCCAGATGTTAAAGACTAAGGACGAAGGACATCCACATGTATTTTAAAGTCAATAAAATTAGGCCAGTCGTGGCGCAGCGGCACAGTGTGACTGTAACACCTGGTTGACTGTAAAGACTGATTGTGGGTTCGATCCCCACTCGAGGAGATAAAATATTTACTTAAATTTATATTTCCATTTCTTCGCTCTGGTGTCTAGGCAAAGCGCGGCGTTGAGTTCTGCCACTTAACACGCAATGCCTCCAGAATTCGGCACAAAGTGGGGAACGGAGTGTCTTACACTAGGTTCCCTCTGCCTACCCTGCTGTGTGCGGGATACAGCGTGAAGCTGATTAAAATTAGATGATTCAAAAGAGGCGATTTCACAGATATTTTTACGGGCTTTAGGGAATTACAATGTTGTATATTTGGGTTAATATAATATAATAGCACTTTAAAATACAAAAACAAATACGCGAGAAATTTTAAATACGATACATAATTATCGACATTAATAAAAACTTTATATTTGTAAAAGTTGAAAAAAAATAATTGTCTAATAAAATCCATTATCAAGAATGTTTGTTTCTTAATTATACATTAATACTTTTCCATGACGTTAAAATGTCATTTTTTTATTTTAATTGTGGGAAATTACAAATTATTAACGCATAAAACTAGATCAAAAGTTAAATTATATTATTTATTCATTAATTGACCAGTCTTAGCGCAGTGTCACAAGCGTGCGACTGTTAACGCAACAGGCTACAGGTTCGAGTCCCACTCGAGGAAATAAATTATTTAAGATCAGTTTCACCACTGGCTTATAAAGTCACGTACAGCCTCATCTCCTAAACAACCTATAATTTTAGCTTATAATTTTTTTTACGGGTCTCGAAAAGCAATATCTAGTAAATACACATTTGATACATGCATTTCGTTTTTACATACTTATTTATTATTTTAAAATGTAACAAATCGTACGAATTGTTCCTACTATTATCGTTTATTGATAAGAAAATATTCTTGAAAATATACGAAACAGTTATTTATTTTCATCCTCTATCTATATATATATAAGGGAAATGAGATATCAGTCAAGTGTATGAGAGCAGCTTTAATTATTAGATTATTATCTGTAACTTTATTATAATAATAACCGGTGAAACTGGCCCTTAGTACTGTCATTTTCTCGCTCTAGTTACGAGCCACTCAAAATGTGAACCGGAAATATCTTAATGGGAACGGAGTCTCGTAACACTAGGTTCCCAGATTCCCTTTCCCTACCTTGCTATGTGATACAGCGTGAACTCAAAAAAATATACTTAATATACAGTTTTAACATCTGCTTTGGTATGAATAATTCATTTTAGTTTTGCAACACTTGTAATGCAAAATTATGTCTTTTTGAAGGATGTTGTAAGGAAAGGACGAAAAGATGTTAACACGAGGTGAGAACGTTTTTAAATATTTTGAATGTACGCGCATATATTATCAGGTGAATCATACCAAAAAGATATTTGTTCACTCGGCTATCTGTATTTTTAACAAACTTATTGAAATTTGTCTATACGTGAACTATACTGACTGTAAACGCGACAGGTTGTGGGTTCCATTCCCACTCGAGGAAATGAAGTATTTAATATTTTCATTTCATTGCTCTGGTGTCGAGGCAAAGCGGGGCGTTGAGTTCTGGCAATCAGACGAAATGCCTTCAGAATTCAGCGGAAAATGGGGAGCGGAAGTGTCTTAATGGGAACGGAGAGTCTTAACTCTATGTTCTCAGGTTCCCTATCCTGCAACCTAAACTACCCTGCTATGTGCAGAATACAGGTGAGGCTAAAAAATTTTTTTAAGTTATAATATATTAACATTAAATAATAGTACTTATAAGTTACAGATCAAAGGCGACGTTGTTACGATGTGAACCAACATATATGAACTATTGCACCGTTACATATTAAATACCAATACCTAATTAAAAATCAGTAGACAAGTACCAATAGTCAATAGTTTACATAATTATGCGATAATATATTTACTCAAAGAGGCCAGTCGTGGCGCAGCGGCACGAGGTGTGACTGTAAAACCGACTGGTTGTGGGTTCGATGCCCACTGGAGGAGATGAAATATTTACTTACATTTATATTTCTATTTCTTCGCTCTGATGTCGAGGTTAAGCGCGGCGTTGAGTTCTGCCACTCAACACGCAGTGCCTCCAGAATTCGGCAGAAAGTGGGGAACGGAGTGCCTTAACACTAGGTTCCCTCTGCCTATCCTGCTGCGTGCGGGATACAGCGTGAAGTTGATTTTTTTTTTATATGTATTCAAATTGCCTTAGTTAAAATTAGATAAAAGTCGGTATTTTAGTAAATTTGAAAATAAAACTATGCGTATTTTATATATTAACCTAATAAAGATATGCCATAAGAATATTTATAAAGATTTTATGAAAGATCACTCGCACTTTGAAAAGAAAGCGTTATCTAATTTACAGTTTAATCAATGCCCGTTTAAAAGACACTGTATATTTAACGTGACTATTATCTTTTTAGTTAAAACAGGTCATCGGGTTGGCAATTTTAATTATTTTTTTACTATTGTATTAAAAAGTAATATTTGACTATATTTCCTTTTTAATGGAGTATTCCATTCGGTTATTTTGAACCGACCAAATTTATGTGCCATTTCGAAAATCGGGACATTTTTACGTCCCGTTGCCTTCCTTGGGTGTCCCCAACCGGGACACACGAGCTAGAAACGGGACGGTCCCGTTCAAAATTGATCACATTATGCATTTTGCAATTTGTGACCTCAAACAATGAGTAACTAACCGGGAACACATCTATTTAACTGATATAAACATTACCTTGTTGAAGTTTGAACCCACTAGGATCACAAGCGGTTAAACTACGTAATTTTCCAATTGATAGTAAATAGCTTAAACGTTTGAGTATCATTTCTGTTTATACCTATACCTATTACTGATATAGACACAAGGAAAAATATACGTATATTTTAAAGAAATATTAACATATTTTTTGCGAAACTATATGGAAAGTCATTAAATTTATTCACAGAATTAAGTGTCTCTCAATAGGTAAGGCAGTGCGGTATTGTTTCTATTTGTGATATGTAATCTTTTTCTTTATTTAACACTGAGGCTAGTCTGATGCCAGTCGTGGCGCAGGGGCACAAAGTCTCAGTGACTGTAAAACCGAGTGGTGGTGGGTTCGATCCCCACTAGAGTAGATGAAATATTTATTTAAAATGTATATTTCCATTTCTTCGCTCTGGTGTTGAGGCTAAGCGCGGCGTTCTCAGTTCTGCCACTTAACACGCACTGCCTCCAGAATTCGGCAGAAAGTGGAGAACGGATTGTCTTAACACTAGATTCCCTCTGCCTACCCTGCTGTGTGCGGGATGCAGCGTGAAGTTGATTTATGATTTATTAATTTATATATAATAATACCTAATCGCGACGATTATAGGTTCACTTCCGGCTCGGCGGAAATTACAAGGACAATAGGTACACCCTGTCTGACCCTAAGGTACATGCAGAAAATTTCATTACTAATCTTTTTTTCAGCTTCACGATATATCCCGCACACATCAGGATAGGCAGAGGGAACCCCTAGTGTTAAAACACTTCGTTCCCCACTTTTCGCCAAATTCTGGAGGCATTGCGTGTTGAGGTGGCGGAACTCAACGCCGCGCTTTCCCCTCGACACCAGAGCGAAGAAATGAAAATAAAATGTAAATAAAATATCTCATCTCTTCGAGTGGGGATCGAACCCACAACCAGTCGATTTACAGGCACATCTTGTGCCCCTGCGCCACGACTGGCCTCATATTTTCATCATATTTTTTTTATTTAAATGAATGAACGAGTTCCTTGTTATTATAAAATCGATACATTTGACCCGTGACGCCAGTAATTGACGTAAACATATTATAAAGCTATTATGTATAAGACAACCGTCAAAGAATCGTCATGAGTGATAACGTATCAGTATCGACTCTGTTTATTTATCATATATATGTAGTTAAATTTAATGACGCATAAATTTGATTTATATAGGAATCTTTGGTGAATAGAGGAATTGTTTAAGTAAATTTCTAAGATTTTCTCTATTTAGGTCGGAGATATTCAGAGTGTTACGATCATGGGTGTAGGAACAGAGGGGGGAAATGTGCCCACCCCAGAGTAGCCTTGTATGTAGTGTTGAGATACTTCGCTCCCCAATTTCCTATCTCAAATTTCAAAACAAAACGCCGGTTTGTGCTTCGACAACAATAGTAGAAATGTAATTTTGTAGAATATATTATCGTACTCTTAATCAGTCGCTCAGTCATATATTATTATTATTAATAATCATATGCCTTACTATTGACGGACATTGTCAATGTTTATTAAATATCTACAGATATATGCTTATGTTGAAATATAATGTACGATATGTATGGATATGAGACATTAACCCAAATATTTATGTAAAAACGAGATGAGATTGAAATATCGACGACTCTTTACAATGACGTTGTTTCGCAAACGAAACAGGTGCAGCCATGTGAGTAAATACATACACGTGTCTCTCCCCGCCTGAACAAAAACAAAATTGAAGTGGCATTTGAATTTGTTTAAGGTACGTAAATTGAAGAACTAGATTTAATAACTGTTATAGAAATAAAAGTAAGAAAATTTATTAAAATATATTTTTAAATTTTAAAAAAATATATTAGAATGGTAAAGGTTACAACCACTATGAACCTATGTAAATTCTATGAAAATATCTGATTAAAATTGTTGGTTCACTATACATACATATAAATATTAAATAAGTTAACCAATAGCTGATGTTACTACAAAAGTAATTCTTTAAATATTGCAAATAAAATTTAAAAAAATAATAAAAAACAAGATACAATTTTTGTATTACTCAGAAACGTGTCTGCGACTAATAATAATATGTAATAATATTTGAAATCGGCGACTAAAGTACGCTCGCTATCTGTGGCGCGTAGCAACAGTTGCGCAAGGTTAATTCGCGCGGTCAACCGACGCCGACCAATCGGGGGGCGGCATTCGCGTGACGTCAGCGACCACGCCTGCGCGCGCCTCCGCCGCCATGTTGCCCCAGCTGTCATCGTATCACGAAACGCACGTTACCGGTTACGATAACAAATGAAATGTTTGTTCGTTTGAAATTAAACGATAATATATGAACGACGGGGCCAGTCGTGGCGCGGCGGCACGAAGTGTGACTGTGGAACCGACTGGTTCGAGTTCGATCCCCACTCGAGGAGATGAAATATTTATTTACATTTATATTTCCATTTCTTCGCTCTGGTGTCGAGGCTAAGCGCGGCGTTGAGTTCTGCCACTCACCACGCAATGCCTCCATAATTCGGCAGAAAGTGGGGAACAGAGTGTCTTAACACTAGGTTCCCTCTGCCTATCCTGCTCTGTGCGGAATACAGCGTGAAGCTGATTTATTTATATGAACGACTTACGAGTTATTGTAAATCCTCGATCAAGGATAGATTACTGCGTCTCACATTGTCTAATTGTTTTTGTGCGTCATATCGGGATATTGTTTTTAATGAACGATAAACAGATCGATTAGTGTAATTAATCTTACTCGATATGAAATATTTTTAAATATTTAATATTTGTATAATACAAATTCCGAATATCATCGAATATTTGATACTTTCCAGATTAAAAAGAAGAAACTGATAATATAATACCTATATTCCAATTACTAACAAAACTAACATTAATGACTCACCCATCATATTAGACATAAACTTCGATCTGTCCATGGGCGGCACCCATTTTGAGGCTAGAGGCAGGATAGCTGGCCATGTGGCTCCAAGGAAGAAGCCAAGGAATACTCTAAGAACGACAATCCACCAATAACCAGCAGCCGCGGCAGCTGGCGACAGCAGTGTGCAGATACTGGCCAGAAGTGTGCTGTAGCCGAAAACTCGCCTAGATAAAAGAAAGAACAGAATTAATATATTTAACTCCACAAATCTTTGAGTAGTTCATAGTAATAACGTAATGGACCAACATCAATCCGTTCTCCTTTATCGACACATCACATTAGTTCGAAATAAATTACAGTAAAGTTATTTCTGTAGATTTTTTTTATGCCATCCAAAATAATAAATGCAATATTATTATATATCAAATTTGTATTATATTTAGATCGCACTCCACCAATCTTCGTACATGATAATTGATGTGTGTCAACTTATTAGCACCTCTCCAAAGAATATTTTTTGCGAAAGAACCCAAATAATCTTTACAAAAAGTAAATAATTAAAAGTAATATAAAATTTTAATTTCGAGGCCATCGTGACGCAGGGGCACAGGGGTGTGACTGTAACGTGACGGTTTTGGGTTCGATCCCCACTCGGGGGGAATGAATTATTATTTATTAATATTTTCTTTTCTACGCTCTAACACAAAGGCAAAAGCCCGACGTTGAGTTACCCCACTCAACACACAATGCTCGAAAAATCCGGTGGAAAATGGGAAACAGAGTGTTTTAACACTAAGTTTCCTCTGCCTATTCTATTATATGCGGAATACAGCGTGAAACTGATTTTTTTTAGTTTAATTGTGTATTAAAAGAACTGCGTTATACTGAAAACTAGAAGCCATTAGCTAAATTCCATTATTATCGGAAACAGCATTTCGAACCGCCCGCATGTATGTAGAACATTCCGCGTGAATCATGCGCAAGCGCAATGTTTAACTTAATGTAACGTTATCCAAGCGCGACTAACCGCTAACCTACAAACTGGGAATGGATATTCACAAAATAATTTTAAATATTTTTTTATGAACAGACAGATACTTATGAGTATGATAGTAGTAGTATTGTTATTTTATTGATAATATATTTTTTTAATTGTATTAAACTATAACTGACAAGTTGCACAGACTATGAAAATGCAATTTCTAATTAATTTTAATTAGTGAACTTCTCGAAAGTAATTTATAATATTATCTAATTCAGTTTAAACAGTAAAAAATATGGTCAGACTTTTCCAAGAATGCTATCATTTCAATAGTAGATACTATTAAAACAACAAATTCAAAGAAAATATAGATAATAAGTAGATATATATGTATATTTAATTAAAATGTCAAATTCCCCGAAATTATGAAACTAAAAACTAAAGAATTTAATCAAAAACATATTAAATCCACTAATCAATTGGGCTATAAGAGTTCTTCGTCCTACATGCTTTATTCACAGCGTTAGTCACAAACCAGTCTCGAATGTCGATACAGCTGACGCCATGCAACTGCACGGGCGTTTAATTATTTACCGACTACTGGCTTAGACATCCTGTATGAATGCTGATGATTGTTTTATTTATTTAAGAAAAATATATGAAATCAGCTTCACGCTGAATCCCGCAGCGGGTTAGGCAGAGGAAACCTAGTATTAAGACACTTGTTTTATTTTAGTTATTTATTTTGTATATTTTCCATTTTAAATTACTTCAATAGGTCTCCTTTACGGCTCTCTATTATTCACATTCCGCCTAATTATAGTAAATGGCAAATCCTATAGCATACAACCAAGTTAAAGAAACATCACAGTAAAGATATATTTTTATACATTTTTTTCCACAAGGAAGAAGTCGTAAAATCTATCATCGTCTATCAAAAATTCTAGGCAACGTTATTATATAGTGTCGTATTTTTACTATCAATCATTTTTGTCTTGACTTGAATAAGTAATGGAATATTAACATACGCACGCACAGTTCACATATCTCATTTTTGCGGTCTAAGTGGAATGAACTTATTGATGTCACTCTTCTTTATACTCACTATTTAAAAATATAAAAATTAAATAATATTTTACTAAATTAAGGTTGCGGGTTCCCCACTCTTGTATTTTCATTTCTTCGCTCTGGTGTCGAGGTAAAGCGCGGCGTTGAGTTCCTCCACTCAACACGCAATGCCTCCAGAACTCGGCGAAAAGTGGGGAACGGAGTATGTTAACACTATGTTCCTTCTGCCTACCCTGCTGTTTGCGGGATACAGCTTGAAGCTGATTAAGGAAATACCTATTTGAAATATAAATTATATATATATACAAAAAAAAATGGTCGACCAAATAACATCATTCAGATATTATCAAACACCATGACAAATCATTAAATAACCACATTTATTAAGATCATTATCTGCACAACCAAGTCATTTAAATCATAATTAAAAGAAATCATATAATAACAACCGCATATTTGGCGCAATTAGTATAAATTATAAGTAAGTGGTCTCGTATGGCCATGGACCAGCGGACATCACTCCTCGTTGACCGGACTGACTCTTCTATTAATGTTTCTAGAAAGTTCGACGCAAAATCATTAATTAATACATTGCATGATACTTAGTTTGTTTCTTACAATCCAAGTCAGCATGTTCAGGTATTTAAAACTTCTAAAAAATAGAAAAAATCAGCTTCACGCTGTATCCCGCACACAGCAGGGTAGGCAGAGGGAACCTAGTGTTCTGTTCCTCAATTTCTGCCGAATTCTGGAGGCATTGCGTGTTGAGTGGCAGAACTCAACGCTAAATATTTCATCTCCTCGAGTGGGGATCGAACTCACAACCAGTCGGTTTTACAGTAAAACTTTGTGCCGTTGCGCCACGACTGGCCTCAAGAAACTAACTAAACTAAAACTTCTAAGATATGCTTATTCGCAATTTATGATGACAGTATGTAGTAATTATATACATATAACGTAGATATTGTTTATTTCTTTGAAATGCAAA
This sequence comes from Heliconius hermathena, assembly GCA_013403705.1. Classification (NCBI taxonomy): domain Eukaryota; kingdom Metazoa; phylum Arthropoda; class Insecta; order Lepidoptera; family Nymphalidae; genus Heliconius; species Heliconius hermathena. The sequence continues at coordinate 252,320 of JAAIXJ010001748.1, read as the reverse complement.
TAATAACATCCTATACTAGATAAAAATAACGCTGTGGCGCAGTAAGCAGTCGTCTGACAGTACAAACACTACGTTTGAATCCGATCCCAACAAGGAGCAGAGGTCTATTTTTTTCCCCAGGTATAGGACAAAGTGCGGCGTTGAATTCCGCCTCCTAACGCCCTAATAGAGAGCGGGGGGTCCTGACTTGAAAAAATGTGAAGCTATAATGGATAGGAGGAAGAGCGCCGATGCCAATAAATAGGATAAGGTACTGTTTGTGTAATTTCGTTTCGCACTGAAACATTATTTTACTTTATTTTACAAAAGTGGACATTTTTTTTATATTATAATTTTTCTGGCTAGCTGTATTGTACAACATTGTTTTTGTACTTAATGGACAGACAGATTATAGTCACCGTCTTATATTATCTCGTAATATATCTTTACATTTGATGTTTATTACAGAACATGCTAAGAATAATTAAGTATACATTAAAATTTTATTCTCCGTTTTTTATTGTTTAAAGCTTACAAAATTTGTAGCAATATATTTATTATTATTTAGTCGAAGCATTGAAATTGGGTAGTTACTTCATCGATTCTTTTTATAGATTCAAATACATCTCACCGTCTTCGAAATCATAGACCTAGTCAAGATAAAAAGTTTAACCCTAAGATGCATAACCAGACGGGTTTCGTCTATACATGGGGCGAAAATAAAAAAATGAGTACTGATAATTGGTCTTTAAATACTAGTACCTCTGTTGTACCTTGTAACATAATATAATAAAAAAGAACTGATCTCCATTAGCTAAATGTAAAACTCTTATAAAATCCCAAAAAGATATTAGAAACTCGTCTAAAACCCGAAACATCAGGTAGTCGTAAAAGAGCCGTTGAGATTCAATCGCTTTATACCCTACGGTCAACGTACAGTAAATTATTCGACTTATTTCTAAGAAAATTATTAATCACGCAGGATGCGCCCGCCATTCTCTCAAATACAATACGGCTGAAGGAAAATGGTCTCTTTTATCCAAGGTTTAAGCACAGTTATATGGGTTTTTTGTAAATAATATATTATCATTTATAGCAAGCCTGAATTAATTTTTCTTAAAAATACTTTTAATATAGCTAGAAATACTTCATAATATTTCAGATTTTAATTTTAATAAAAGGTTTTAAATATTTTTATAGTATTACAACATAATACACCCTTAATTTAATAGAAATTAAAATTAAATTTAATAAAAATTACATAATAACAAGCTTACCGAGCTCCAATGATTTCAGCTAATCTACCACCCGGCAGCTCTGTCAGTATGTATCCCCAGAAGAAGCTACCCAATAGGTGATTCTTTTGCTTTGTATCCCAGTGGTAGCGGGTTTGTTCTATGTGCCCGGGGTGCTAGACAAAGAAAAGAAATATAAGATTTTTTTTAATATTTGTTTAAGTTCTGGAAGAACATATAAAACATTATCTTCAATATACAAAGGGACAAAAAATCAATGATCCTAAAGGAGGGTAAAACCACTTATATGGCCACAAACACTTTTATAACAACAAATTTTTAATTTATAAATTTAATTCGAATGAATACTTTTATGATGAATTTTACGAAACATTTAAACGTATGTATCTTTTTCCTGTAATTTAAGTTAACCTAATTAAAAAACAAACAACAATAAGTTTACTGCACAAATAAGTAGTAAACAACACCTAAACCACAAAGTCGTCACATATGACATTAACAAATAACAGCAATAAAATATTTTCTAATGTAACTTTCATATTAGGTATTTGTAAATGTTAGTCAAATATTTTTAATAGCATATTAGGAAATAGTAATTAGCAATAATACCAAGTTAAGTTTTGTAACGAGTTTATTAACATGAACATACAAAAAAAACAACATTTTGATTAAAAATATATATTTTTTGTCAAAATGTTGTTTTTTTTTAAATCTTTCAAATTCAAATAATTTTATTCAAAATAAGAAGTTACATGCTTCATTTTTTGAACGTCAAATAATTCACCACCAGTTCACTAAAGTTAATGCCTCAGACCCGAGAAGAACCGGCGCAAGACACTCAGCGAGACTTATTTTTTTAAATCAATTATACAAAATCACATTTTAACATTTCTGACAATGATACTTTGAAACAGACTGGAGCGAGCATTTCATTCCCAAGGCGTGTTATCATTAATTTGGTACAAAATCATTAATTTTGTAATAACCTTTAACATACAAACGTCTTTTCACAATTTTTTTAAATGGTGATATAGAAAATACTCTGACGTTTTCTCCTATTGTAAAAGCGTGCACATTGTCCCATAAAAGAATTACGAATTCGATGCAACCGAGTTACAGGTGCATCAAGATTAAGCCTATTTCTAGTGTTAATATTGTCTTAATAATCTTTCTTCTTTCTTTCAAGTGTTAATAATCTTTTCTATTAGTAAATCGAGAAGGAAAGAAAAATTATTGAAAATTATTGAAATGTTGTTTTTTTTACTTTTTTTATTATTAAATCCACACCAGTCGTGGCTGTGGGGGCAGGCTGTGGCTCCGATTCTCACTCGACAAAATGAAATATTTAATATTTACATTTCCTCGATCTGTTAACGAGGCAAAGCGTTGGAGTCCCTCCATTTAACACGCAATGGCTCCAGATTTCGGCGGAAAGTGGGGAAAAACAATGTCTTAATGGGAATGGAGTGTCTTAACACAAGGTTATCAGGTTCCCTCTGCTAAAAAAATCTAAATCCTGCTTAGACAAATACGGTATTAATTCCTTTCATATACTATACATTAGATTTTTATAGCCAATTTTGCTGAGATTTAAGAAAAAAGAGAAATATAGGTAATACCTGTGTAACATTAAGAGAATCCGTGACGTTGGTGATAAGTGTATGGTTGTCCTTCTCATCATAGATCATCTCCACTATAGCTATAGTGAGGTTCACACGGAGCGCGTAGTTCAGCATGAAGCCGAAGAGCACCATGATGTTCAGGACTTGGACGCATGTCAGACATCCTGTAAGAGTTTTTTTTTGTTAAGACAGTGTATGGTAAAAGTTAGGTCTACTAAATTTCTATATTTATAAAATTTAAAAAATTCTAAAGGATATTTAAGAAAAAGTGCAGCTTTGAGTTTTGCCAATCATTATGCAATGTCTCGATTTAGGGCAAACAACGGAGAAGAGGCAGCGTGTCTTGACAATAGGCTCTCCCTATTTGCATGAGCGTAGGAATAGGGAGAGAGGCCGGGTAGTTACTCTAGAATAGTCTTGTGCCCACGCCATAAATTTTACTAACAAAAAAAACAGCTCACATGAACATATCTGTTCAAAGCTACAATAGTCCAGACTTCCCCCAGGAAATATCTCTAGATATACCCATGCATACAAGCGGTAGCAGTGTGGTGTGCAGTGTTGTGCAGTTAAAAAAAATACTATAATAAATTTCCTTAAAATAAAGTATTAATTTGATAAATTTATCCTCCATACTTCTTTAGTTACGTCAGTCGCGTAAGAATAGCTTATAAAATGTTATACAAGTAACGTTCCCACACATTCCTAACATTTCAGTATGATTACTAAACAAAGCTACTCGAACGTTACTGACGAAAGGATGTTTATTTATAGCCAAAGTAGATAAAAGAGAAATATTAGATATCACGCATTCAGCATAAAGTGTATGTTTGTATATTAAGATTTGTGTCTGTTGTTTATATGTATGCACTTTCGTAGAACTGCAGCAACAGGAAGAATCATAATTATAATTCTTGATTGATATTAAGCTGTTTTCTAAATTATCTTCGTGTCACACTGTTTCACGGTCGATTGTAAATAGTAATCAATCACTCGGTACCGTGGGAACCACTTGTTGTACCAACCAATTAGACCAGGAAGAGCGTTGTAAAGTTATTTATGTAATTAATTGATTTCGGTATTTAAATAACGTTTGATGCCAGTGTGGTGCGGTTGAAGTGTCTTAATATTTGTGATAGTTCTGAATTCGAACTTTATGAAAAAGTTACCTTTTTTTTAATATTTTCGTGTTCACAATCTTGTATTTTTTTTTATATCTACGAACATCTTTAAATTAAACGAAAATTGTAAATACATCACAAAATCCCTATCCCTAGAATAAGATTCCCTTTTCATGATTACTGTTATAAAGTTGTCACATTTACATAGCGCAAGTAGGACTAAATATTTTACATCATCACATAGGAGGGTACGCAGAGGGAACTTGTGTGCCTAGTTCTAAGACACTCCCTTCCCATTAAGACCTTCCCCATTTTTCACCGAATTCTGGAGGACATTGCGTGTTGAATGGCTCGCTGCCAGAGCGAGAAAAACAAAATATTAAATATTTCATTCTTTCGAGTCGAAATCGAACTCACAACTTATCGCGTTTACGGTCTAAAGCTTGTGCCGCTGCGCCACGACTGGCCTTAGATATAATGATTTAATTAAAATGTAATTTCCCATTTCATTATTAAATATCCCATTTCCTCGAGTGACACACAGTCACACTTTATGCCCCTGCGCCCTACTGGCCTCTAAAACGACCTCTAATTAAGAATAATGTGATATTAGATATATAATACTTATACTTAACTTATTAGGAATATATTACGGGTTACTTAACTTTAAGGTAATAAATAGTGGCATTACAGTTCTTTCTTACCACTCTTTCTATTGCGAAGTGTTATGTCCTCAACGCAGCACTATATCGTATAAATAACTTTCAGAAGATCAAATATGTACCCAAAACAAATATTTTTATTGAGATTTGTACTGGTAATTATTAAGTTCAAAGAAAGCAGTTTGATCAGACGGCGTTAATATACAAATTATAAATCTACAAATATCTTACTAGCGACCCACTCGCGGCTTCGCCGGCATTCCACCTATAATCATTTTATTATGCTGCATAAGATTTATTATACATTCAATCATTTTTTATAATTTTGAGAAAGTGCAAGCATAACGTGGCTGCTTGCGAGGAAAAAATCGGCGGCAGGGGCGCCCCCCGCGGGACTAGAAGCTATGCTTGCGGCCGTAAACAGAGCGTTTAATTATTATATGCTATATTTAGCTTATCTTCATAAAATTTCCAAACCGAAGATTATCTTCATAAAATTTCCTCGATGACGAATTAACTTTCGCTCGTAAGTTTCGATATACATGTGAAATAAAAATCGATGAAATATCGCCTTATAATTTTAAATTTTTTTTGACACAAAATGCATTATTGTCACTAATTAATAAGAGATAGATATATGGTGTCGCGGACTTTTATTAGAACTAATAAAATCGAATGTTTTTTCATACAACGTACTGAGATATAACTATGTTTGCTGCGCACGCGCTTTAAGCAATTCGATGGCGTTCCTTATTATTGTTATTTCGTTATTTAAGGCCAACTATGACTTACACCGTAATGTTATGTAGCCTATAGCACTCCTGAAGAATGCAGCTTTCATGCAAAACGAAAAAAAAAGTAAATCGGATCGTTTAAACAAACAAACAAACTCGCTTTATTATAATAGTATAGATTTTAATGAAATCAATATTACCAATATTTATCGACACGCCATATCTCTATAGTACCTACAAGTGAAATTATCATAAAATATCTGAATAAGTAGCTGCGCTATTTAAAAACCGGTTGAAATATTTTTTTAAATATTGTACAAGGACATATTTGTTTTGATAATTATAACGGTATTGCACGTTTTAACTTTTTTAAATGTAATGGATATGTAGATACGTGTTCTGTAAGAAATATGATAATGTTTAAGTGGATCTACATATTTTGGAGGTAGTTTATATATTATAATAGATTATGTAAATAATAATTTTTATATTTACAATACCAAAAATAATTTAATTTCTTTGCTCTGGGTAACAAATCAAAGCGCAGCGTTTAGTTCCGCCACTCAACACACAATGATTATATAAGAAGGAAACAAGCATAATTAAAATATAAGTTTTTAAAACTCGTACTCGTGTGCAATCAAAATAAACTGTAAAGCAATAAGACAAAATATTCTAGGTCAACAATAAAAAAATTGAATATTGCAAATTCGCAACCACCAGCTATTTCGAAAATGTATTTTTGATGGGCACCATAAATCAGTACCACAAGGTCAAAAGCTTACGTACCTCGATCCTCTTTTAGCGCAAAAAAATTGGCGCTCTAAGAAAAACACGTCGTAACGTTCAGATATATCTTAAAATCGTGCATAGAATACGTGTTTATGTAAATTTTATCGTAAAATAAAAATAAATGTTGAATACGCTGGAAAAACCTAATTTTAAATTACATGCGCACGCGCATAATATTTATTATTTCTGATAATGACAATTGTACGTATGTTATGTGCTAAGTGTCCTAATTTCCATAACAAGACGATAAAAGGTAGAAATAATATATGAAATAATAATGAAAGAATTCAGCTATATCGTTAAAATTTTAAGCCAACAAAAGAAGATGAACTAGTCAATTGTTGTTGACAGTCTTGATTAGTTTTTGCTATTATAATATTTTATAGTCACCAGTTTTCAAAAACCTCTTAAATTAAAAAAATCTCTGTAAGTAAGAAAAATCTATCTTTTATATTTTTTGTTACCTAAAAATTTGTTTTATTCTTATTTATCGTTGAGCAGTTGTTGAAACCTTAACTAAACGCTTTATCATACCACAGGCCGCAGGACACAACGATGTGAGGAAGTTAGATAACAATCGCTTACGCGGATACGCCTCGACCGATCATTTGAACAGATTGAGATATTTTAATTTGAAGACTTTAATATCAACACGCACTGCCACATTTCGTATTGAGCGACGGAACCCAACGCCGCGCTTTGTTTTGTTACCAGAACGAAATGAAAATAATTCCGCGAGTGATAACGAACCCATAACCGTCGCGTTTACAATGAGACATTCTGCTACAGGGCCACGACGATATAAAATTAAAATAATAACAGCAGATAAATAGATTTGGAAAATAATAAAAAGCAAAAGTATATTGGAAGCACTCGCAAAGTTTCGCGTACAAACAAAAAAGTAACAATAAAAATGAAAGTGAAAATACGTTATTTATAACGTGTATCCGAACAGCGGTATGTATGGTACCGTATAATCGAACACATACTTCGCGCTAAAGAAAACAAACTTGCTTTTTTAATTGGCAGCCATTACATTTTTTTTTTTTATTGAATCGTATATTATATTTCTTTCACTGCATAGGACAGATAATTACTATTTTAACATTTTGAAAGTGTTATTCCAAACTTGTAAGTTATACAAATTTGAAAGTACCGGGACTAACCGGGCGGGTAACCCGTCGTGGATTTTGATTGGTTTCCAAGTAGCGCGGGTTTAAATATAATCTATCTATATATATAAAAGGACTTGTGCTAACTGACTGAGGCAAGACGCACGCACAGCTGTAACCGCTGAGCGTAGAAATGTGAAACTTGGACAGATGTTTATTTTCATAATCTGGACATCCACTAAGAAGGGATTTTGAAAAATTTTAACCCTAAAGGGATGAAATAGGGGTTGAAAGTTTGTATGGATTTTTTATAAATCAGCACGGATTTTTATAAAATTTAAAATTTAGACTCTTAAAAATATTTCATTGAACACGTGTTTCATCGCTTTTTAAAATTCTCCCCCTAATGGTTCAAATAAGGGGTTGAAAGTTTATATCGAAAACTCTTTAAATCGCCGATTTTTATCGCCGATTTTTATAAAAAAATAAATTCAAACTGTTAAAAATATTTTATTGAACACGTGTTTCGTAGTTTTTTTTAGAATTCACCCCTAATGGTGCAAATAAGCGGGCGAAGCTGCGCGTGCCCGCTAGTATAACATAATGTAATGTAACATTCTGATATTTTAACTTAAATTATAATTCCAGAGAGCCATTTTTAAAAGAGTTTGCGTTTTGATTGATTTTGTTAATGTGTTAGATGTTAATTTTCCAAGCCAGATTATGGTGTTGTTAGGTGTTTAGTGAAGACTGTGTTTGTATGAAAATGATTGTACACGTTCATGAGTAATTGTAAAGTGCCACGTGCGTTATGCTCGTGCCAGATGCGAGACGGTTGATTAAGGCTGAAACGTAATATAATTATTTTGGTTACTTATTGATTTTTTTAAAATAATTTTAGATCGGTTTATAAGCTCTAAAGAAACTAATTAAAAATAAAAAACATTATATTTTTTTTATTTTCACAGTAACCATATTTTAGTTATAGCTACTCGGTATATATAATATTTAAAAATCAATAATGTTATTGTCAAAAACGTTGTTTTAGCAACAGCGGCGTAATGAAATCAATTAGATAATTTTCTACAACTGGGAATCGAATCTACAACAATCCTATTTACAGTCAAATACTTGTAAAGAATTTATAAATGATTTTTCAATGTTACTAAAAAACATCTTTATATATATAATAAAATTAGCAACCCTAGGTGATACAGGTTCAAAGCACACAATACCTACTGCATTCTTGCAGATATTACATAACTGTGAACAAGAAATCTTCGTACAATGTTGCCGGCCATATTTGTTGCTTTTGAGAAAATTACGTCGTTCACTCCTTCAATTATTACTTGGCGATATTAAAAAAAAACTCTCATTTCTGTCACTATCAACTTTTTTTTAATGAAATTTAAAATAGAGGCCAGTTGTGGCACAGATGGACAGTGTGACAGTAAAATCGACTGATTGTGGGTTCGATCCCCACTCGAGGAGATGAAATATTTATTTACGTTTATATTTTCACTTCTTCGCTCTGGTGTCGAGGCTAAGCGCGGCGTTGAGTTCCGTCACTAAGCACGCAATGCCTCCAGAACTCGGCGAAAAGTGGGGAACGGAGCGCTAACACTAGGTTCCCTCTGCCTACCCTCCGGGATACAGCGTGAAGCTGATTTGATTTGATTTATTCTTATTTATATTTTTATTTGTATTTATATTTTTATTTCTTCGTTCTGGTGTCGACGGCAGAGTCGAGTTCCGCCCCTCAACACGCAATGTCTCCAGAATCCGGTGGATAATGGGGAACTTTACCATATTAAGTCATAAGTAGAAAAACTAAATAGTCTACGTACAAAAGTGAACCTATATAACAGAATATATAAAAGGACGATGAAATCACTAGTAATTATAATTATCATTCATATACACAACATAAGTAATGTTGCTTTGCAGGAAAATGTACATATAGGTTTGTAGATTATTTTTATATTTTATTGTTTGTGGTTAAATTTATTTATGCATCTCTCTCTTTTAGGGTTCCGTACCTTTTAAGGAAAAAAGGAACCCTTAAAAGACCACTTTGTTATCCGTCTGTTCGTTTGTCAAAAGCCATTATCTCAGGAATGCTTAGAGATATCGATTTGAAATTCAAACCTAGATCTATGACCCCATGATTTCCTGAAAAAAAACGTATTTCTACATTTACTTAAAAAGATATATATGGCCGTTTATATACCTAAAAACGCGTATTTCGCCACTATAAAGGGAATGAAAATAAATAGGGTACTTCTGGTTGATCTAGAATTATGAAATTTGGCATCTAGCTGCTACAGGTAGCAGTCGTTCAGGGAAAAATCTAAAAACTATACATTTGTTGTTAAATCCTAAAATATAATATCCCTAATAAGGGGGTAGTATTTGGTATTAAAGAAGCTAGTCAAGTGAGGTATCAAATGAAAGGGCTCTAGTTAAGCGAAGCCTGTATTTCAGATAAAACTCGAGACCTCCAATTTTTGTACGAAACCCTAGTTGGGCGAGCCCGATTTGCGCTTGTCCGGATTATTTTTATTTTATTATGTACGGTTGGCAATGTCACGGTACGGTAGGTAGCAAGTATTGTCATACTGACGATATTCTCTTGAGAAGCGGAACTCAACTTCACGTTTTATATTCGTGCAAATTCAAAATTAAAATATTACAAATAAGTCTAAAATTAAATATTCATTAAGAAATCGAAATGAGGACACTACGTCGCGTTGGCAAAGATACAAAATGGAAGCACGTGTTACAAAAAATATTTTTTATCTTTAAATTAAATTTCAAAAACACAATTTTCCGAAAGTTGAACAAGCAGAGCTGGACTTAAAGCCATTTTTAATTATCTATGCGAACATTTTGGAAATTCAAGAATTTGAGTAAAATTTTATCTTAAACTAAGTCAAGTTTATAACAAAAACTGTCAATCAGTCAGTCACGGAATAATTTAAAATAGATAACGTTAATCATATGACACTCGCGGTCATCATGACATGCCACACCCACATAAGAATATAACAATAATTATAACCGGAAGTACAAAACGCATAAAGGTAATGTAGCCTTACTTATAATGGAAGTCTCCAGCCTTGTTGGTTATACTAGGAACATGTTACTTTTATTTAAAGTAATTATTGTTTCTCGTGTCTCAATATCGTTGTGGTTCGTAGTTTGTGGATTCGATTCCCACTCGGTGGAATGAAATATTAAATATGCCCATTTCTTCGCTCGGATGGCGGCGTTGAGTTCCGCCTCAACACGCAATGTCTCCAGAATTCAACGGAGTCTTAACATTAGGTTCCCAGGTTCCCTCTACTTACGCTGCTATGTGCGGGCTACAGCGTGAAGCTAAAAACAATATTGATACACTTTTAACAGACAATAATACCCATTAACTACGAGATGCACAACTCTTGGCTTACTAAATAACGACCGGAAGTAGTAACAATGTAAGGAATGTTATAGACATATTGCTGTCTGATTTTCGTTTAGGAATGCTCTCAATTTATAATATAAATAAATACATATAAATATTAAAATATTCACTATAGAATCGCAATTGGTAGTTCAAATTTTCCTATGCCACAGAAAATAATAAAAAACACAGTCGAAGTTAAAAACCAGCCTAACTGCCATATTTATATAATATATAATAATTAATTGTAAATAAGCATTTAATAAGATAAGAAACTTGTTTGCATTGATCGAACGGCAATACCGTGTGATATTACACATCATGTTCCGGATACTTACTAGTATTTAGTACCACCTGATGTCATACTTACAAGTACTTATATGTAATCTTAATTCTGTTTTATGTATAAATATATAAAATATGTAAATTAAACTTATTATATAAAGAGTTTTGTAATGTAAAAAATTATGGTAATATACTGCTTTATTCTACTTTTATTTTATTCAACTTTTTTTACTTCACGCTTTCAACAGCGTGTGCTGTATTACGGAAATAAAATATTAAATATTTCATTTGCTCGAGCGCGCATCGAACCCACAACCTGTCCCGTTTCCAGTCACACGCTCGTTACGCCACGACACTATATCGAACATTTTTATATAAAAAATATGATACACGCTTAATATTATTCTATTTTTATATTATTTCATTTAATTTATATATTTTTAATTATATTCAGCTACAGTTTATATATAAATTAATACGTAACCTTTTATATAAATCGAGGAAAAAGTAATTCTATTTAAAAATATCGTGACGTTGTTATAACGTAACTAACTCATATAAATAAAGTTCAATAAAAAACAATAAATACCTAATAATAAAATTATTGATTCTATTAAAGTTTAATTGAAGACATTTTGCAAATAAATTACAAAAATTGAGGCCAATAGAGAGAGACATGGCGCATGGGCGCAAAGTGTAACTAAACGCGACAGGTTGTGGGTTCTATTTTTACTGGTGGAAATGAAATATTTAATATTTTTATTCTTTCGCTCTGGTGTCAAGCAAACAAAAGCAAAGTGCGGCGTCGAGTTCTGCCATTTAACACGACTCCAGAATTCGGTGGAAAATAAGGAACGAAGTATCATAACACTAGGTTCCTTCTGCCTATCCTGCTGTGCGAGTCAGAAATGGCGATGAAAATACGAGAAAAACAACACAATAAGTTAATGTATGTAAAATATTTAACTTACAATTTTTTTTTTCTCGAATAATAATCAACACAAAGAGATATAATTTATAAAAACATTTCGTACTTTGCTCCACTAATCTAGTAACTTGTGTTTAAGTCAAACGGCCATTTTATTAGTAGGTCAATTTTGACATTGATAAGTAGCGACATGTGCCTTTCGCACTATTTTTTGTTGTGTACTATCAACATACGTTTAAAAAAAATAATATGTCGCACATACTATAATAAAAAGGTTTTAATAAAACTGTCAAGATATTAAGTTTCTAATTTCAATTTATTTGAGGCCATTCGTGGCGAGGAAATGTAATATTTAATTTTTCATTTCCTAGCTCTGGTATGGAGGTGAAGGGCGGCGTTAAGTTCCGCTACTCAATACGCAAAGCCTCTAAAATTCGGGGAAATGTGGGGAACAGTGCATTAGCATTAAACAATGTAAAGCTACAAAAAAAAAATTATCGCGATAGATATATTTTTGATATTTTTTTTTTGTAGTTAAGACACGTCGGTAAAGACCGAACGACCGACCGACCGCATAAAGATGCGGGATCTAATTTTCAAGACCGTTGTCTTGAGTGACAGATCTAAATACCGTGTTTCATTTTATTACCAGAGCGGAAATGAATATTAATATGTTTTTATTAAAACATATTTTAAAATACTCCCCACAAAGATACTATCAACATAAATAATTATTTACATTTACAATTTTTATACACTTGTTACAAATTATAATTTGAACGTAAATTAAATTTAACTTATGGCAAAAGATTAAAGAAATTAATATATTGACAGTTGACTCAACATATTTTTGAAAATGTTATGTATGTTAAGAAAAACATTAATAATTTTACGAAAATTGGTGATGTTCATAATATTAACACTAAAAATAGGCATAATCTTGGTGCACCTGTAACTCGGTTGCATCGAATCCGTAATTCTTTTATGGGACAATGACGACAATGGGACAAGAAGTTTGTGTGTTAAAGGTTATTACCAAATTAATGATTTTGTAAATGATAACACGCCTTGGGAATGAAATGCTCGCTCCAGTCTATTTCAAAGTATCATTGTCACAGATAATTAAATATGTATTTGTTTAAAATTGATTTTAAAAAATAAGCCCCGCTGAGTTTCTTGCGCCGGTTCTTCTCAGGTCAGAGGCCTTAACTTTAGTAAACTGGTGGTAAATTATTTGACGTTCAAAAAATGAAGCATGTAACTTCTTATTTTGAATAAAATTATTTGAATTTGAAATAAAAATTTCGACGTAGCTTTATGAGAACGTTGGCTTAGTGGCCCTTTGGTTTGGTTTTCAAGAGACGCAGGTTCAAATCCCGCCATGTTAAAATTTTTATAAACGTAACTAATTCTAAAGAGTATTTTATAGTGTTATGTAATTTACAAAAAAATTACTATTTATTTTTCGTGTCTTTTACTAGACGACGCACTGGCGCTGGGTAATGCGCTGCGTACTTAACGGTCGGTCTAACTCCTTTTCTTGAACAAGGACCACTTTCCCAACCTTTTCTTGAACAAGGACCACTTTTATATCATTCTTGGTAACAGGGGCCACTATGAATGTAGGTATAATAAAAATTAACTGTGATAATCAAACTGAAACCTCTCCTCACCATCCTCAGTCATAAAATTAAAATCGTTCGCGGACCATATTTAGGCTTCTGCAGACCACTAGTGGTCAGCGGACCACTGGTTGGGAACCAGTGGTCTAACTTAATGCTGTTGACATGCTCAACAGCCGGACGAACGTGTTTAACATTATATGTAGAAGTTTAAGTAAACATCCTAACTGCACTTTAACTTTAGTTTATTGGAATATGTTTGTGTTGTCATTAACGATGATTTTAACGAATTATATATTAGCTTTTTTATCATTATAAAAATGTAGCTTTATGGCAGTGAGGAACAGAGTGTCTCAACACTAGGTTCCCAGGCTCCGCCTGCCTACTCTGCTATGTGCGGGATATATCGTGAAGCTAAAAAAACGTAGCATTAGACCAAACATGGAGTCAGGCTACAAAAAAAATCATTAATATTTTTTTAATTCATAATTTACAGATTTAATAAATAAAACACTGCTTGAAGTGATATGGCATCAAGTGGCCTGACTCCATGTTTGGTCTAATGCTACGTTTTTTTGCCTATAATGGAGGTTTTTTATATATANTATATCTTTATACTAAAACTAAATAATACCAAATCATTGCTGCAGCAGCCAAGGAAATTGTGAAACTTTCTTAGTTTTACAATCACAGTTCAAAGGTAACTAAACAATTTGGTTATATAATAGTAAAATACAAGCAGTAAAGTTTACAGTCCGAAATAGATATTCAACCAGTTTATGTAAAGATACGATTTCTAACGCTTTCTCTAGCTTCGAGCTGGAAAGGACGTGAAATATGCCACCGTGGGCGACGTCGACGTTGAGCTAGGATGTTTGAGACTATTTTAGCGTGGGTGTATTGTGTTTCTGTTATGGTTAGTTCGTAATACAATATAGAATTGAGGCCTGCTGTGGCGCAGGGGAACTAGCGTGTAAACGCAACAGGTTGTGGGTTCGATTCCCACTCGAAAAGGTGAAATATGTAATATTTTCATGGTACCAAGGCAAAAGCGTTGAGTTGAAAGCAATTCGGCGAGAAGTGGGAAAATGAAGTATCGCAAAGGGATCGGAGTATCTTAATACATCGTAGGTTCCCAGCGAAGATACAATGTGAAACTAAAAAATGCAATATAATTTTCACAATTGTTTTTCTATTTGAATTATAGTCGAATGCAGGTGAGATGTTAGAGTATGGATTATATAGATTATATAATCACTCTTTTCTATACTTTACACCTGAAACTCGAGAATAAATAATATCTTATTGCAATGCCAGATACACTGCTATAAAATACGTTTAATGCCACAGTAACGCTGAACAATCACACACAAGACAATCTTAAAAGAAACCAAATCAATACAAAAACAAGAAACTATTAGAAATTATCTTGGATATGCTAATTTGCATGTTCAACCACGAATTCGTGTATGTTGTTTTTTGTTCGCTATAATCTCCTGTAATGTATGTCAATTATTGGCTTATCGATGTCACCTGTGAACGGCTCACCTCACTTAGAGATTACTGTTACAAATTATGTATTCTAATATTTGTGCTTCATTTCTATTTGTCTAACCCACTTTTTTTTAATATTGATTGGACATATTTTTTATATCGTAAATTTTTTTTGAAGCTTGACTTTTGGAGGTAAGCGATGTCATTTTTGTTTTTTTTTTTCAAATATAATTTGGCCATTTTATTAAAAAAATATGGTATGGTCGTTACCCTGACGAAAAATAGCATTTTAGTCCACAAATATCTGATAAATATCTCTTACTATCTTCACATGTTATAAAGATATGTCACAGTCAGCTGTGCTGAAGCTCTTTAAGAACTATTTATTTATGTGGAAATGAAGTAGTGTAAATCAATTTTTTTTCTTACAAATTTAAATGAAAAAGCTCATGAAATATTTTACGCGATACCATCATCGTTTAATATAAAATAAAAAATGTATACTTAAAACTACTTATCATAAAGCCACTCAACACGCAATACCTCCAGAATTCGGCAGAAAGTGGGGAACGGAGTGTCTTAACACTAGGTTCCCTCTGCCTACCCTGCTGTGTGCGGGATACAGCGTGAAGCTAATTTAACTTAATTTAATTTAATTTAATCATAAAGTAAGTATATAATGAAGACATATTTCTGGAATCGCTTTAAAAGGAAATATTCCATTCCATTTACAAAGACTATTATTTCTCAAGAATAGTGCCAACAACATCTTTTATACGAGCATACCATAAAAATCTCGACGGAAATGTCATATAATAGATTATAGAATATAGATAGTTGAACAGCCTTGGCATCATTTAAGAAACATTTTTGCTCATTCTCGATATTATATTCTATTTGTTTACTAATAGTTTTGTACAGTTATCAGTACACGTGTTTGTGTTCATTTATGAGATTTTTTTTCGGCTTCACGCTGTATCCCGCATATAGCAGGTAAGGCACAAAGAGCCCCGTGTTAAAATATTTTGCTCGCCACTTGCCGCCGAATTCTGGAGGCATTGTGTGTTGAGTGACAGAACTCAACGCCGCTTTATCTCGACGCCAGAGCGAAGAAGTGTAAATCGAACCCACAGCCTGTCGCATTTATAGTCACACTCTAGCGCCCCTGCGCCTCGCCTTATGATAACCATGACTGGCCTAAGTATTAAATTGAAGCGTTTAAAAAAATATTAAGAACCTGTGGCATGGACAAAGTGGAGTGATTTGTCACTAGATTTATCTATAAGTCACATTGAAGATTTTATTTTAGTTACAAACACTCCTATAACTTGCCATTGAGAATCGAACCCACAACAACCGCGCTCAATACGACAGTCACCTGACTAATAAATATTACTTTCTTCCACACGAATCACTATAACCGTCCCAAAGCGGAAACGCGATTACGCCTAAAGATACAGAGGTTTATTTTCAAAATGGATGTCTGCCAAGAGCGTCACGACGGGCGCGACCGCACTTGTGCAAATATGTATGTATGTATAGCTAACGTGACCATTTTTCAGTTGGCTCAAAACGGGACTTTGTAGAGTGGCTTTCGTTTTTTATTCCTTGTTATTTCCTGTTTTTTTTTCAGAGAAATGTGTTTTAGAATAGTTTTAATTTGTCTCGATGTCTGTTAGTGCCTTCGTTTTTTTTAGGCGTAATTGATACCTCAATAATAAATATATAATAAATAATTTAATACTTCCGCGTTTTTTTAAGCATACTCCGACAATCGCGGAGAAACCTGTTTCAACTGATTAAATTTACATGCCACTCCGAAAAATCGGGACAATAGTGTTGTCATTGTCGGTGGCACGTTTCGGGACACCGTGACAGACAGGCTAAAAACGGGACAGTCCCATTCAAAACGGGACGTCTGGTCACGTTATGTATAACCAGCATTACATTATTACCTAGGTGGGCTTGCCGATTGTTATTGCAAAATTCAATTGTGTTCACTGTATTTGTACTATGAATCATATTCTACAGCAGGATAAGAATTAAGTGATAGCGAGTAGTAACAAAAGATATTTTATTAAGTGATTCGTTAAAGTGTTCTTTTTTATTTTATTCGAAATTTTAGTTAAATAATCAAGCTAATTAATTACTTAAGCTCGATTAAAAAAAAAATATTTAATATGTTAAATAGAATGTGTTTTATTTAATTTATATACTTACCTTTTTAATTTATATCAACTATGCTTTAAAAGCTAACATATAATAACATATTTTTTTTTAATAATACAAGACATTTGTATATTATCTATTAAGATGTCTTGAGGTGTGTTATGTGAAAGTTAATTTTATTCGAACTTCGAACTGCAATCTATATTATAATTTATAGTTAAAAAATAACTGTTAAAAACCAAAAAAATCTCTTTTCTTACCTGTAAAGTTTCTTGGAAAAGACTTCTCAGTTTTGGCCATGTCTCAAACAAGGTCTGCAAAAAAATGAAAAATTTTCAATATAGTTTCGCACATTATTGTGAAAATATTAATATAATAAATTCTGTGAACGTTGATAAGAAATATAAAATAAGTAAATAATTTATAGATTTCTATAAATATGTATATTTAAGGGTTCCTTTATTCTCAAAGAAACTTAATCTTTATTTTTTCTTAACATAATCTTGAAATTTAAAACATTTTTGCTTCATAGATATGAATAAAATACGTTAAAAGTATAGATACGTTATAAGTACATATATGGAATATATGTATACAGAGTATATTTTTATTAAAATTTATGAAATAATATATATAGAAAAAGTTGTCATACTATATCATCTAATACCTCAAATAAATATGAAAAGGCAAACGACAATATTGTATCAGCAACATATCGTCAATAATAAAAAATATGCACTGTGTTAATGTCGTACTCTTACTTTTTGGATAAATTACCAAATAATAATAGATAATAAAATCTATATGGGTTATTTTTGTAATTTTTTTTAAATAATTGAACTTTTAATAAAAGAGTAGAAACTCTTCTAATTTTTTCAGTAAGATACTTGTATATATTGATTTATCAACGAAAAAGTTATTTCGAAACGTATTTTACACAATACAAACAAAATACGAATTTATAGGAAAATAAGATGAAGAAAGTCGTATGCGTCTATGGAAAAGTATACTAAATATTTTAAATATTGTTAAATACTTTTTACACGTTTTCTAAGTGCTTTTCTGCTACGCTACGTTTCCTTACAAGTTTGTATTAACTTTAAAAAATGTTCAAAATAAATAATATTCTTGTTGATATAATATTTCAATACAGTATCTATATATTTTAAAAGTAATTTTAAGCGAAAGATCTAATCAATTGCAATTAAATTTTTACAATTATTCGGCTCACCGCATTTCGGGCACCGTTATACACGAGAGACGAGGCGCCAGTAACGGACCATCTCTTTGCATGTATTATAATTATATCGGATATTAATCTTATTTTTTTTGCTTTATGTCAAGTAAATATTTGTTTTGATTTTTCATGATCTGTGGCAACATTTAAATACAGAAAATATAAACGTACATATTTAGTTTTATTTTATTAGACTGTTGTGGCGCAGGGGCACAATGGTTGTGGGTTCGATCCCCACTCGAGGAGATGAAATATTTACTTAAATTTATATTTCCATTTCTTCGCTCTGGTGTCGAGGCAAAGCGCGGCGTTGAGTCCTGCCACTCAACACGCAATGCCTCCAGAATTCGGCAGAAAGTGGGGAACGGAGTGTCTTAACACTAGGTTCCCCCTGCCTACCTTGCTGTGTGCGGGATACAGCGTGAAGCTGATTTTTTTTTAATTAGCTTGCTCGTTTTCCGATTCTCCTCTTACTTTATTTTTAAAGGTGCAAAAATATAATCATTTTTTTATTACGTATTGGGAATTTCTCTATAAATTCCGTATATTCTATTATATTAAAATAATATATTTAATTCCATTTAAATGCTACATTTACTTGCAGAACATCACTAGCAAGAAAGGTGAAAGCGAAAACGATCCGCGAGAGCGACATTCGCACGACTCTATTTTAGGCGCCATCAAGGTTGAATGGATCTAGTCATTTTGATCATGGCTGGCGTTTGATTTAAAATTATTATTCGTAGTCTAAATTATTAATATATTAATATAGTGTTTAATTTTACACAGTTTTAGCAAAAAAAAATATATTAGAATGTTATTTTTTATTTATATAGTTGACCTCAAGTTGTAATTTAGTTGGAATTATCATTTAATTTGCATATTATTATAGTTCTGCCTATGTTTTTTTTTAGTTTGAATAAAGTAAAAAAAAAATCTTTAAACATTGGTTATTACGCCTGGTTTAGTCATAGCCACAACGCCACATTTTAGTCGAGTATAGAGTATAATGAAGATATAAAATGTAAATAATGTCTCAGGTGGTACAAGTTACGTTTTCGCGACAAAAAATTAACGTTAATACTTATCTATAAGATATCATTTTTCACAAATTCTAGATAAATTAAATTGAAAAGCACTACGTATTACTGCTTTTATTTATCACATTTTGTGGTAATGACAACAATGAAACTTTTAACATGATTTTACAAAATAAATATTAAAAATAGAATAATCAACTCATTTAACTTACTCGTTAAGACACTCCGTTTCCCACTTTCCGCCGATTGGTGGAACTCAACGCCGCGCTTTGACTCGACACCAGAGCGAAGAAATGAAAATATAAATGTAAATAAATATTTCATTTCCTCGAGTGGGGATCGAACCCACAACCAGTCGATTTTACAGTCACACTGTTTGTGATTGTGCGCCACGACTGGCCTCAACGTAACGTAAAATATCTGTTAACTAACACTAAATCAGTCAGTAGTTTTAACTTTGAATACGATTTTAATGAGAATTCATCACGTTAAATATGTAAGCCACGTTGTGTCACCAGAACAATGTACCAGCCACCGCTATGTGCTAATAGAATGCAAAATATATAACTGACATTTGTTGAGTTTTATATGTTTATTTCTGTACATATTTCCAAGTTGTTTATTGCACAGTTAACCAATCATTATAACGGAGAGAGAGAGAGAAAATTTAAAATAATAACTTTTATATACTAATTTTGTAAGAAGAATACATAAGACTATGCAGTACATACTAATATTATATTGAATTGAAAAACATGGCTGTGGAATGTAGAAAGATAGGTGAGCTCCATTCCTTATACTGTTTACCCGACTGCCGCATAGTCCAAATGAAGGGTTATGTTTTTAGCGCGTAATGTTTGTATGTTCGTTCCTTTGTTCCCTTGTAATTATTAAATCAGTGAACCGATTTTGATAGATTAGACGTTTCGTGTATGGATTTCTCTTGATGGCGTGAGTGTTATTGGATATGTTAATTAAGTTTTGTTTATAAATAACTTGTTTAATTTCTTTATTTTATATTTGTACATTTATTGTATTTTTAGAATTTGAGAAAAAAACAATTTGAATTTAAGAATTTAAAAAACAAATTTTACTTTAAAACGATTTATTAGTTATGTAAAGCAACGAATATTTTAAAAGCATTGTAGTTAGTCGTCGGTTCTTTACATAAGTAATTTTGATTGACGATTGTTAAACAAAATATGTTAAATCCAATCTAAATGTAAAATAATATTAATAGACTTTATATTAATTTTAGACTACATAACATATCGTGTTTGAAAATAAATACCCACCCATTAAATATATTATAACATTTATCAACCACAATGCAAACCGCAAAATATTAAAAAATTAAGGCTTTTAGTTTTTATTTTTATTATTTTCCTAATTACAAATAAATAAATCGTGAATTGTATTAAATTACTAACATTAAAATAACATTTTCAATTTTCTCATTTGAATATAGTGCATTGTAATTATTATAAGCGTACTGAAATTTCGAATTAAATATTTATTAATTCAATCGGTTTTTAATATCGTAATAAGTAATTTAAATTTATCGTAATTAAGTAATTTAAATCGCATTTGTATAACTTGAATTCACCCCTCATAATTATTATTACCATGATATTAAAGATAATACAGATAATTTCCACATCTTGTATTTTTAGAGTTTAACCTAGTATTATAAAAAAAATACTACTAATGTTAAATAATAGAGTATAGTTTTTTTTATATTAAAAATATTACACACATGTTCACCCGAAAATTATTACTCTAAAATTTTATATGTAAAAGGAAACTATTAGTGATCATTTAAAATATATGTAAATAATAATGCTTAAAGTATTTAATTTTAACTAAAGTAATTGTTACAAATTCTCATAAACTAAATGCAAAATGAAATAAAAATCATAGATTAACTTGTAGTTTACTACTCACCGTCGACTTTTATTACAACACTAAACTTTAAAATAATACACTTAACAATTAATAGGTAGGCCACTCAAAGCTTATAGAATACTCAAGAAATAAAAAATCACAAGTTTAATTAATAAATACAATATTAAATGACTATACTACGTGAACTCGAGTCGAGAGTAACATACACCCAACACCGGCTAGCGCTGAAACCCGACTAATGCGACATCAAGTGGCGAGCGCTCAAAATACATTGCATTTCAATGGATTACGTTCCGTTTGTAATAAAGGTTTCATTCATACGAGGGTTAAACATGTTTAATTTTTATTGTTACATTGTGACTTTAATCTTTAAATTACTTTTATTAATAAGTATATAATATATAATAATATAACTTACCCAAATATTATTTACCAATAGAAAAAGCTCTCTGTAAATTTATTTCTATATTAAAAGTAAAATATTTACAGCACAGGATTTTTTTAAAGTAAGATGAATATCAAATTGATAATTCAGTATATTTTTACTTAATTGTTAGTGATAGATAAGGGAATAAACGTTACAAAGTTTTAGCTTTCAAATATTAAAATAAATTAATACACTGCATTTTGTCGATTGGCGCCGTCTTGGCGGCAACGTCCAATGGCGGGACGGCCTCTCATTGGTCAATTCTCGACAGGCCTCCATGTTGAATATAGAATCATTTGAATTATAATAAAAATCGTTTTTTTTAATGTTAAATATTTGGAACGTGCATAGTAATGACGAGGTTAATTAAATAGATATTTTTCAATATTATTTTATTGACTATTTAAATGTTGTCAACTTTACATATGCTATTGGCAAAAACGTTCATTAATTTATAAACTAATTAGTAAAATTAAAAGTACCCTCAATTATAATATGATATCCGTAGAATGATGAAAAAAAAATCTTTTTTATAATTCAGTCGGGTTTGGGATATCAAAAAGGAAAGTTGAAGTACTTTAACCACTTACAATTTCGAAAATTTTGTAATTATGTATAGACATTTTATTTATTCATTGATCATATATAAATTTTAATGACTATAAATTGAATGAATATTTTAAATTTAATGTGATTTATATTTTCACTATGGCGTCAGCAAACTTTTTAACCGTGAAAACACATCTCTCAGACTTTAAAAGTAGCTCTGACAAAGATACAATGAGTGAGGTAAGTCATATTCTTTGCATTAAATTAAAACAAAGTTATTATATTTAATAAAATATTCTTGAAACATATATAGTAGAAGGTGGTAGCGTATGTCCGCCATTTTGTTACCATTCTGAGCGTGGTTATGTTGATAAGAATGTCTTGATACCATTAATTATAATAGTGAGTAATTAACTAGATTGTCGAAATAGGCATCCGAAAGTGGGACCAGTAATTCTGTGACTTCAGCTGAAGACCTACAAAAGTTAGCAGTAATACTAGGACTAAATAGTGCTGAGGATGTATATCAGGAGAGATTCCGAGTGGACAGGCGTCGGTTGGAGGCAATGTTGGCTGGTAAATTATTGAATCTTTAAGAAACAAAAGTAAATTAGCGTTAAATTCTTTTTGGCCTAAAATGTTTCTTTATATTATATTTGCAGAAAATTTGGAAGAATCTCAAACAGCCCAAGCGTTTTTTCATAGGGTAAGAAAAAATATAGTTAATTTCTTATAACTTCCCGGATACCTTTATAATATAATACGAATTATTTATTCTTTTTTATTATACTGTTCTACTTATTATACTGTCCATAATGTTTAATACTTTCAATTTCCGTAGGTAATGAATGATACGAACACTTTGATAAATTGGCCCGCACGACTCAAAATTGGAGCTCGTTCAAAAAAAGGTACAAGTTATAAAATTTAAAATAATATTTTTTGCATTTTTTTTACTACTGTTCCGAATTCTTTGTTAAAGATGGACATATTACCCTTTCCATTTTCTGTTGCTTTACAAACATTTTTTAGTTTACGGATATTAAAGAAAATATATGTTGATTAATTAGTATATTTTTCGTATTGTTTGTAATTTATTTTATTTTATCTACTTAATTAGAAAAAAAAATTTTACAATGCCCGTCCTTTGAAACGCACAGGATTTTTTAAAAATTAACGTATACCTGTATTATACAGTAAATTTTGGCGGGATGGCGCCAAATAGACAACGCGCGGCGCCCGTCTGGCGCGATATTATTGTAGTTCAAATTTTTGTTATATTATAATTGCGTACGGTGGCGGAAACATCAATTTTAATATTTTTACTAATTTGAGATTATTTTAAATGAATTGAGAATGATTTATAAAAATAATTACGATGAAGTTTATGAAGTTATTAGAAAATTACGTGATAATAATTATAATGAATTATTAGACAATTTTTTAGGTTAGAATTATAATAAATATTTTTTTAAGCTATAAAAAGTAAAAATATAACGTTATAATAAAATATATGCATGTAGAATTTAAAACTATTTTGTGTGTATTAAAATATTATGATTGTTTTGTTCAGATCCTCATGTGCGTATTGCTGGTCGACCAGACGATGTCAAGTTGGCGAGAGAAAAGATTATGCAGTTGCTAGACACAAGGGTATGTATTGTATACTATATAATAATTTTATTTTTACTTTAAACAACATTTCCGTGAGCTTAAAATATATTTTGGTGATATATAAATTGTTGGTAAAATTAAATTAGTATTAATACCTGCCCTATTGTGAAATAACTATCAAAAATTAGAGATTATCGTGTTTGAGCGTCACGCAGTATCCTTCACATAACAGAGTAGGCAGAGGGAACCTGGGAACTGAGTGTCAAGACACTCCGTTAAGACACTTCGACGAATTCTGGAGGCATTACATGTAGTTCACCGCTGGTGCTTTGCTTCGTTACCAGAAAGAGGAAAGATAAGTATTAAACATTTAATTTCCTCGAGTGGAAATCGAACTCACAACCTGTTGCGTTGACAGTCGCACGCTTGTGCCCTGCGACCACTACTTGCCTGGCAATAAATTGCTCTTATAGTATTATTATATTAAAGCTTAAATCAATATCTTGATCTTGAATATATTAACACTTTTTGTGGGTGTTACTCGCAGAGTAATCGTGTCACCATGAAGATTGATGTCAGCTACACGGACCACTCGCATATAATTGGAAAAGTAAGTTGAATATCTAAATTGTAATAAGTATATAATTTTTTTATTATTATAATAGACATTTAAGTATGTGTTATTGTATAATATCTTTTATGAATTAAGATAAATGTATGAATAATATTCTCAGAAACTAAAAAAATGTTAGAATATCAAAAGAAAAAACATTATTTGTAAACATTTTTAAAGTGTTATTCCCACACTAAGAATAGAATATGTTAGGATTTCGATTAACTTAAATAATCTAACTTTATTATTTCCACTCATTTACATCCAAAAAAATTACAAAATTATATTTCGAAACCGTGGTGGCGCAGTGTCACAAGCGTGTGAGTGTAATCGCGACGGTTGTGAATTCGATTCCCATTCGGGGGTATGAATTATTATTTATAAATATTTTGATTTCTTCGCTCTGGTAACAAAGCAAAGCGCGGCGTTGAGTTCTCCCACTCAGCACACAATGCCGCGAAAAATGGCAAGCGGAGTGGCTCAAGATTAGGTCCCCACTGCCTACCCTGATATATGAAAAAATAAATTGAGGTTTATCCAATTCTTACAAAATCTTAAAATTACATAATTTTTGTCACGCGTTTTCTTCTGTACGTCTTATAAAATCCAAAACATATTCTTTGCGCGTAATCTTTTGACCTCCGAACCATAATGTATGTGGAATATTAAATATTAACCTATACCTTGTAATTTTTATGGTAAATTCCTTGTATTATTTGCGTGTGCGATAATCTCGCATGCGGGTGCGCAGAATCTATAAAAAATCTATTATGTTGATTGTTAATACGGTCATATATATCTTTTGTCATCGTTGCTAAGCGAAGGTGGTATAAAGTATAAAAGCTTGTGATTTGTAATTGATTTACTACAATTTTATATTTAAAATTTAATTTCTTTTTAATTTAATTTATTAAAATTTAATTTCACGCTGTGTCAGGCTAGGCAGAGGGTACCTAGGAACCTAGTGTTAAGACACTTCCATTCCCTACTTTTCACCGAATTCTGGAAGCATTGCATGTTGAGTGGTGGAACTCAAAGCTGCAGTTTGCTTCGTTTCATTTTTATAGCATCTTAAAAGTAAGGTAGTAGCTATGTTTTGTTTAAATTTTAAATAGCCAAGAACATGGATACTTATTCGTATTAAATGTTATGTATTTTTTATATAAGCATTATATTTATTCATTAATTTCAAATGAAACAATAGCTGCGCTGCCATATTATTACGTTGTTCTGTTGACGCAATATTTTTTTTTTATCAAAAACTTAAAAAAGTTAATTCCCACCTATTTTCAGTTTTTTATTATTGTAAATATTATATTAATATTAATACTTTGCTAGATAAAAATAATTTTATATAAATATTTATATCAGCTTCACGCTGTATCCCGCACATCCGGGTAGGCAGAGGGAACCTAGTATTAAGACACTCCGTTCCCCACTTTCTGCCGAATTCTGGAGGCATTGCGTGTTGAGTGGCAGAACTCAACGCCGCGCTTAACCTCGACACCAGAGCGAAGAAATGGAAATATAAATTTGAGTAAATATTTCATCTCCTCGAGTGGGGATCGAACCCACAACCAGTCGGTTTTACAGTTACACCTCGTGCCGCTGCGCCACGACTGACCTCTTATATAATATTTGTAAAATGCGTAACAAAAATCAAAATCAGTTTCACACTCTATCCCGCATACAGCAGGGTAGGCAGTAGTAACCTAGTTTAAGACACTCCGGTGCCCATTTTCCGTCGAGGTCTGGAGGCGTTGCGTATTCAGTGCGGAACTCAACGCCGCGCAGACTAACTCAATTCTAACTCAATTCTCAAAGACTAATGGTCATTTATTCCACATATGGAACAACGCATGGTAGCCAGAAGGAATTTAGTGGTAAGACATTTTGGTTCCCACCGTTCGTCCGAGACGTAAGTTCCGAGACATTGGGTGTAGAATGGCGGAACCCAATGTAATCTTTTTCTTTTTACCACAGTGAGGAAATGAGAATAATTCACTACCTGAATAGGAATCGAACCCACTATCGTTGCATTTACACCCATGCGCTCTACCGCTGCGCTACGTTGGCAGTCAAGTTTTTGACGTTTTTAATTGTTGAAAAATTTTATTTTGAAAAATTTTAAATTAAACTGTTTTTGAGATTTAATGACTCGTTTAACATTTATAATTAAAAAATATATATTATCTACATATATTTAATAATTCTAGGGTGGTTTAACAATTAAACGTGTGATGGAAGAAACTGGCTGCCATATCCACTTCCCTGATTCAAACAGAACCAGCACTCAAGAGAAGAGCAACCAGGTGTCCATTGCTGGCGATATGGAGCGCGTGGAGCGGGCGAGGGCTAGAGTGCGGGTTAGTTTTAACTATATTTATTATTTCTATAGTATTATTTAGCTATAGTAAAATTTAAATAATATAATTTAAGTAATAATAATATTAAAAATAAAATACTTTTATACATAAATTAATATAAAAAATAAATAAGTGAAAATTAAAAAGAAATATAATTTTTTATTACTAAAAAGTTGTACCTACAATTTTTTATTATTATAATTATCGTTCATTTGACACATACCGCAGTGAGTATAATAAAATATATAGTATCGGAACGAGATGATAAAATATTCTGTGCAGAATATTGTAAATACGAGTATATGTACCTTTATTCAATTTAAACACTCCAATTCTTGGAATCGAACCCGTGATCATCGCAAACAATCATACATTTCTCAAATATGTCAAAATATCTTCATAGTAAATGCATGCTTGCTAATTTTTTTATTTAAAGATATTACGTAATATAGATTTTCACAAAGTTTTTATCTAATAAAAAAATTAAAAAATATATATGATAGCAATATTCGTTTAAGCTTTATCTTATTATTATTATTGTTTCAAAATGTTATCTATTTCCATGCAGGCTTTAACACCGCTAGTATTCTGTTTCGAGCTGCCTATAGTAGCGCCGTCACAGCCACTACCAGACATCAGCTCTCCTTACGTTCAACAAATACAGGAGCAATATAATGTTCAGGTAGCTATTCAAATTCAACCTATTACTGTGGCCCGCATGAAGCAGAGTAGGCAGAGGAAGAATAAAGTTAAGACACTCCGCTCCTCATTTTCCGCCGAATTTTGAAGACATTGCGTATTTAGTGACGGAATTCAAACCCTCGCTTTGCCTCTACACCAGAGCGAAGCAATGAAAATATTAAATATTTCATTTCCTTGAGTGGGAATCAAACCCAGAACCTGTCGTGCTTACAGTCACACGCTTGTGCTCTTGTGCCCGTGGCGCAAGCGACGAATAGCCTCATTCATACATACATTGTAATTTTTTTATTTCTTTATATTGTAATAGATTTATTTCTATTTCCTACGTATTTTAAGCTACTGAGCCCTAGGGTACCATATTATAAGCTCTAATGCGTAAAATATAAATGAATCGACCAACTTGTTGATAGCCTACAGTTTTAAAATAGCAAATATGTTTAAGAAAAGCTAAATGTACTAATTGCTATTTGAATTTTGGTATTTATATTTTCATTTTTAGTTAAGAGTGAATATTAGTGTAATATTTTTGTTTTGCAGAATACAGCGTGAAACTCATGTTGTATCCCGCACATCAGGGTAGGGAGAGCGAACCTAGTATTAAGATACTTAATTCCGCATTTTTGAGATTCCGCAATATTACGCAAGTCTACTGATTAGCGGAACTCAACGCCACGCTTTGCCTTGTTACCAGAGCGAAAAAATAAAAATATTGACAAATAATAACTCATTCCCCCGAGTGAGATCGAACCCACAGCCATCGCGTTTAGTCACACGCTAATGCCACTGCGTCACAACGGTCTCTACTAAATTAAGTATCTGTTATTTTCAAATGTGCATTGTCGTATAAAGTTGAAATATAGATTTATAAAAATACATTTAACCATTCAAATATATACACACATTTATATAAAAAAGGTAATATAACTGATTAAGGCTAATATATTATTTAAATCTTGTATATATAAATAGTTTTTTTTTTATTTTGTAGGTAATGCTCCGAAACCGTCCCAAGCTCCACGCTAATCTCTTGGTGGTGAAAGGGGTGCAATGGGAAGTGCACGCCACCATGGAGGCCACCACGCTGCTCATGAACTACATGTGCGGACCTCTCGCTGTGAGTACTAAACTTGCGCTTCTATAGGTTTATTATTAATATCATGTATAATAGGTATTTTTGTTTAAATTGTAATTATTATCTGTTTAGTTTATTCTGAATTAAGTTGTTTGAAAATATTACGCAAGTCTGATATTTCTAAGGTTTTGTTTGACTGAATATATTTATTTATAGAAAATATTAGTTAAATTATTGTTTTATTTAAAATTATAATTTTATTAAGTATGGCTTTTAACAATGTGTTTTATTTTTGCTTCTTATCAGCCACTACCAAAGGCAAATAAATTCAATTAAATAAATTAAATATAAATTAAATTAAATCAGCTTCACGCTGTATTTCGCACACAGCAGGGTTAGCCAGAGGGAACATAGTGTTAAGACACTCCGTTCCCCACTTTCCGCTGAGTTCTGGAGGCATTGCGTGTTTTGCATCGACACCAGAGCGAAGAAATGAGAATATAAATAAATATTTCATTTCTTCGAGTGGGGATCGAACCCACAACCACCCGCGTTTGCAATCACACTTTGTGCCTCTGTGCCACGACTGACCTCATCAATTCATTTTCATACACTAAATATCTTTTGAATTGGTGTCGGAACTCAACGCCATGCTTTGTCGTATTATAAAATGGGAATCGAACCAACAAGCATCGCGTAGTAGTTAAATAACCATAAATAATTACAATCAACAATAAAATTTCCTTTACAGAGCCAAACTCAAGTACAAATGAGCCTAGAAATATCACCAATGCACCATCCAGTCGTGGTCGGGAGAAATGCGGAACAACTAAAAGTTATAATGAAG
The DNA here is from genome assembly GCA_013403705.1 of Heliconius hermathena. Classification (NCBI taxonomy): domain Eukaryota; kingdom Metazoa; phylum Arthropoda; class Insecta; order Lepidoptera; family Nymphalidae; genus Heliconius; species Heliconius hermathena. Next base: position 222,727 of record JAAIXJ010001748.1, on the reverse strand, counting down.
GGTACAAACACACAGATAATGTTCCCGGACGCGGACGACCCGAACATACCAGTGCTGAGGAAGAGCTGTGTCACTATCACTGGACAGATAAAAGATGTTTATACGGCTAGGCAGCAGTTGGTTGTGAGTTCATTTCTGGTTGTTCTTGTTTTGATAAGTCATTTTCTATGGGATATTTATTCTATGGGAGTGATTTTTTTTCTAAATTAAATAAAGCTTTAATAACTTTGAGAATTGACAATTTTAATTGTAAATTTATGGCCACTTTCACCGGTTACGAATTGTGTATCTGATAATCCAATAATTAATGCTAACTTACAGTCAATATTCAGATAGAGGATGAACATATAAAATAACTGTTTCTTATATTTTCAAGAATAATTTTCTCATTAATAAACTATAATAGTAGGTAACAATAACAATTCATACGATGTGTTTAATTTTTAAATTACAAATAAGCATATAAAAATGAAATGCATGTATCAAATGTAGTAGATACAGTAGATACACTAGATAGATTCGAGGCCTGTGAAAGCAAAAATTATAGCTTATCTGGCAGATAAGGCTATCCGGGACTTTATCAGCCAGTGATCAAACTGGCGCTTAATCTGATATTTTTTTATTCTATAGTTAATATTTTAAATACTTATTAGTCACTGCGTTTACTACTACTAGCACTATTCTGTACACCAAATATAAACCTATAACTATAGTAAAATATACGAGTATAAACGAGTATAAAAGTGCATATATAGGTACACTACAATGGTTTCAATGATATTGCGATTTACCTGTAAAATCAACCTAAGCTAGAAAAACACAGTCTCGATATTATTTTAATAAAAAAAACTGAAAAATCCAAGTAAAATATTCAAAAGTAACTTTCTTCAAGCATCATACATTCAATATACATACACACTAACCCTCAAGGCCACACCACTTGTACGTTGGCCTCGAGACGTCAATCTGATGGATCACATCGGAAAGTTCGTACATAAATTGATTCCCCTCTGCGCCCGAATTTGCACACGTTTACGCACATGTGCTTGCATTCCTATTTATAGTACGCTCGTGTGGCCTATAGGTCAATTTTATTGCTTTTAGAAGAAGGGATTAAAGTGGCCTAAGTGTGTGTTCAACCCCCATTCAAGGAAATTTATTAGTTTCATTGTTGAGGACGTCGTGTCGCAGGGGCATTAATTATTATTTATTAACATTTTCATTCTTTTGCTCTAGTACCAAGGCAAAGTGCAGCGTTGAGTTCCACCACTCAACAGGCAAGGTCTCAAAAATTCGTCGGTGGTGTTGAGACACGACTGGCCTAAATATTTTTTTTATTTGACTTTTGGAAAACGATTTTAGATTTGTGGGTTTTGAGCTTAGGCCATCATCATCATTACTTAACTAGGTCTATATTACTGTAGGATGATGTCACTATTACAAATGTAGGAACGTAGTCAATATGTAAAATTGTATTGTAATGTATTCATTGTGCTTATTTTAGACGATTATTATTAATTGGCTTAATTGGCTGCTTATTCTGAGCGATAAGCCGTAGCTGTTGATATGCTTCATTGTATTAAAAGTAAAATACATATATATTGTGTCCCAGGGCAGCCTGCCGCTGGTAGTGATCTTCGACGTGGCGGAGGAGCAGTGCCGCGTGGAGGGGGACGCCGCCACGCGCCTCATGGACAAGCACCGCGTGTACATCAGCGTGCGCCGCAAGCCCAAGCAGGGCATCGCCTCTGTGGTCATTAAGGGGATCGAGCGATGCGCGGGTGTGTGTTGTAGGTGTAGGGAGTAGGGTTTGCTTAAGTGTTGTATTTGTAACTGCTCTCTATGTAGGCATAAAGCTACGTATCGTCTATTACTTATCATACAAGTGGATTAGGCCTACAATATTTCACATGTTATAATAGTTTTTGCCAAGGATTATTTTTCTGAGTGTTTATAAAAAATATTGCATATGGTATACGTTTTTCTAGCGTTCTTATTTATCATCTACGGCATTTTCAAAAACTATTTTGAATATTTTAAATGTCTATCTTACATTTATAATAGTATAAAAAAATCAGAAAACTTTTATAAATGAATGAATAGCAGAATTTGAACCTGCGCCTCTTGAAAATTCTTCAAGCGCTGAGATTACAAAGCTAATTTCTACGTAGTTGGCCAAGATGTCAGAACACTTGGAAGGTTGACAATAAATTGACATAAAGAAATGAATGTATTACACAGGCGACATCTACGAGGCCCGGCGCGAGCTGCTGAGCAACAAGGAGGCGTCGATCACGGCGGAGGTGCCGGAGTCGTACAACATCCCGTCGCTGGGCGGCGCGATGCCCAACTTCAGCCCCTTCAGCCCCTTCAGCCCGCACGCCTACCTGCCCTACAGCGCGCCGCTGTCGCCCGCCGCCTCGCCCTTCCCCAGCTGGATGCTGGCCTCGCCGCAGCCGCGCCAGGCGCAGTTCCACTTCCCCGCCCTGCCTGCCCCTATTGTTTATAAGAACCAGGGCTCGTGGAATCGTTAGTATATTGGATTTTATGATTGCTTTGAGGGTTCGATTCCCATTCGGAATAAGTTGGCATTTTAGTAAATAGGATACTTCTTTACTAAATACTCTCTCTTTCACTGTAGTGGAAATTTATAACACAAGCAAATTTTTAAACGATTGAATAAAACTCTTATAAAGTGCTATTTATCAACGAAAAAATACATTCCCATATTTTTTAATAAAAGTGACTTTTATAATGACAATCTTCCGTTGTACTTTGTTATAGCCCTCTCCGGCATGCAAGACGCAGGAGGAAATATGCCGTGTCTGCAGCTGCCTCCTGAGCATAGACATGTGAGGACATTTTTATACGTCTTTTTTCTCGATTGCTTCTACTGGTGATCAAACTCAGTACCATCGTGTTTATAATCAGGCGCTGGAAATGCCATTTTTTTTATATAATAATATGATTTTTGTTTAGGTAACACAACTACTGAATTCAAGCTCACAAGCAAGTAGTGGTTACCAGAGCAACTTTACAGGAAGCTCAGTTTCTCTGGATACACAGAATATATCAGGTAAATTATTTTTACATTTTTTTATTATAATGTTATTAAATATGTAAATTTTATTAGCAAGAGCTTTACTGCATTTATAAAATGAAAAAGTCTCCTATAGAGACGTATTGTACAATCATATGACAATGTTTGTTAATGAAAGAATGACTTATAGTAGGTAAGTAATTTTATTATTTTATTGTTAAGTGAAGAAAACCTCTTTATTTAATTACAGTATAGTATTTTTAAAATTATTTCAAGGATCATCCACCAGATGTCGTAACTGGAATGACACTTCGTTTATACGAATATTCTAGATGTCTTCTTCTTTTAGTAAACTCGGAACGAGTACCTAAGCAAACTTAAAATATCAATTGATTGAAAATTACAATTTATTAAAATAATAAATGACAAGCACAAAAAAAATATTAAAAAGAAACTATTTGATATTTTTAATTGTTTCGCTTTTTGTACCAGATATTCATTATAGCTTCACGTAGTAGGTATTCCCCATATATCCGGGTACGCGAAGGGAACATATTGTTAACACACTCCGTTCCCCACGCACCACCCAATTTAGCAAACGTAATATTAATATTGCTTTTTTTCTAATTTTTAGCGGGTGACGGCAGCAATGTAGTGTCCCCTTCAGTGTCACCCATAAGCAAAACCCACAGCCCCACGCCTTGCTCCGATAACGATCGCTCGCAACATGGATCGGGTTTGTTTATTTTAATTTTAATGTTTATGTATAAATTCTCAATAAATTCGGCGGAAAGTGGAGAAACACATTCCGACGTCTGTATTGAGGCATTGCTTTTTGAGTGGTTATTAACGTCGCGCTTTGGCTTGTTACCAGATTGAGAAAATGAAAATAATTAATAATTAATTCACCGAGCGGGAATCGAACCCACATGTATTATGTATTATTTTTTAAATCTTACGCGGCTGCGATGGCTGGTGGTTTGATACCCATTCAGAGAATTGTTTTGAGACTAGGATATTTTATGTGCTTAAGAGATACTATTCTAAAACATGAAACTGAAAAATATATAAATAAATAAATTTACATAAATTTATTATGAAATTTTTTGACATATAAGATATAGATATGTGTTATGTGTATCCTAAGACCAAAATATATTAGAGTAAAGTATAAAAAAAACACGTGTTAAGGATTTAATATTCCCAATATTTAAACTAGCGCTAAACAAACACTACCTAATTACACCTCACTAGATAACCATTATCTCTTTTTGACGCCATTTTGTAAATTTCCATTTAACTAACAGAACTTGCGAATATAATATCAGAGCTGCCCATATCTGATCGTCGCGCTGTCGGCTGTGAGAAGAAAACCCTAGAAACATTAACCAAGATGTCGCCGTCGCCGCTCTCTGATTATAGAAAAATGCAATCTGAAGCTAATAAGGTTGTATTTTATATACTTTATGTACGAGTATGTCAGTCGTAGTGCAAGGGCATAAGCGTGTGACTGCAAACGATAGGTTGTCGGTTCGATCCCTACTCGAGGAAATAAAATATTTAATATTTTCATTTCTTTGCTCTGGAGCCGAGGCAAAGCGCGGCGTTGAGTTCCGCCACTTAACACAATGCCTCTAGAATTCAGCAGAAAGTGAGGAGTAGAGTGTCTTTACACTAGCTCCCGCGTGTCTTTACATACATAGAGCGTGAGGCTGAAAGAAAAAACATAAATCTGTATATAAAAAAATAAATTTAATTTTAAAGAATTAAATTTATGAAAAAAAAATGAAATTGTTTTTCTTAAGAACGCAGGAACTACTTTCAGTAGGTACCCAGAGATATTGAAAATAATGTAATTTGTGATAATCTGTACTGAAAATAATTTGTCCCAATTGAACTAAAATATTTTTAAAAGTATATAAATATGTGAGTATAGTAAAATAAATATAATTTAATAGCAATAAAAATAAAATAAATAACATTTAGCATTTAATTCATGATGATCATTGAGCACTCTACCAACCACGATGACGTAACTATATAATCTGATAATCATTTTTTTTAATTATAAATAAAAAAAAAACACGAAATATACTAATAACCTATATATGTATTTGCAGGCAATGCGTGAAAATGTATCGTCTGGATACAGAGTGCCTACAACACGCTGGTCGGGATACTATTTCAGCCACACCTCACCTAATCCCTTGAAATTGAATGAAAATGATGGAATGACTACGGTAATTAAAAAAATTCTTTACGCTCTATCCCGCACATATAGTAGGGCAGGCAAATGGAACCTACTGTTAAATCACTTAATTTCTCACACACCGCACTATCGTGGAGACATTGTGTGTTGAGTGGCGGAACTCAACGCTGCGTTTCATCTACTAGCACAGGGAAATGCAAATAATTTAAATATTATATAGCTCCAGCAACAAATAAGCCGCCAACCAACGCGTTTAGAGGCAGATGTGATCCCTCTGCGTCACGATAACCTATAGATAATTAATAGAGATTCTTTAGTTTTCGGCCATAGCTATGTGACAGTTTTGTCTTATTAGAAATAACTTCAATTATTTATAATGAGTGTAATGGAAAATTATTAATATAATATCAATTCTCTTTATAATAGCAGGAATTAAAAAAAACATTAAATTGCATTATCATGATTATTCATCATTTTGGTGTGAATATGACATTTTATAATTGAGTCTGTTTTAATTATTTACAGTTAATTTATAATTGTTATTCTTTTGTTTTTAAATAGATAATTAGATAAAGATATATATAAAATGTAATTTGATTTTTTTAAAATTTTTAGCCTGAAAAAGGTTGGAACAGATCGGACCTGGTGCGTCCCAACATAGTGGAGCCGACGCCCTCCCCGCCGACTAGCAAGCCTTGCCGATACCAACAACTGTACGACTTGTTACGAGACATTGGTTTACATAAATATATAGGTGAAAATATTATATTTAAAAATATTTTACGTATATAATAATATAATTTTGTTTTAAATATAATAGAAAAAAATTTGACATATTTTTTATATTTAGAGATCTTTTAATGTCACACTCGCATTATTAGGAAAATATAATGTCGTTTTTCCACAAGCAAGGTGAGCAAGTTAAATTGCCTGAAATTATTATTATTAATATAGAAAAAATATTTTATGATTCCTAAAGGTAGTAACAAATCAAGTGCCTATTATTATTGTTATTTGCGGTCTCTGTCTTTCTTTCGTCCATTCTAGCCGTCAAAATTATTACATTTTTAAAGAAACTTTTTAATTTTAAAATATTTTTTTTTATCATCTATAAGCACATATCATTTAAATAAAAGAGTACTAAGTTATCGCGATTGTTCAAAGAATTATATACATACATCACTAATACGGTTAGCTAAGACTTTAGACGTAAAACAACCATTGTAATCAGTTTCATAAGTATTGTTTAAATACAGATTTGTTCAAAAAGCACGAATTGGACATGTCGACGTTCGCGTCGTTAAACGAGGCTGATCTCACCGAAATTGGAGTGACCGCTTTTGGAGCTCGCAGGAAGATGTTGCTGGTCATCGCAGGTACTAAATAATATGTTATTCCCGCTTTATCCCGCATTAGCAGGGTAGACAGAGTGAAACTAGTGTTAAGACACTGTTCCTTACGCACTTCCCAATTGTCGAGACATTTAGTGTTGAGTAGCAGCAGGGGCGGCTCTAGCTCGTGTAGCGCCCGTGTTGGAGCTATTTGTAGACGGAGGAGAGGGTGTTTATGATTAGGTCGTAAGTTAGATTTTTTAAATACGTTTTAATTTATAATTCCGTTCTAATCTATTAGAGGGTCCAGTAAATAGAATACCTACATACAAGTATTTTTTATATTTAAATATCTCTCATCTTCGTTAGAAAATTGCTAATAGAAAACGAAACAATATGTTTTTGAAGGAAACCAAAAATAAAAATATTAAAAATTACGCAATATTAAATATGCATATAAGAATTTCGATATAGCACCTAATTTGTATGTACTTGTAGTTAATCGCAAGGTATTATATTATTGTATGCAGATATCACACGATGCAAGCCTTGATGCATTCTAATACGAACTGAATACGAACTGTATTTTTATGCAAAAATAAAAAATATATCGCAATACCTACTTCCTTAGACCTTGGTAAAATTACCTGACAGGGGAATTAGCCATTTAAATTATTATAAGCAGAAAAAAAAATTACAGACTTCCTATTCTTTTATTATATATTTTGTGTTTTATTTTCTATGCAATTTTGTATAAATGATTATCAAGTATCTTTTGTTATTTTATACCTATACATATATTTTTATTAGATTTAGATTTTAAAAAATACATTTTAATACAATATATTTTTGCGATTCTGCGAAAAATATATTATAATAAATAAAAATAATTAATTGTACTAATTTTTATTTTGATAAGACACATATTTAAAATAATTGACTTTTCATAAATATTGCATTATTATAGAAAATGTCACCAAAATCTTACGTAATAACATCTATTTAATTATTAATTTACAGAGCTACAAAAACAAGCGAACTCATACAAAAGTACGGGAACTCCGAACGAAAGGAAGATCATCAATTCACCCCCACAGTACAATACTGCGCTGGCGCAGGACAAATGGTAGACGTATGCTATGAAGCTACTAAAATAACTAAATATTCTTAAATTATTGCTCTTATAACTATTTTATATCAATATACACAACAGTTAAAAAAAAACTGATCAACCAAGAACTATGTAATAAATCACCTTTACATATTAAACGAAAAAATATAGGACATTGAGGTTAATATGAAAAATATTTTTAGACAATATTTAAACAAAATGCAATCAATAATCCTAAATATTTCCAAAGAGGTAAGTGTTATAAGCAATTTTCACTTTTGTATAAGTTTTGTTAATGTGTAATAATCATAGAAATTATATTCCAATGACATCTACTATCAAAACTATTTATGCCACTATACCACTGTAATATATTTTTCGTACACAAACAGTTTTGATACTCGATGGCATTGATGCTCAATATGAAGACTGATTGACTATAACGTCATTTTCATCTGCGGTTGCCAAATATGTATAGTTTATTTTAGATATGTTATAAAAATAGACATAAGATTCGATTCTGATATTGTCTCGCAGTCATTAAAATAAAATCGCATCAGCCAAAAGTTAGTGTACCAGGTGCATTTATAAATGATTTTTTAAACAGTATTATAGTAGATAGTCACAGATCTAAAATATAGTACAATACTGTATATATTATGGTACGATTGGCAACTAGTCGCATGATGCATCTCGACTGAAAACCATCAAGATTGACAGAACTGTATAGAAAAACGACTGTTATCATTGTATCGTCGAGTGTAGACACGATGGAGTCTGAAAGCACGTTGATTTTATCAGATTTTACTACAAAGTTGAGAATTTTTATAGATTTTTTTATATAATAGCTCGAAGCGTACGACAATTTGATCTCTAATAGAATAGATTGTTGAAGTAAACGGCAGGTGCCATGTTTTAGTTTAAGTTAATACTAATGGTTGTCGAGGGCATGTTTTATTTTTTGATTTTAACCCATTTTATATGCATTTCTTTATGATATAGTTATCCGGACTAATATATTATATACCTACCCATTTATACCCATACAGTTTTAATATTTGATTCTAATATATATTGCTGGAAAGGATCCACAATTTTTTTTAATAATTACGTTAATTTATAATTGCGTACCAAGTGTTGCCAATTGATTGTGTTCTTTTATCATATTTTAAATAATATGTTTCCAAAAGATAAATCGTTATTGGCGATTGACAAAATTTTATCAGCACATCGGTATCGTTGAAATATTATTTGGACCACAGTAATTGACTTGATTTTAAATAGGACTTAATAAGTTTGTTTTCAGCTGTCGCCCCCGGAACTCACAGAGCTGGAAAATTTTAATCGATTAACATTTTATATTTAATCATTGTATTCTTAATTGTCTATTTAAGTTTTTTTTTACTAAATATTTTTAAGTGCATTTTGATTTTAACCATATTAATATGCTAATTTATTGTGAATGGAGCGTTGTTTTTAATTTGTGTTTTTTTAGACGCTGGTAGTGTATTGGTACATAATGATTGAGATCAATTTTCTGCTATAAACCTTTAAATTACCATGGAGTTATGTATCAATTCATATACTTTTTATGTATTTTGTTTTAAGATCATATATGTAATTGTTTTAATCATGAACTTGTGATTATGATCAATCCTTTTAAACTATGATTATGATTTGTTTAGACTTTTACCTTCTAAGTGATTATCAAATAATACTTTTTATTACTAAATTTTTATGTAAGTGTAGTTAAAATTATGAGTTAAGTTCATGTATTATCCAAGTTAAGGTTTTACTATTTGTTTTGAGTTTAAAGATAGTTTTTGCACGATTGGTTTTTTAGTTTTTGCCTGTCCAATTAAATTTTTGCAAAATATATTAGTGTTTCTTTTTATCACCCCTTCACATTTTGATCATTCAACATCAGAAAGAACAATTAAATTTTTAAATTATTTTATAAAATTCTATAAATACATATATCCTATTTAAAAATTTAATACTACATTCACAAGTAAGTCCGTGGCCGTGGCCTGACAAACTGGTGAAGCTACATATTTTCACTCCAACATTCTTTTTGTTGTTTGTTGTTTTTGTAGCATTGTAAAGTTACATTTAGAGGGGGTAGTTTAATATAAGCTTAGGTTCAAGTTTGTGAGGTTTTTTCGCGGCCGCTGTCTTAACAAAAAATGTTGCAAAGTTTTTTGTGCTGCATCTAAAGTAGCGACTCTATAGAAAAATTCATAAATCGCTATTTGTACCAAATTTAATTATCCACAGCCCCTACATATTTTTTTTCCTTTTTAATCTTGTAATCAGTCATAAGACTATAAACAGATGTGGTGGATGTTTCAAACATTTTACAAACTTCTCTACCGAGATCCGCTGCATATTCATCATTCATCAAATGTATCTCGTCTTTTTTTAAATCGACGGATAGCTTCCGCGGTGGTCAGGTTAGGGCCCCGCTAGTTTATACGGGTACCTGAATAGCCTTCATTTGCATTCAGGCAGCGTCTATTTCCTCCCTCACAAAAGGAATGTTTCAAATCTCATGCAGTTCCGTCGTTTTGATAAACTACGGGGCGTTAGATATATTTTTCAAAATAAAGTTCTGCACCCTTTGGATTATTATTATGTTGGAGGTGCTGGCAGACCCCCATAATTGTATACCGTACAACCAATGGGCTTTAAAACAGTTGTATATAGGAGCAGCTTGTTGTCTATCGATAGTTTTGAGTTACGTCCCAGCAGCCTGACTGATTGTGACGCAGTAACGATCTTCCATCTGGATTGCCAATTTTCAATATTATTAGGCTGTTTTGAAGGACATGTGAAGCCTTGATTGGGCATTTGTTAGAAGTAAGTAGGGCTATATCATCGCAAATGCCATGATACAGCCCTACCACGGTAACTCCTGGGCTTTGCGGTAAGTCGTGTGTGAATAATATGTACAAAACAAATACTGACCCTTGTGGTGCTCCAATTATTATTTCGTACAAGTTAGAGGAGCAGTCCTTTTCTCTTACGCGAAAAATTTTACCAGATAAGTATGATTTCAGAATTTCATAGAAAGTTTGTGGTAATATTCACTTTATTTTGTACAGTACACCTTGTGCCAGACTTTGTCGAAGGCTTGTTGAATAGAAAACCTAGTAGAATAATCTAGAAAAACTGATGGACAACGTTCTTTTTTTTCTAGTGATGTTCTGTCGTGTTCCATTCTAAAATCAAATGCTCCGATATTATTCATTTTTTAATTTATGATGGTCATAATTCTGTGGAGCAGTGACTTTTCTTGAAGCTTCAACATTATGGGCAGAAGACTGATTGGCCTGTAAGATGCGAATTCGTATAAAGGCTTCCCAGGTTTTTGGATCATTATGATGCTGGATACTTTCCATAAATCGGGGAAGTACCCAATTCGTAGTATTGGAGTGAATACCATTGTTAGGTACACAAATACTTTATCGATTACCTTTTTGTCAATAAGATCATATACTGGTGCTTTATTATTCTTAAGCAACTTTAAATTTCTATACACTTCTTTTGGAATGGTTTTAGAAATATTTTCATTTGAGGATCTTGATTTAGAAACTCTTGAATATAAGGTTCGTTACAGTTTTTTTTTGAATGGTGCCCTTTTAGGGAGGAATACTTGGCTAAAGTGCTTTGCGAAAGCTTTGGCAAAATTTGTACTTATCCACTTGCCATCACAGGAACGAAGCGGTGGTTTTTGGTACAATGGTCTGTCTTGGTTTTTGGAAGCTTTCCATAGTGAATAATTGGTAGCCTTTATCCCTGTTAGACCTTCTAAATGCCTCTGAGATGGATCCATCTTAGTCATCCATCTTAGAGGCATTTACTTCGTTAATTAATATTTTCAGATCTTAATCTGCTTTGTTCGCCTTTGTCATTAGTGTGTCTGCTATTATGCCATACTCGACGTAATCTCCTTTTTTATAGTATCATCTGACGTATACAATCTGAGTGAGTTTTACTTTGCGGGTGACGATTACTGTTTTCAGGTGTGGACTTCGTACAACTTTCTTGAATGACTGCTGTTATTGTTATTCCGCACAAAAGTGCGGAAGTCGCACGGCTATGTCAATGTCTGAGGTAGATTTTAGGCTTACTTTCATTTCAGTTTCTCATGGACTAGCTCTCGGAAGCAATTCCAGTCAGAGCGCTTGTTATAAAATTTATTGCCAGGTTCCTTGTGCAATACAGAAGTGCCAAGAGTTAGGATTACCGGTATGTGATGGATGTTGGAGTCTATGCACGTTTTTATGTGATAGGGAAGTCTGGAGAGTCCTTTGACAATGAAGAAATTTATGATATCAGGGAGGCGATTTGGGTCAGTCGGCCAGTTAGTTGGCTTACTAGTCGCAATTGTAGTCAGATTGTTCTTATCCTCTTGTACTCGTAAGTCTGGACGCCTAGTGTACGTTTTTGCAGTGGCATCTGGTTAGTTTTTATAATACTATAAATATTATATCTGTGCCGTTCCTGGGCTCCGAGGTACATCCCCCCGGGTCCGAGCTTTGATTTAAGTGGCGGCTCTGACTCTTCACTGTCGTCCTCCATCATTGGGTTTCGTGCCACTTTGTAGAGAAATCCTCGCCATAAGTATTTCCCAGCACCCCTCAAAGAGAACCGCTCTGTTGTCCGCGACTGTCAAAGCAAATAACCAACATATCCGGAGGCCGTATCACTATCCGCAACCTGCGACGCGGTGGGTGGCATAGGGCAAACCCTCGGGGATTTTTCCCAGAACCCATATAAATACCCTACATATTTAAAAAATGTATTCTATGCAAAACACCCGCTAAGGCCTAAAATATTATATTTCAATAGGCTGTACAGATCATCTTAATTTCAATTTTACAATTTGATTTCAATTAATTTATGTATAAAAAATTTGTGATAATGAAGTTGTTCATTATAAATGAATCACTATAATTCATAAATAAAACATACAAAATTATTCTATTTATACTGCACTCTCAAGCTTGAAGTATCTGCTGGAACTGTATTTTTAAAAGAATAAGACATAAATATTATATTTGTAACGAAAACTTGCTAGTTCTAGTCTGTATGGATAGACAAGAACTATAATAGCAAGTTTGCGTTGTTTGAATATATGGATCCAAATTCGAAACAAATTATGCGTTTTTAGTATAATTAATTAATGTAATTAATATGAACTTAACGCAGGATTTTTTGCCTTAGAGCCAGAGTGAAGAAAATATTAATAAATAATAATTCATTGTCTCGAGTGGGGATCGAACCTATAATCGTCGCGTCACACCCCTGTGCCCCTGGGCCGCGACGGCCCATAATGTAATAAATTTGATTTTTTCAATTGCTTGTAATTTTTTAATTATAATGGCAGCATAGAACGTAAATTGATATGGCAAGATACATAATTTGAAGCTGTCATTGTCAAATGACATACGATAGTGACATAAATCTTTGACAAGTCTCCTGAAAACAGCACTAGTTTTTAATTTATATTGCATCATATTTTGGAATTTTACTATTTAGAAAAATGGGTAATGCAAGTGCGAAAGCTGCAGATGTAAAAATAGAAGCCGCAGTACCGGCTAATGCTGAAAAGCCCAAACTGAAACCCTGTTGTGCCTGTCCGGAAACTAAAAGAGCCCGAGATGCATGGTAAGGTTATTTTTGTAATTACAGCGAATTGCTTAGTTATATAATTAAATCGTACTACATGTATCGCTATGCATATACTACCATGCCTTATCATTCTAAGTACTTTTTACTAGTAAAAATATTTATTAAATAAATTCAAAGGCCTCATAAAAAACAACTTTGTATCAATGTATAATTTTTTTACATCTCTGTATAATTTTTTCTTTACACTCTTACAGCATTATTGAGAATGGAGAAGAAAACTGTGGACCATTGATTGAAGAACACAAGGCTTGTATGAGAAAGATGGGATTCAACATTTAGATATTGCGGATAACTTAGAAAATCAGAGAACGTTAATTACTTTAGACTAAATTTAATTTAATAAATAGTACTTAGTAGTGTTAGTTTTGTCATCGAAAATTCAACTTCAACAACAAACAAAAACATTCAACTTATGATTACTAAAATCATTCATGTGTGATCCAGTAATAATTTTTGTATAAAAAAAACTAGAAGATATTTTTTTTTGTTTTTTAATCGAGCAACATCATCCTTTAGTTAATTTATAAGTAGTTAGTAGTAACTTAGCCATCTTTTTTCCAAATGATATAAATTTTTTTTTTTAAATATTTGTAGGTAGTATAGTGCGTCATTTTCACTTTCATTCATAATTTATTTATTAGGCTCAACGCCAAAGATGTATTGTTTTTCATTAAATTGTAGTGGAAATTTTTCATTATAATTTATATCAAAAGTATAGTATTTTAATTCCTAATATCTGTATTTAATTACAATTAATAATATGTATAGCAGTTATAGATAATTAATCCCTGCTGACAACAAAGATCTGTTGCAAACTTGTATAGATTATTTATAATGTTGGTTTGTACATATGTAATGTATTTATAAATAAAGCTGTAATTTCTTTTATTAATTTTTGTTTTAGTTTTTAATGTTGTAAAGATAATTTTATGTTAAAAACAATTTGCTAGTACTCCATGGTTTGTAAGAAATTCAGAAGTACACATATACCTCAAAGAGCTCACCATCAAGGAATGCATAGATATATTATGCATTGCTTACAAAATGAGATTGGAACATCACAAAAATGAATTTACAAGATCGCTGATCAACACTGATGGAAGCATACATATATCGACTAAGACAAACAAGGCTGGCTTCAATTTAAAGAAGCATTATTGTAGAATGAGATGACGCAACATAGGATTGGTTTATCAATCAGATACTCATCAAATTTAATTATAGCTTATCTCACTGATCATAATTTGGCCCAAAAAAAAATAAAAAAAATGTTTTAAAAAAGCAAACTCTTTTGTACATGGTAGGATTCGTAGAGGGAATCTAGTGTTAAGTCCATTGCCCACTTGTCCAATTTTTCAAGATAATGCCGTTGTTTTTGTGACAGAGATGATCACAATATAGTGTAAATATGAATGTGTATGACATTATATGGTTTCTGAAAATCATAATTAATTTGTCAAATAAGTTTTTGTTTGGTAGGCAGAGGCAGACTAGTGTTACGACACTCTGCTGCCCACTACACCGATTTTTAGAGGTAAAGCTTGTAGAGTGGTGCTGGTCAGTTGAACTTTATCTGTCTATACAGGGTAGAAGCGTCATCGCTCCTTTTACGAGAACACCATATAGGGTAAAATTTTTAAACTCATACCTAAAGAAATTATAATTAAGATACCTCAACAGTTTGGACGTTGGTTTTTTTTTATTTCACGATGTTTATCTATTCATACCCGTATTTCGTGTGACGCAGTTACACATCGATACCAATAAAGTAAACACATCTACTACAAAAATACTATTAAAGGTTAAACAACTTTGAACTTTGCCGCCAATACCTACGACTCGATTTCGGAATGAGGCGTATACAGCGGTTTCCCTTTGATAGGTTTATGTGTGTGATTTGATAGGTTCTTGACAAATGGCGTTTTATTTTACAATGATAATTTTATTATTTATTTGTTTGAAAAAATCACTTTTATTTTTGGGAAAAAAAAATAATTGTATTAGGCTTTTATAAAGTAGTTAAAACTGTGGTTTCATTTAAAGATGTCCTGACAAAAACGCTGTATAGAACTAAATTTTTCTTATTTTGCGCATCCGCTGCGATGTAGACAAACTAAGATTCTAGTGATACTGCTAACCACCACTAACCATCTATTTTGAAAACATTGTATTTTGAGTTTCGGGAGCACGAAATCATGATTGCTATTAACCTACTTATAACGTTAATTTCGAGAAAAGCTTTTTATGTTTTTTTTTTCAACTTCACGCCGGTTCCCGCATGTAGCAGCGTAGGCAGCCTGCCTAATGTTAAGTCACTAATCTCCCCACTTTCCATTCTGAATAAATATTTAAATTAAAAATAAAAATATTAAATCTACTTCACACTGTATCCCGCACACAGCAGGGTAGGCAAAGGAAACCTAATGTTGAGACATTTCATTCCCCATTTTCCACCGAATTCTGGAGGCATTGCGGGTTGGGTGGCGTAACTCAACGCCGCGCTTTGCCTCGAAATCAGAGCGAAGAAATGGAAATATAAATTTAAATAAGTATTTTATTTCCTCGATTGGGGATCGCAACCACAACCAGTCGATTTTACAATCAGACTATGTGCCCCTGCGCCACGACTGGCCTCCTTTTCTGTATCGACATATTTTTTACAAACATTACATAAAAATTTATGACAATAAAAAAATATTAAAATTTTCGACTCGCTGACTTAAATATCGACAATTGCCTAGCAATATGACTTATCGTAAATCTTATGTAAATACATGTGTCTTATTTATATTTTTATCAATCTTACTCATTAATTACTCTCGAGTCTTCACTATTTTATGCACGGCTTGGCTCTGAGTTCATATTATCTCTCGAACTGGAACCACGCACTCTGTTCGACTGATTTTTTTAATGTTTTGTGTTCAACGTAATGTTGTTATAAATCATTATATAAATATATTAAATTAAAATAATGCGGGTTAAAAGAAATTCCACTAAAAATAGTGAAAACGAATCAACAGCCAGTTCGGTTAAATCTGTCGAAAGTTATGGGTAAGAATTTTTTTCTTATAATTTAATTGTAAAGGAATTATTTTTTTTATTTTATAAATAGTGATTTCATTTACCTATATTAGTAAAGATACCTATATTAGTAGTAAAATATTGTTGTTTTTTTTTACATTTTCTTTATAAATTATATTATATAATATATATTGTGTAGAAATAAATAAAGAAATATATGAAAGACAGAAAATATTATATAATTAAATAGTAATTAAAAATGTATAATTGTCTTATAGTGTCTGTCATATAATTTTTTCTATCTTCCTTCATATTATATAATATTTGTTTATTTATTTCTTCACAATATTTTTGCAGTCTCTTTAGACTGCAAAAATATAATTTTTTAAAAAATAAAATAAATAAATCAGCTTCACGCTGTATCCCGCACACAGCAGGGTAGGCAGAGGGAACCTAGTGTTAAGACACTCCGTTCCCCACTTTCTGCCGAATTCTGGAGGCATTGCGTGTTGAGTGGCAGAACTCAACGCCGCGCTTAACCTCGACACCAGAGCGAAGAAATGGAAATATAAATTTAAGTAAATATTTCATCTCCTCGAGTGGGGATCGAACCCACAACCAGTCGGTTTTGCAGTCACACCTCGTGCCGCTGCGCCACGACCGGCCTCTATAATTTTTTAATTGTGCTTAAATTGTGAATTTATAGTAATATACCTACCGAGTAACATAATGTAAAATATATAATATTAGGTATGTACGAACATGTATCACACAGCTTTTTGCATTAAGCAAAATTCTATATTTTTTACGACGACTTAACTGAATATACTTATTTATGTTCATTGTTATTTATAATCATATCGTATAATTACAACTTATGCGTGATTTCCAATCTCATTATATTATAAATACTAAGTAAAATAAAGACGCGCAAGTCTCGCCCACCGACGGTTCCGTACAAAAACTGGAGGTCTCGAGCTTTTTCTGAAATTCAGGCTTAGCTTAACTAGCGGCTTTAATAGCAAATTTTGGCCCCCTTTTAAGAATATAATTTTTTAGGACTTCGGTACTAACGTATAGTTTTTTTCTAGGTTAACCGGAAGTACCCTATTAATTTAGATTTCCTTTATAATATAAAAACTCGCGTTTTTTTTGTTATATAAACGGCCGTAACAAAAAATATCAGAAAATCATGGTCCCGTAGACCTAATTATATGGTTTGATTTTCAACTCGATATCTCCAAGCGGTCCTGAGATAAAGGCTCTTGACAGACTGACAGACAGACAACAAAGTGATCTCATAAGGGTTCCTTTTTCCTTAAAAGGTCCGAAACCCTAAAAAAAATTGAGGAATTCCCAAAATTAGTCCATTCTAAAAGATGGAAAATACATGTTTACCTTTGATATCGCATTACCCATAACGCATATCATTTAACACTAAATTAACATGAAATTTGGTTAGGCGAATATTTTTGCAATATTCTGCGATTATCGCAGTATGCTTTTGAAAAAGTAATTGAATAATGGAATGTTTTAAAAATAAATTAAATTATATATTAAATTGTCAATTATACCTATTAAAAAAAGGGAGTTCTATCAGACGTCTCGAAAACTGAAAACTATTGTAAAAAACGAAAGCCACTCTAAAAGAATAAAAGAATAAAGAAACATCTCTAAAAACACGAAAGAAAAGAACGATAAAATAAAAAAAATATATGTATACATTACATACATTTTATAGTTGTAGTAAAGGATAGAAAACAAATTAGGTACTAAGTAATATTATGAATATGTATAGAAAAAAAAATTAAGTTCTCAAAAATTAAAAAAAAGTAAGTTATTTCACAATTGTACTAATAATTATAATTGTATAAATGAAAAAAATATATGACTCAAAGAATAGTTTATTCTCTCTCGTCTCTACTCTACCTTTGAGAAAAGATAAATTGAATAATTTTTTTGAATTTGTAATTTGATTTACGATGAATGATGAAATATTTCCAGTAATGTCAACAGAATTGTTTACTTAAATGTATCAATATCGAAGCCGATATATAATAGATATCATAATATATAACTAGAAGCCGTCGTGGCGCAGTGGCACAAACGTGTTAACGTGACGATTTTGTTGTGTGAAGGAGGGCTGTGGATTCAATTCCCACTCGGAGGAATGAACGATTATTTATTACGGTTTTAATTTCTACGCTCTGGTACAAGTCATAAAGTGCGGCGCACTTCTAAAATTAGGCGGAAGTGGGAAACGGAGTGTTTTAAGTCTTAACAATAGGTTTCCACTCCCTATCCTGTTATTTGCGGGATTAAGCGTGAAGTTGAAAAAAATGTAACTAAGTATGATTAATTAGGAATACTTATGTAGACATATGCCATTGAAACACGGTTTGGGTTAATGACACATGACATGACGGATCATTGTGTATAGATAAGACAAATCATTTTGTTTCACATAATCATTGAAAAATATAAATTATTATTGACTTTTTATTCTCATTTAACCAATCTATATCTATATATACTTACAATAAAATTGTAACTGATATCTGTTTGTACATGGAAGATATATGAGAAAATCTGTTATTGAAGACGTTTATGAATGGAATAGAATCTAAAATAATCACTTTTTATAATTTTTGTCAGATTCTCTGTGCGTTGTACAATCAATGTGTGGATATAGTCTTTAAAATGATAATGTTATACGATCAACACAAATCACAAAAGTTATTCATATGAGAAAACAAATAAATAAATTTATAATACAAGCGGTCGAAGGTGCGAGCGGGTCGCTAGTATACAGTGTTTTTGTCATCACCACTTTGAATGAAAGCACAATTTTAAATAAAAATAAAATCAGCTTCACGCTGTATCCCGCACACTACGGGGTAGGCAGAGGGAACCTAGTGCTAAGACACTCCGTTCCCCACTTTCGGCCGAATTCTGGAGGCATTGCGCTTGTCCTCGACACCAGAGCGAAGAAATGGAAATATAAATTTAAGTAAGTATTTCATCTCCTCGAGTGGAGAACGAACCCACAACCAGTCGGTTTTACAGTCTCACCTTGTGCCGGTGCGCCACGACTGGCCTCAAGCACAATTTTAACTACTCTATAATTGCATAATACAATTAAAACAAAAGAGATTTTAATATAAATAAAAAAAAACATCATAAGATAGCATAAGAATGACGCACACAGACACAATCTTATCAAAGCGATAACGCCGCACACGCCTCATTCACGAAATCGAGTCGTAGGTACCTACGGGTTTACTATAGAAAATAGGTAATTCCGTAACATAACTTTCTCGTTCTAGTAAGTTTTTTGAGAATGAAAAGCGTCAGATTGGCAAGTCTTAGTAGTATTTTTGTAGTAGTAGGTGTTTACGTTATTGGTATCTATTCATAACTACGTCACATGTAATACAGTATGGATACAAATTGTGAAATGAAAAAAATCCTACGTCTAAACTGTCTTGATTATTTTATTTAGGTATGTGTTTGAAATATTTTATACTATATGCTGCTTCCGTAAAAGGAGCTCAGACGATTCCACCTGTATAATATGATTTATGAAGTCATGTCAAGGGGAGGTCTTAATGAACCTAGCTTATCTCTTACGAGTGGACCTTGCTAATATATCGCCAATTTGAAGTACGAGAATAATTTAGTGTCTTGTTGGTCTAATAAGTCCATATCATAACGAAAATAAAAACATTAAATTTTAACTTTTTGTTTTATTAGGAGTTAATAAAATTTAAGGAGCTTAATTTACCTACTTAAATTAAAACAATTATAATGAAAGTTGGCAAATTTAGAATTTGGGCTCTATGACTTAAAAAAATTGTAATTCAATTTTATATTTTACTGTGAAGACAGTTACTATTTTATTTAAAAAAAAACCCAGGCCAGTCGTGGCACAGGGTCAGAGAAAATTAAATATAGAAATATAAATTAAATTCCACCGCTCAACCCACAACGCCCTCAGAATTTGGCGGGGAACTTGGGGAATGTCTTAGCACTAGGTTCCCACGTTCCCTCTGCCTACCCTGCTGTGTACGGGATATAGACTGAAATCCATTAATTGCTATCGGTCACGTGTATCTACATACTTACGTGGAAACATATTCGTATGACGCGCCTTTATGCTTAAACAATAATGAGTTACTATTTTATTTATTTACAACAGCTATCTTATCTTTTCTTATTCAATGACTTATAAAATCTATTAATATATAATATTGTATATAACTGCTGTAAAATCGTAAGATATTTGTTAGACACTAATTTAATGATAACTTTTGTGTTATTTTTTTAATCTCTATCTCTATATATAATAAAACAGTAAAAATATTTTGTCTGTACATTTAGTAATTTTGACTGAAATGGATAGAGAGACACTTAAAAAGAATAATAGAAAGCAAAAAGATTTTTTTTGAATTCCTTGTCTGTCTGTCTGTCTGTCTGTCTGTCGACATATTTTTGTCCGCATTTTTCTCTGAAAGTACTGAACCGATTTACTTGAAAATTTCACCAATTGCTTTGTTTTAACTCAACTTGAGTACTAAAGTTTAGTTCATCAAAATCGGTTCATTAAAAAAAAAGTTATCGTCATTTGAATGAACTCAAGGCATTAGTTTGCCTGCGAATGTTATATAGCAATCGCGCTGGTAAGATTCCTGGCTAAAGAATGACATTCGAAACGTCTTAGTTATATGACTGTTGATAAAAATATATATTTTTAAAGCACTATTGTTCAGAGTACAATCAATAAAGTAAACAAAATTGAATTGTTAGTGAAGGTTACCTTCATAAATCATAACAGTTTAGTTTTAGTCGTAATTATTATAATTCAACACAGAGATAAAGAACGATTTGATTTTCAAAGAAATATTATGTAAATATATAGATTCTTCGGTTCGTTCGTTCGTTTGAAATAAATCTATATAAAAATTCCTAAAAACATCCTTCCTACGTGTACTCTGTAAAAACCACATATTTACCAATTGTACATTTAGCTAACAATATATTTAACTAATTTAAAAACTGTACAGGAGTTAATATGCAATCATAACAGGTGTAGGGAACTATTATTTACATTTATAGTTTATTTAATATGTGTTATTTATTAATTGCAATATTGTAATTTATTTATTTATCACTTATATACAAACATACATTTAATTGAACTTATGTATTTTATAGTAAGTATTCGTATTTACTTCATTTTATACGAAAGCGCTCACTGCCGTCGACCGAAACGGTAAGGTGTTCTAAAATTTACGCCTACCCTCTTGTCGGCGACATATTTTATATATAACAGTCGATGCTGCCACTCGATGCGCTTTCCATACCATCCATCCACTTCCATTGTTTTCTGTTATTTGTTAATATTATTGTAATTTTTGTGTTCTGTTTTATATATATGTTTGTGGTTGACTTTTGTATAAACTGTCGTGATTTACTATTTGTGTTCGAACTATATGTACTCTAAAGTGGTGTTGAATATACTCAGTGTAAGCCGTAGATTTTTTATTATTCACCATCAACACTACATACATAAAAATACCAGTTTTTTTTTCGCTATAGCCCTTGAAGCTTTTTATAAAATGTAAAACGACTTAAAAACGATTTTTGACGAGCGCGGACTCAACAGTTGGGTTGTATTTGCCCATTTTCTTATAGAATCTGATTTTTTTTTCAAAAAAATCACCAATTCTAAAATATCTGCCGAAATACTGAAAATCGGCCAACATACACGGGAGTCAAATGGATAGATACTAAGGACCTCTACCCATAGACAACCGCTGATCCGTCGATCGCGTTATACCTGTATAGATTTTAAAATAAAATATTCGGTATTTTTAAATTCAATGAATATTATATTATTAAACTTTTCTTTCGCAGAGTGTTTGACAGCGCTTGTTCAGACTGTTCAGAATGCGAGTATAGAGACGCCAGGGAACATCATGTGTATCAGTAAATATATTTCATAGATTATTATATGTTTAGTGGTATTATACTTGGGGGCCTTTTACCGTACCCGTCACCCGTCACCTTGTCCGAAATAATTCGGTACTACGGTGCTGTGACTCGTCTATGATTATCCTAATTTTAATTAATATTAAAAGTTAGCTAGAGGCCAGTCGTATCACAGGAGCACAATAGAGGCAGTATGTGGTTCGATCCCCACTCGATGCAATTAAATATAAAATATTTTCATTTCTTCGGTCTGCTGTCGAGGCATGCCGCGACGTTCCGCCACCCCCCAAGTAATACCTCCAGAATTCAGCGGAAAATGTGTAAAGGAGCTGAAAAATAAAGAGTTACGCTTTGCAGACATTTTAGTTTACTTGTAAAATAAGATACAAATTACATATAGATACAAATTGTTTTCTTATATTATGATATAACCTTCGTAGCAACGTGATCTTCATAAATACAAGAAAGAGAGAGAGATATATATTTATTGTTTTAATGTACTTTATAAGTAATATTATTAAAAAAATAGTAGCGTTCTACTCGTACTGCTCCTACTCCTGCAATTTTTCGTTAAAAGGGGGTCCAAAGATTTTGCTTCTCATATTAATATATCGATATTGTACTTTTTATGATACAGTACTAGGACGAGTTGTACCAGTTTTGGCAGTATTGAAAAAGAAACTTACCCTTTGCTGATGGCTCCAAACCTTACCAACACGTATAAATCAATCAGCACCAGTTCAGATACCTTGGTAATATTTATTTTTATAATTATAAATTATAATGATCTTTTAAAACAATGTAGTTTAAATAAATATATTTTTTATAAAAGATTACCTAATCAAAATTATGTTCAGTTGATTGTATCCAATATCTATAATATAATTCTTTTGCATTATATTACCATGGCACAAAGTTTATGTTTACGTAATTTAAGTACATGTAGTACTTAAATTACGTTAATAAAAGAAATCAATTGCCTTATTTATTCAAATATTTTGAATTCAACGGAAAGTGGGGAGCGGAGTGTTCATTAAACCATAGAAAACTTAGTTCTTAGAGGCCAATCGAGATGCAGGAGCACAAAGAGTGATTGCATTTTCTTTAGTCTGGTGTTGAGTTCCGCCACTCAACACGCAATGCCTTCAGAATTCGGAGTGAAATGGGGATCGAAATGTGACACTAGGTTCCCTCTGCCTGCTGTATGCGGGATACAGCGTAACGCCAAAAACAAATATTAGATATAGGTTCCTCTATCTCTAATTTGTATCTAATTAATTATATCTCTATATATAATTTGTAACTATAAGGAAGTAAGAAATAAAAATAGAATAAGACGCGGGGTCGAGCCACAATCGTTGTAGTCATCGGAGTCATTACACGTCCTAAATATAAACAATGATAATATAATATTTAATACGTCAAATGTATTGTTCTTGGTGTTATCTACTATATTTTACAAATTATGAACAAATTCTGAGTACAACGGGAATTGATAAAGTTACTTGACGACAATAATTATCTGTAAGCCTAATCTTGAAGTTTGAATGACCTCACATTATTTGTGTAAAATACTGGTGATATGTCGTTTCTGAACTCTTGCGCGTTGTACCTATGCTTGCAAAGAAAATAATTGAAAATAAGAAAGTTCTTAAAATTGAATCCGCGCAGCCATCTACAGGCTCTACAGTTAATTTCAGAGATAGATCAAAACATGTCAACCGTACTGTACATAGAATATTTTTTTTGCTTCACGCTACATCCCGCACTTAGCAGGGTAGGTAGAGGGAAACTGGGAACCCAGTGTTAAGATACTCTGTTTTCCATTAATACATTTCCGTTCCCCAATTTCTGCTGAGCTGACTCCGCATATCCTACGAAGAGATCGCATTTCCACAGCATTCATCTTTCTTTCATTCTTCTTCTGTAATACCCACGTTTCGCTGCCGTATAACAGAGTCGGTACCAAAACTGCATTGTGTACGGCCAAACGCGCAGCTGTGCTGACGTTTCGCCGTCTCATCAATGCAGCTAAGGCTCCGTTAACNATATATATATATATATATATATATATATATATATATATATATATATATATATATATATATATATATATATATATATATATATATATATATATATATATATATATATATATATATATATATATATATATATATATATATATATATATATATATATATATATATATATATATATATATATATATATATATATATATATATATATATATATATATATATATATATATATATATATATATATATATATATATATATATATATATATATATATATATATATATATATATATATATATATATATATATATATATATATATATATATATATATATATATATATATATATATATATATATATATATATATATATATATATATATATATATATATATATATATATATATATATATATATATATATATATATATATATATATATATATATATATATATATATATATATATATATATATATATATATATATATATATATATATATATATATATATATATATATATATATATATATATATATATATATATATATATATATATATATATATATATATATATATATATATATATATATATATATATATATATATATATATATATATATATATATATATATATATATATATATATATATATATATATATATATATATATATATATATATATATATATATATATATATATATATATATATATATATATATATATATATATATATATATATATATATATATATATATATATATATATATATATATATATATATATATATATATATATATATATATATATATATATATATATATATATATTTTAAGGCCTCAAATGATTTTATAGATTCTCTATCTGGAACACAATAATGGGGTCCTCTCTCCTCACGATGGCGTGGGGGGTGGAACGTGCGGGGCTGCCTACCGCTCTCTTCCTGCTCGCCTTCATGGCGGCGCTGTGCCTCTACACCGCGTATATACTGCTGCGGGTCAATGCTCATCATGGTTTGTGGAATTCATCATACTATAGTATGCTCTATTGCCTGATGTTCTAAATTAACTTTGATTTGAAAATAAAAACCAATACTAGATGGTTTCATACTTTGCCTTATTAATTATAATAATTAAACTTGAAGCCACTCGTGGCGCGGGGGCACAAGCGTACGACTCTAAACCGGAAAGGTTGGAGGTTCAATTCCCATTCGAGGGTATGAAATATTTAATATTTTAATTTTCTCGCTCTTGTAACGAGGCAAAGCGGGGCGTTAGATTCCGCTACTCACAACACAACACTCAATGCCAGGAAGACTCAATGGAAACTGGGGAACAGAAGTCTATTAATGGTAATAGAATGTCTTAACACTACTTTTCCAGGTCTCCTCTGCCTACCATGCTATGTGCGGGATACAGTCAAATCGGGAATCATAAAAATAAAAAGTAAAAATAAAGAAGCTAGTGTTTAGATACTTCGTTCCCCACTTACAGCTGAATTTTGCAGGCATTGCGTGTTGAGTGGCGGAACTCTACACCGTGCTTTGCCTCGACACCAGAGCGAAGAAATAGAAATATAAAATAATAAAAATAAATAAATTAGCTTCACGCTGTAATCCCGCACACAGCAGGGTAGGCAGAGGGAACCTAGTGTTAAGACACTCCGTTCCCCACTTTCTGCCGAATTCTGGAGGCATTGCGTGTTGAGTGGCAGAACTCAACGCCGCGCTTAACCTCGACACCAGAGCGAAGAAATGGAAATATAAATTTAAGTAAATATTTCATCTCCTCGAGTGGGGATCGAACCCACAACCAGTCGGTTTTGCAGTCACACCTCGTGCCGCTGCGCCACGACCGGCCTCGAAATATAAATTTAAATAAATATTTCATTTCCTCGAGTGGGAATTGAAACCACAACCAGTCGCGCTTACAGTTACAGTTTTTGCCACTGCGCCACAACTGGCCTCAATTTGTTTAATTAAAATTCATTTGTATATATTTAATTTGCAAATTAATCTTATTTATTATATTCTAATACTAGCGACCTGACTGCAGCTTTACCGTCGTTGATGTGTCTTCGAAACGAAATTAATAAATCGTTCTCCCGAGTGGGCACCGAACCTACAACCTCCTGCCTCAACATTTCGATTTTAATTTAATCAGAATAATATATTTCAAAGGCAGTTCGACCTGCGAGGTGCCCGCACTGTGCCGCGCGCTGCTGGGCCCGGGCGCCGCCGCCGCCGCGCACGCCTTCAGCCTGCTCGTGCTGGTGGGCGCCAACGTCGTGTACTGGGTGCTCATTACCAACTTCCTGTATTATACTGTTAATTATTTTATGGGTGAGTTGCGTTTTTGGACTTAAAGGTATTGTGTTCTAATTTTTAATCAGTGACTTCGCCCTTGTGGTTACAAAAATGTCACATCATGTGATAATATAACCAAAAACATTATTCAGCTTTGTATTATTGACATAAACATTAAGGTCTGAAGAAATACAGTCCGCGAGGCGTAAGCTCAGCTTTGCATTAGTGTGAGTGTATACAGGCAGTGTAGGTGTGACGACGGCGTCAGCATGCGTGGCGCATCTTGGAGTTGTAGCAACGTCACGTGTTTAAATCTTAATATTTAATTTTTTTCTTCGATTTATTAAAAGTAAAAAAAAAGTTAGCACGAAAATCAAGAAGAAAAATAATTGGTAGAAGATCAAGAAAAATAATTCGCAGTCCCAACGCTGTTCTTGATATAACGGAACAGTTCATTATCAACATAACCAATAAAACAGACGAGAGTGACAATGATGAGGATGCCAGTCCGGTGTATCTCGCATATAGCAGGAGGCAACCTAGTATTACGACACTCCATTCCCCACTTTCTGCCGAATTCTGGAGGTATTGCGTGTTGAGTGGCAGAACTCAACGCTGCGCTTTGCCTCGACACCAGAGCGAAGAAATGGAAATATAAATTTTAGTAAATATTTCATGTCCTCGAGTGGGATCGAACCCACAACCAGTCGGTTTTACAGTCACACTTTGTGCCACTTCGCTACGACTGGCCTCACTTTTTTATTAATGACTAATAATATTTTTTTATTTTTAAAAAAATTTTTCTGCCCCTACTTTTATTGATCACTTAAAAATTCAAAGCTCAGCTTACGCCTCGCGGACAGTACCTACTGTAAAATAAAGACATACTTTATTGTCAAAGAGGAATAAATTTCATATTGTTAAATATATAATAAGTTACAAAAAAAATACACAAAAAAAATAATTAAAAAGTAATTTTCCAACGGGCGCTACACATTACGGACAGGGTCCAGGTCAACGGTGGCTATTGCTCCAGAGAGAAGAACCTCCTCACATTACGCGTCTCAAGTAATACTACCTTCTTGCATCCGATTCTTGATCCAACAGCCAAGCGATAACTTCTTAAGATGTTAATCGAGGCTTTTCGCTATTAAGGCAGAACCGAAACCACTATCGGCACAATGATAGTCAAAATATTTAGATAATTTTGTAAAAATTATTATTAGTCCCGATCAAAGAAAAGAACAAAAAATCGTTCAAACGATTGAAACATTTTTTTTTGGGGTTCATTACTCTATTTTAATAGCAATTTTTTATTTATTATAAACTTTTATAAATATAAATTAATGATAACATATTAGTTGTAACATTAAACTGTACTGTTACTCTATTACCCAACCCTCAAAATCAAAAGATTATTTTTAACATATTATATTATAAAATAAAAACTTATATTTTTTTAAAGACATCCGCACAACAAGCACGGCAATCTACAACTCAAGTTTACTATGCCCTAAAAATGATTTCTTCATCGGAACATCTCATCTCGTAGAGGACCCCTCCCCTTATTGGAGCCTGCACCTCACCGTGCCCATGTACGTCGCCATCATCATATGCCCACTCCTCACTTTTAAGAAGATCAGTTTCTTCACCAAACTCAATTCTTTAGGTAAAGTTTTTTCTTTTTATTTTATTTTTTAATCCCGCAAAGTTGTAGTAGGGTAGCACCATCCTGGCACCGTCAATTTTGAGACATTGTGTGTTAAGCGGCAGAAATCAACGCCGCATTTTTTCTTCCCATTAGAATAGAAATATATATATCAGAAGGAAATAATAATTCCAAGTGGCACTCTAACTAACCCAGCCCACTGCGCCACGAAGGCCCGCAATGAATTTAAGCATTTTCCTACTTTTCATCAGAAAATCTAACTTCAAAGTGGCCATGTTTCGCCGACCGTACTATATCAACATGATATATTTACTTAGAAATACTTAATTTAAATTCCAGGTACCCTATCAGTATTCTATCTATTAATTTTCGTAATGGTGAAGGGTTGGATGTGGGGCATCAACATATCACAGCCCATGGCGGGTCGTGGGGGAGCCAGCGCCGCCGTCCTCAGCGGCATGCTGGCTCTGTCCTTCTATATACACAATATTATTATTACCATTATGAGTAATAATGCGAAACAGGAGAATAATGTAATTATTATTATTATTAATAGTTTAGATTTGTTGTTATTACAAATATACAGTCATAGGCAGGTACACTATATATTATAAATTTTTGGACAATACATGATTAAGCCAGGCCAGTCGTGGCGCAACGGCGCAAAGTGTGACTATAAAATCGACTGGTTGTAGGTTCGATCCCCATTCGAGGAAATGAAATATTTATTTACATTTATATTTTCATTTTTTCGCTCTGCGTTCCGCCACTCAACACGCAATGTCTTCAGAACTCGGCGGAAAGTGGGGAACGGAGTGTCTTAACACTAGGTTCCCTCTGCCTACTCTGCTGTGTGCAGGATACGCTTGACATAATTAGTAGTAGAACTGAACCCCGCTCTTCGATTCTGAACCTGTGCTCTATCTAGAGGTGGGAAATGAAACTAAATTAGGTGTTAGATTTTTTTATCATTGCTTCCAATAGGCATCGAATCCATAACCATCAACTCACGTCATTATAAATAAAGAAATAATTGAATTCGTCTTATATTTTTCAGGGAAGAGATTTAACTATAGCATTTATGTTAGTGGCAGTAACATATGCGCTGGTCGGTGCTGTCTTCTACGTGTGCTTTCCACTTGCCAAGTCCTGTATTGAAGATGTATGTATTTAAACTTTCAAATTTCATAATTTATTTTTTAATTTTGTTGTAATGGTTTTCTTAATTTTAAAATAGTTAAAAAGTTAAATTAATCATAAAAAATATCAATAAGCACCGACTGGGAATCGTACTTACAACCTTCACGCAATATAATAATCAACAATATTAACAACATTAAAATATTCTAAAACATTTTTTTTTGTGAATTACAGAATATCCTAAATAATTTTGAAATGCACGATGTGATGACGGCTGTCGCGAGAATATTGCTGTTATTCCAGGTATGAGATATAATAAAAAAAAATATTGTATCCAGCATATAGATGGGTAGTCAGAGGGAACCTAATGTAGAGTCAAGACACTCCATTACTCGCGCACCGCTCAATTTTTGTGTTGAGTGGCGAAACTCTTGTTGCCAAGGCTAGGAAATGCAATAATAATATATTCTTTATTGCATCAAACAAAACATACAGTAATATAAAATGTAAAGTTGGTTGACAAGGGTGGGCTTATTTCTAAAAGAAATCTCTTCCAGCCAACCAGTGGAAGTGGATATCTATCAAAACAGCGGGGAGAGTAATGCAATTAACAGTAAAAAAAAATAAGAAACAAAATATACTAATAGAAGAAACATCATATTCACAAATATAAATACATATATAAAATTATACACATATAAACTACATAAACATAAATACTATTAAATAAATATATATATATATATATATACATATACTATATGAATACATATAATTTAAATGGGTTAAAAGAAAAGAAAAATGAAAGAAATGAAGTTGCAATATATTGAAACTCTGTTCGAATGTAAACTAATTGTTCTCAGTAGCAAGTAAATGATTTTTTAATTGGGATTTAAAGGACTTTAGGGAAGAGGTTCTCTGGATAGAGTTAGGGAGTTGGTTCCAAAGGGATGCGGCATATACGGAGAAGGAGTTCTGCAAGAATTTGGTGTTGCTCATAGGTATGTCAAGCGCCGGGACGACACACGACCGCCTAGAGCGTGAGGGAGGAGGAAGAACGTTGAAGCGGGAGCGTAGGTATGTAGGAAAATTCTTGTAGTTAAGGATTTTAAAATGTAAGGTAAGGATGTGCATATCACGGCGAAGTCGGATTGGGAGCCACTTAAGCTGAGTTCGAAATTTTGATACATGATCATACTTACGTAAGCCATAAATAAAGCGTATGGCGAGATTTTGAAGACGTTCTAATTTGTTAAGTAGCTCCTCAGTCGCATCCAAATAGCAGACGTCAGCGTAGTCGAGTATTGGAAGGAGAAGACATTGCGCTAGCATAACTTTGGTTTTGTGAGGAAGGAAGTACTGGAGACGCCTCAGGGAATGGAAGGAGAAATGCATGCGCTTGCTGATTGCATTGATATGCGGTGCCCAAGACATGTTGCAATCAAGACTAAGTCCTAAATTCCTAATTACGCTACAATAGGGAATCGGCACTCCTGAGTAGCGTATCACGGGCAAAGAATCCCAGTTAACTTTACATCTCAGTCTATTACTGCCTATGATAATACTCTGCGATTTTTTTGGATTAATTAGTAGACCAAAAGATTTGGCCCAAGTTCGAATCGCATCAAGATCATTATTTAACCTTTCGATGGCTTCAGGCAATCCATTCAAGTTACTATGACGGTAAAGTTGCAAATCATCTGCATACAGATGGAAAGGAGAAGTAATGACTCTAGAAATATTGTTAATGAAGATAGAAAAAAGAAGAGGAGAAAGAACGCCGCCTTGGGGAACGCCAGCAGTAAGATCAAGCCAAGTCGATGTCATATCGTTAGCTTTAACACATTGCCGGCGCCCGAAGAGGTAAGAACGAAACCAGCTTATAGCTGTAGATGAAATATTGACTGCTCGAAGTGTGCCAAGAAGTATGTCGAAGTCAACAGAGCTGAAAGCACTGCTGAAATCTAACAGTACCATAACAGTGAGCTTGGTGTTGTCCATAGCACACCGAATGTCCTCCGTTATACTCAACAGTGCTCCAACTGTGCTGTGAAGGGGACGGAAACCGGACTGGAAAGGACACAGTAGATTATTGGTTGATAGAAAGGAGTAAATTTGGTTATTGGCTAAAGATTCAAGGACCTTAGATAGAATAGGGAGAATGGATATGGGGCGGTAATCAGTGACATTGGAGGGATTGGAGGATTTAGGTAATGGAATGACATAGGCACTCTTCCATAGTGAAGGGAAGACATTACTTGACAGTGAAAAGTTGATAATGTGGGTGACCACTGGTGCAATGCTTTCCAACACCGGAAGAATCATCTCAAGGCTGAGATTGTCAATTCCAAAGGCTTTGGTGGAAATGGAGCGGACACACTTCTTGACATCATCCTCCGACACAGCTTTAAAAGTAAAAGGAATGGAGTCTGGTAGGTCGAGACGTGACAACATTGATAATGTTTCAGATTTTATTAGGGGATTTATATTAAATGGTGAGGTTGTAAAAAAAGAATTAAGAGTGTGAAGGTCCACTGAGACTTGACGAGTTTCAGTGGTTTTGCCTACACCAAACGACTCCAAGAATCTCCAAACTTGTGCTTGATTAAGATTCTGAATAGTATCATGGAAATAGCGACGCTTAGCATCCCTACACATTCTGTTGCAGATGTTTCGCAGTTTTTTATAGGCAGTAAGATTTTCAAGCGAAGGAGATTTTTTGTTTTTTAACTTCGCTCTGTCACGTTTAGCCATTGTATTTTTGATGACTTGTGTTAACCAGGGGGCAGGCGCATGCTTCATACGAACTGGTCTTACAGGGGCATGGATGTTGTAAATGTTTATCAGTTCAGCAGTTAAAGATTGTACCATCATGTCAATACTATTAGATGACATAACGGAAGACCAGTCGATGTTCCTCACATCCTCCGTTAGGCGTTCAAGATCCATATGCTTAAAACTGCGCTGAAGATGAATTTTGCCTCTAACCTTGGGAAGACGTAATTTATACGATAGAAAAATAAGGTCGTGAAAGGAGAACGGAGCGGTCATTTGACCGTGAGAAGAAACAAGTTTAGGGTTAGAGACTGAAATAAGATCTAGAAGAGAAGGTCTACAGTTAGGAAAGTAATGAGTAGGGGAAGACATAGGTAAGAGGTGTAAATTATAGGACTCGTTTTTAGTGCCTTTAGTAGATGAGTTCTGCGATCATTTTTTTAAAGACACGTATTTAAATCACCCATGCAAATAATGTGTTCATACAGGGGTCGAAGGTTCTCAAGAATACCGTCCAGCGTATTAAAATAATCTATTTGATCATTGGGGGAGTACAGAACTCCGACCAGTACTTTAGTATGACGCAAGGTCAACTCTAAAAAGAGGCATTCAAGAGAGCCATCAGGTTGAGGAGTAGAGCAAAAAACGATACTAGCAGGGATGTGGTCACGGAGATAAATACCAACACCACCGCCACCCCTACCAGTGCGGTCATTGCGAAATAGGTGATAGCCAGGAAGAGAATAGGAAGCAGATGAAAGCGATGGTTTTAGCCAGGTCTCGGATATAAGTATACAGTCAACTACGCCGGAGCTAAAGGAAGCGAGAATGTCAGAATGATGAGCCGGAACACTCTGCGCGTTGATATGCACCAGGGAGAGGGTTGAAGAACAATTATTGTCGAAAGTTTTCGACAGCTTATCACAAAGTGGTTCTGAATCAAAATCATCATCACTATCAGCGCTATCATAAATACTAGAAGAACAAGAAAAGTATTCATTTTCATTTAACATAATATAAATATCAGAATAGATAAATGTATTCAAAAAGTGTATATTTAAAATATATAAAATAAATATATAAAAATAAATTAAAATAATAAATAAATATATAACTATACTATATACAATTTACAAAACAATTTACCTGTACAAGTCGACTTAAATACAATTTTATACTACATTTAAAGTTACAAAAAAAAAATGTTTTAAAAAAGAAAGACTTAACATGAAACGGAACGTGAAACAAGACAAAACTGTACATACAAACATATGACATGAGTGACACATGTCAAAAAGTAAAATTATAAACAAAGTGATACGTCACAGTTAACAAAAATTTAGTTAAAAATATATTTAAAAATTGCCTCAACGATAATAATAACATAAAAATACCCTGCAAAGGAAAGAAGTAATAAAAAGTCTATATTGAGCTATTAACCGGCCATATTAAAGTGATATAAACAAAGAACTTATTTGCTGTCAGTGGATTTCGTTACAGAGCCTTGTTCTATCAGTTGTTTAAGTTCGCGCTGTGAGGAAATCTTGATTTTAGATTTATTTGGTAGCAAAACAACAATCATGCCATCCGCTGACCAGCATTTCTTAATACCAAAGTGCTTACGGGCTGCAGTAAAGACATCTTGGCGGGATTTAGTCAGGAACTCCGTCATCGTTATTTTAGTGCCTTTTAGTTTAGTTTTCGCACTCCAGACGCTGGCACGAACCTGGCAGCTGGTGAATCTGAGAAGTACGGGCCGGGCAGAGTCTTTTTTAACACCCAGTCTGTGGCAAGACTCAATTGCAGTGGACTTAATGTCAGACATCTTCAACTGGTTGGATAATACATAAAGTATCTTCTGCAGGACATCTTCATTATTGTTCTCTTCTAAGCCATGGAAAAGAAGAACTTTTCTCCTGGACTGTGTTTCAAGGCGGTCCAGGCCAACTGCCACAAGTTCAACCTGAGATTTCAATAAGCCAAGGGTTTTCCACACAAAGGACTTGAATGTGTTGAACTCAGCAGCCAAAGTTTTTACTGTGGGGGTGGAAGCTGCAGATCCAGACTGTACTAAGTTTTTTTCAAACTCACCCATTCTGGATGAGAACACAGAGGAGAGTTCTTCCATACTTTTCATAAGTTGCTCCACAGGTGTAGTCATTATAAATATAGTGTAGAAAACAGTGAGTGAGTTTAGTTATAATCGACTTAAACACAGGTATTTAAACTTTTACCACATATATGTATTTTTAAGAGCTTTTTTTTAAAAAAAATTACAGAGCTTTTAAAAACGCGTCTATCTACTTTTGTGTCTACCCGCCGAATCATTATTTCATCAATAATTCATTTCCCAGAAGAATAAGAATAGAATAAGAAACGAATTTACAACCGTTGCGTTTACAGACAGAAGCTGTGCCGCTGAGCAACGACGGCCTCATTCAATTAAAATATTTAAAGAAGCATAATATTAATCTAATTTTATTTAATAAATATTTTTTACGATTCAGTTATTACGGTTTTATTAACTTAATCACGACATAACGGCGGAAGGGATTTAGAGAAGATTTGACAAAATTCCGTCAATCTAATATGATTGAACGATTCTGACACTGACATGATGCAAGAAGTGATTTTATTAGAGACAAATTTTATTTTGTATATATTAATTATTATTAATCTATTCCTTTCTTTTTTTAATGTGTAAGCAACATATTTTTTTGTCCTCATCATTTGAAAAAAAAAAAATATTATGAGAACAAATAAATATGTTTATTTTAGCTTGTCTTTGCAATTATATCATCCAGATGTGTAATGTTTTAAGCAAATCTAACAACACAATCTAGGCTGAAATATATTAGCCAGATTTTGGTTTTCCATGATGAGTTTAATATAAAGTATAAAGTTTTAGAAACAATATTTTTTTATTTACAT
Source organism: Heliconius hermathena (assembly GCA_013403705.1). Taxonomy (NCBI): domain Eukaryota; kingdom Metazoa; phylum Arthropoda; class Insecta; order Lepidoptera; family Nymphalidae; genus Heliconius; species Heliconius hermathena. The sequence goes on along the minus strand of JAAIXJ010001748.1, from coordinate 187,467 downwards.
ATTGTCTCACGCCAAAATGAATAGGATATAGTGTAGTAGAGTCAATTTAGAACACATTTAAAAGATACTCTTTAAAGTTTAATCCGATTAGTTGCATATATTTACTACATACAGACATTTTTGGATGTGCCGAACACTTTGCAGTAGTCCGTGATGCATCCAATTATGAAAACGCTGGCGGCAATTTTATATACCTAATAATTATGTCAACTGACAGACACATGCCGCCTCAGTTGACCAATGACGTCTGTTAAGTAATAATCTTAACTGGCTCTCTTTTTGACCTGCGTCCCCCTATTGTGTAATATTGTCTCTTTTTCACGACTGCTAAGAAAGGGTTATGTTTTTCGCGCGTATCTTGTACGTAAAGGCCAGTCGTGGCACAGTGGCACAAAGTGTACCTGTAAAACCGACTGGTTCTATCCCTACACGAGGAGATGAAATATTTACTTAAATTTATATTTCCATTTCCTCGTTCTGGTGCCGAGGACAAGCACGGCGTTGAGTTCTGCCACTTAACATGCAATGCATCCAGAATTTGGCAAAAAGTGGGAAACGGAGTGTCTTAACACTAGGTTCCCTCTGCCTACCCTCATAACTCCACAACCGCGAACGGATTTACATAATTGAGGTATCGTTAGATTGGTATTAGATGCCATTGGACTTAGTGAAAAAAACTTATTAGGATTAACAGTCGGGACCTATAAGTAATTCTTCAATCAATAAAATCTTTTTTTACAAAGGTTCTGATTTTTGAAAGAGATGAAGAAAGGACGGAATGCAAGATCAGTGTAAATGATAAGATATTAGAACAAGTGAAAGAAGTGGTATCCTTGGGAAGTATGTTCAGTAGAGATGGAAGATACGAAATGGATGTGCAAAGGCGTATTGCTGCCGATAACAGGATGAACGGAGCCTTAGCTGCATTGATGAGACGGTGAAACGTCAGCACAGCTGCGCGTTTGGCCGTACACAATGCCGTTTTAGTACCGTCTCTGTTATACAGCAGCGAAACGTGGGTATTACAGAAGAAGAATGAAAGAAAGATGAATGCCGTGGAGATGCGATCTCTTCGTAGGATATGCGGAGTCAGCTTAGCTGATCGAATCCGCAATAAAGAGGTAATGAGTGATGAAAGAATGGCAAAAAAGATTTATGATGGAAAAGTGAGCGGTAAGAGAGATCGGGGGAGACCTCAGTTAACCTTCGACAACACAGTATCAAAGATACTGGAGGAAGGTCACGTAAAAAGCATGAGGACCCCCCGAAGGGCATGTATGAAGAGGTTGATGACAGTGGACGAGACGAAAGAGGTGTGTAGAGACCGTAGCGTTTGGCGCTCCGTTCTCTCTGACTACCCCGCTAGGGATAAAGCGTGAAGTTAGTTTAGTTTAGTTTTAATAAAATCTTTACCGGGAACCCCGCATAATTTAAAGAGGTCCCGACTGTTAATTCTAATAAACTATTGGGCTTATTTGTGTTCTTTTTAGTTTTATGCAGTCGCGGTCTTTGTTTTAATAATTACCGTACAATCTTCTTCGTGTATTCTCCGTACAAAGTAACATTGCCAAAGTGATTGGTGCTCAACTGGCACGCTCGAAACGCCATAAGCTCGATCATATTTATATTTTTGTTAGGTAGTGACAGTTTACCCGATGCTGGTGTTCCTGCTGCGCGCGGAAGCCGTGGCGCTGCACCCTGGCGCGGCCGCGCCCTCCATACAGCTGCTGCTGTCCGTGGGGGTGGTAGCACTGTGTGTGGCGGTCGCTTGCTTGTACCCAGATGTTGGCACTATTGTTAGGTAATTATAATTATTATTATACAAGCTTATACTCTATTTTTTATTTTAACAAACAGAACAGGGTAGACAGAAGGAGTCTAGTGTTAAGTCACTTCGTATTCCGGTTCACACCTGATTTGTGATTGTATGTTGGGTGATACGATTTAACTAAACGGAGAAATTATCATAATTAAAATGTAATAAATCGTTTAAGTGCTTATCAAACCCAGGAACATCGCGTTTACAGCCAGAAATGTCCCACTGCGCTCAAGATGTTGAAAAGTATAAAACTAATTGTAACTTTTATAAAACACAAACTTAGTATAAAAACATACCCACATCTAGGTAAAAATCTACAAAGAACGAATGTTTTTAAAATTATTACAAACTAAATCCTCATTATTTACAAAATAACCGCAATTAAAATCTATTTTATTCAATAATACCATTTGGATTTATATACAAATGCTCTAAAATGTATAAACATTAAAAAATAATCATCAAAATACCGTTTCCAGGTACACCGGGGCTGTGAGCGGCATCGTTCACGAGTTCGCGCTGCCCTCTCTCCTACAAATGCGCTCTCTACAGCTACGCAGCAAACTAACTGTCTGGAAAGGAATCTTTTACTCCTCCATTATTATATTTGGATCTGTTAACTTGATTATGCAATTTTTTATCACCTAAGCTGTTGTCTTCTGGACTGCGAAAGAAATTTGTTTTGTAAATAAATCTAGAACTTAAATACTTAAGTGGAAAAAGGAACACAACCATTTCAAGTCATAATTACAACATAGCCCAGTTTCCAACGCGAAACAGAAATGAACTGGTAATGCTTAGACTAAACAGAATCCTTTCATTTCAACTCTTTCCTCTCACTCGGTTCTTTCCGTCCGACTATTTATTGGTGGAAATACAAGTATGGAGTTTACTCTTGCAGATTCAACGTAGTCCTTAATGAGCCCGCTCCGCTCGCGGTGGGAACCGGGCTTATGAGAGAATACTAGTGTTTGAAAATGTACATATATATATGTTTGTATTATATCCGCTTGCGTAAAAAACAACATGGCAAGAATTGAGGATGTGTGCAATAAGATGACTTTGAATTCGAATCTCACTAAATATTTGTTGTATTTAAAAGTACTTCCTATACAATGATCAAAATAGATTCTGCTACGTTACGAATAACAACAAGACACCTCTTAAAAACATAAATGGACCGAAAGTAGGAGATCTAAATAACTTATTCCTAAATGTGGAAAACTTGTGGACATCCTCATACCTAGCTTGATGAATGTACTGTTTTCTTTTAGCTATAAGCATTTTAATATATACTTGGTTATAAATTCGAATATAATATTTATATTCGAATATAATATTCGAATATATAATTTTAAGTGATCATTTTATAATATATAAAAAAAAATATTGTAATTATAATTTTATCATTACAATATATTTTTTGTATTATTTCTATTGGTATTGATATCACATGGTAACTTCAAGTATTGACAACTATAAAGGTTAATACAAAATAAAACAATCTAGTCAATAAAAGTTTCACTATTTTAATATTAAATATGTTTTATTTGATAATATTCCAGTAAACTCCAGTAAAATAAGAAAAATACTTTAAAAATATGCAATTTTAGGGTTTCCGTACTTCAAAACGATAAAACGGAACTGTTGTCCGTCTCTCAAGGCCCTTTTTCTCAGGATAGAGTGGAGGTATCAAATCCCGCACACAGCAGTGTAGGCAGAGGGAACCTAGTGTTAAGACACATTCCCCACTTTCCGCCAATTTCTGGAGGCATTGTGTGTTGTGTGGCGACACTCAACGCTGCGCTTTGCCTCGACACCATAGCGAAGAAATGCAAATATAATTGTAAATAAATATTTCATTTCCTCGAGTGGGGATCGAACCAACAACCAGTCAATTTTGCAGTCACACTTTGTGTCCCTGCGATACTGGCCTTTAAATTGAATATTCTTTAAATGATATTTTATTTTCTTTTGAGATGAAATTACAACGGAAACTGTTTACAATACCCAGATTTATACGAATTGTAATTGATATAGTAATTGACTTTATATTTGGAATGTTTTGGAGGCACAATAAGGTTATTATTGTAAACCTAGAGAAAGAACATTATTTTCTCACAAAAAGTGCTACAAGTTCGGCGAAGAAGATTAAACAAGGAGAACTAAAGTCTGAAGAAAGAAGAAGAGTAAGACAATTTTTCGGATGAGTCGATTTATTTTTAGTTAGAACAATATGTGTTAGAACGACGGAATCTTCGGCGGAACAGGAACCTCCACTTTCCGCCAAATATTCGAGGCAATGCGTGTTATGTTACAGAACTCAACGCCGCGCTTTGCTTTGTTACCAGAGCGAAGAAATGAAAAGAGTCATAAATAATTATTCATTTCCCTGGATGGGAATCAAACCCATTACCATCACGTTTTCAATCACACGCTTGTACCACTGCGCCATGACATTACAAAATTTATTACAAAATATATTTAGAGCAAAGATTATACTTATATTAAATAGAAAATAATTTAGTTAGTACAACAATGAAAGAAAAAAATAACAAATATTATTTAGAACTAAATTACATAAAATTGAAACAAGTGAATTTTGAACACAGTTGTACAAAAAATCTGTGAACAGTTTCACGTAAACCCCCCAACCCTACCACCACAAGGGGCTGAACCACATCTGCCGGCTGTGGAGCCACTGGGTTATTGGAGGAGTCGACCAATATTAAACTGAAAAATGTATACATAAGTATATTAGACTTAATATGTGGATTTTTATCTAGCATTTTTTTTATATAAGCAAATAAAAAGTGGAAAACTGACTTACAATAATAGACCTACCTACTATAACTGTAGAGTTGTGTGTCAATCAAAAATGTTTTATAAATTATGACAATAGGCAAAGGGAATCCTTAACGTTAAAGACACTCCGTTCTCACTTTACGCCCAACTTAAGAGATATTGCGTAGTGGTTTCCCCAGAGTAAGGAAATCATTGCCCCGAGTGGGAATCGAACGGAGACGATGTGTCAAATATTAAAATAAAAAATTAAATAAGCTTTACACTGTATTCCGCAGAAATAAGGGTAAGCAGAGAGAACCCAGTAGTAAATCACTCCGTTCCCCACTGTCCGCTGATTTTTCGAGGTATTCCGTGTTGAGTGGTGGAAGTCAACGCCGGATAATATATAATTATAATTTATTTTAATAAATGTCGTACTAACAGCTGATGGGTCGTAGGTGATCGTAGGTAGGTACCAGTCGGTGTTCAGCATAATGCGGGCGGTAGAGGCGCGCAGTGGGGAAGAAGCGCGCGGTGGGGGCGGAGAAGCTGACCGAGTCCATGAAGGAGGACCTATTTGTGACTACTCGTATATGATGAAAATGCTATAATTTTTGTCGTTTAATACATTTAACTATATAAGCTATATACGCTTTTATACATATGGACACAATAAATGTAGCAACTATTATATAAGACTAAAATTATGTTTTTTATTACGAATATTTATTACCTATATGTATGAAATTATTTTCTTTTAAGTAAATCGGTTCACTTTCGGAGATAATCGTGATCTACGTGACAGACAGATAAGAAATTCATTATTTTTTTTTGCTTTCTACTATTCTCTTTAAGTGTCCCTCTAACCATTTAGGTCAAAAATACTTAATGTACAGACGAAATATTTTAACTGTTTTATTATATGCATAGACTTCTCAAAACACTACATAAATAAGTCACAGGATTTCATATTATATTGTTAATTTTATAAATACGCATTATTGTGTTAATTCTTTAGATTTACACGCATATAATGTTTGTAAAAATCGATTCGATTTTTTTAGACTTATATTAAGCTTCATTTTTTACAGGTACCTCTCGGCAAGAACAAGCAAGATCTCCCAATCGGCATCCAGGTGTCGGCGGCGCCGCACAACGACCCGCTCTGCTTAGAGGTCACCAAGTACCTGGAGGAGTTTGGTAGCGCTGTACTCGCTTGTAAAGTTCAGACCTAGCGTAAATTGATAAAAGCGAACAAATGAAAATATTAAATGTTTCATTTACTTGAATGGGACTTGAACTCACAACCTGTCGCGCTTACAGACTTACGCTTGTGCCCCTGCGCCACGACTGGCCTCCTGATAATAAATTCAAATTCAAAATATTCTTTATTCAAATAGACTATAAGCACTTTTGAATCGTCGAATGAACATATAAACAAAAAAAAGTTACCACCTGTTCGGAAAGCAGTTCTGCTGAGAAGAGCCGGCAAGAAACTCAGATATTGTATATTCCTACATAATTGTAAATTATTTATTTAGCATTGTGTCTCTTATAAAATGTTATGTTTAATTTTAATAATTGTGAACCGTTACCTTCAAATGGTTAAATACATATATAGGTTATAAAATATTGTGCTTGTAATATAAAATAATGTTTACCATATAATACCTGTTAATAAACCTATAAAAATAAAAATATCTCGATATTAGTTTAATTAAAAGAAACATTCAAAAGATCAGTCACTTACATTTTGATGTTGAAAATTATTCCGTGGTCGTAAACAGACACTTCTGTCTGCTTGTTCAATATACATAATCTACTACACTGACGCCGAGGAAGACGCTATCGGCAGGTTCATTCGCCGGGCAAATGAAGGTTCTGTGACTGATATAGTGGAACACAACATTAAAATGGCTATTTCCTATAGAGATGAGGAGACAATAGATAAATTACGAAATCAACTAACTGTGCCGCAATCAACATAATCAACGGCCAAAAACTCGGATTTGACAAAAGGAACTCGGATTTGACAAAAGCAGACCATTCAAGATAGGAAGATATTAACGTCCACTTCACATTTTAAAAAGAAAAAATAACAGTTTTAATAATACATTAAGTACAAAAAGGCACGGACAACAAAAGTCTGTGGCGCATAACAACTCAATTATAAAAAATTTAAAAAAACATATCTGAGACCATTGCATACTTTTTTGAAAAAAATAATTTGTGCTTTCTTTAAAAATATCATGCTTTTTAAAAAAGTATATTTGTATAATATAAAAACTTCTAATTAGGGTATTATTGTTTTATCTATGTCAAAAATATTCTTAAGTTTAAAATTATTGTTTGAATATAAATAAAACTACGTATTTTTTTATATATTTGTATTTTATTTAACGATTACACTCTACAAATAAAACAACTGTATAAAAAATGTGTAAATATCCTCACTAATATTTAAAAACATCTTTAGAGTTCGTCGCCATATTTCGAGAAAATTATATACAGATATGAAACTATAATAACATTGTATATTTCAGTATTTTAACAAGAATAGCTTTGCTGTTATATAAATATTTTAGTTTGGTAATATATTAGTAATATTGATCACAATATAACAGGAACAGATCTTATTAAATATCAAATAATTGTAATAATTTCCATAAAAAAATAGCTTATTTATAAAATTATTCATATATACAAAATAAGTATGTAAAAACAAATTACTTGATACAAAAGTTAGTTAATAAACACACAAATATGTATTCTTAAATAATAAATAATGTGAAACCCCCTTGTTAATTACAACTATATTTATTGTTGCTGCCAATAATAAAAAAATATATAATCCTTAAAAAAACAATATTCCTACATTATCCAAATTAAAATGACAATTGATTATTTTTAAAACTATAGTTTTATCATAAATTTTAGAATTATTCGACGGAAAAATAGACGATACCAACTTTTTGCATTTGTTTTTTGACAGAAAATTGACAAGTCTTTATAAAAGATAATTATAAATTTTTCGCCTCCATTTATGACTTGTTTTAATTTATGTGATGACAGTGGGTGCGTCCCTGCCGGTGTATCTCCGTAACTGCGATATTTCCAACGCGACGTCAATGAGAGGTCGCAGCATTTGTTGCGCGTCGCCGAGTACTTCCTTATCTTCGTACGAGTCTATGTATAGTCTATGGATAGAATAATAAAGTAAAAAGGTTTATAAGAATAATAGTATTTCAATTAAATAAGAAAATTTGTAAATTTTACATAGTAGTGTGAATCCAAAAAAATCGTATATTAGGAGGCAAGTGTCGTAAATATTCCATATTATATAAAACTATATAGTTATTCTTTCAATAATATATTCCATATTTCCTTTAAATATTTTTTATAAACATTTCAACTAAGACATGTAAAAAAAATCTCTAGTTTTAAATAATAATATAATCATTGAAGCTTTTCTAATCTTTAAATAACTGGTTTTTCTCTGTTTCTATCCGTTTGCAATGAACAATGTTACTATACTAGAATGGAAGTGCCAGCACCACTTTAAATGAAACCACAGTTTTAACTACTCTATAAAAGCCTAATACAGTTAAAGAAAATTTTTTATTCTAAAAAATGAAAGAGTTATTTTTTCAAACAAAATAAATAATAAAATTATTGTTGTAATATAAAACGCCATTTGTCAAGAACGACGCACGCGCACATAAAACTATCAAAGGGAAACCGCCGCATACGCCTCATTCCGAAACCGCCGCATACGCCTCATTCCGAAATCGAGTCGTAGGTATTGGCGGCAAAGTTCAAAGTTGATTAACTTTACATTAATTTACTTATAATTGATTAAATTAACTTTACTTTACTAGTATTTCTGTATCAGGATGTGTTTACATTATTGGTATCTATGCGTACCTGCGTCACACGAAATACAGGTATGGATAAACATCGTGAAATGAAAAAAAAATTCTACGTCTAAACTGTTGAGGTATCTTGATTAATTTCTTTAGGTATGGGTTTAAAATATTTTACCCCTATATGCTGTTCCCCTAAAAGGAGCGCTGACACTTCCACCCTGTATTAATCATAAAAGTGGTATAACATACCGGACAGTGGCGCCGGAGCTGCCGGTGCCGCTGAGACGAACCACCACTCGAGAACCATCTTCGAATACAATGCGAAGACCCTGAGTACAGCGTAAATGAAGTGTTATGTAAATATCTATCAGAGGGTGAGGAATGAAATATTTAATACTTTCATTTAGTTGCTCTGGTGGCGAGGCAAAGCGCGACGTTGAGTTCCGCTACTCAACACGCAATGCCTCCACATATCTGCGGAAAATGGGGAATAGAGTGTCTTAGCACTAGGTTCCCCTTACCATCCCTGTTGTACTTCTTTATTTTTTACTTATGTCAAATAAATTAAAAAATATATAAATAATCAACATAATACCTGTTTCATAGCAACACTGCGGTCTACGGGGTCCATGTATGAGAAGTTGTCAGCCAGTGCCACGGTGTATGTCTTGCCTCCCGACGAGTGCTTAGATCCCACAAAACCTGGTGACGTCATCTTCTTCTCCAACTCCTGCATCATCTCATTGCAAGGGTCACTGGGGCACTCCTCGTAATCATATCTGAAATAATGATACACTAAATGACCTATTTTTTTTAATTTTTATTTTAATAGCATAAGCTTTTAAATATTTCAAAAATTCTAGTAGTGCCCATGTCCTATGTCATGTATGGACTGTAGATGATCACAGATTATTTAATAATAGAAAAATAGTTTAAAAAGAACGTAATTATTTGTTTTCTCGCTGTACTGCTCTTCCATGCAAGAATATTAGATTCATGCTATCCACATATTATATAATATAATACATTTTCATCAGATCGAATATGTTGCTTAAATATTAAGTGAATGACAATGTAACACTAATGACAAACCTTATCATTATAGTTTACCTAACTGCCCTTGATCTTATCGCCTCATATCTAAACGAAAGAATCCAGATGGTTAGTATAAATAATGTAAAATTATCTGGATCTCCTGTAAGGATGCATTCCACAAGGATCTATTCTTGGTCCAATTTATTTAAAATAAATAAATAAATCAGCTTCACGCTGTATCCCGCACACAGCAGGGTAGGCAGAGGGAACCTAGTGTTAAGACACTCCGTTCCCCACTTTCTGCCGAATTCTGGAGGCATTGCGTGTTGAGTGGCAGAACTCAACGCCGCGCTTAACCTCGACACCAGAGCGAAGAAATGGAAATATAAATTTAAGTAAATATTTCATCTCCTCGAGTGGGAATCGAACCCACAACCAGTCGGTTTTACAGTCACACCTCGTGCCGCTGCGCCACGACTGGCCTCAATTCCAATTTATTTCTTATTTACATTAACGCTCTGCCTTTTTATTCAAAAGAACCTATGTGATATTGTACTCTTCGCAGATGATACCTCTTTAATATTTAAGGTAGACAGGAATAAAACAAACTATGACGAAGTGAATAGTGCACTATCGCATATTCTTTATTGGTTTGATATGAATAATCTAATGTTAAATGCTAAAAAAACTAAATGTATTCAATTTGCTTTACCAAACGTTACAAAACATAATTTTAGTCTAGAAGTTAAAGGAGAAACAGTCAGTGTGTCGGAATCAGCTATTTTCTTAGGTGTAACGATAGATTCCAAACTCTAGTGGAACACTCATCTGGAAGCACTTGCGGATCAACTCCGCTCTGCCGCGTTCGCAATAAAAAAAGTAAGACAAATGACGGACGTTGAAACTGCCCGACTAGTCTACTATAGCTATTTTCATAGTATTTTATCTTATGGAATGTTGCTATGGGGCAGTGCTTCAGATATAAATTCAATATTTATTCTTCAAAAAAGAGCCGTGAGATATATTTATAATCTAAGAGCTCGAGATTCTCTGCGAGATGTTTTTAAAGATGCAGGTATTACTACAGTTGCTCCACAATTTGTATATTATAATATTCTAGTCGTCCGGCAAAATGTACAGTGTCATAGTAAAAATAGAGATATACATACGATAGGAACGAGAAATAAAGATAAACTTGTTACGCCACGTTTTCGCCTCCAAAAAGTTAATAAATCTTTTATGGGTCTGAGTATACGTGTATATAATAAACTTCCGCAGTGTATTCTAAGTTTGCCACTACCACAATTTAAAGTAGCTTTAAAAAAATATTAACAAGTAACGCTTATTACACTGTCCAAGAATATTTAGAGGATAAACATGTATGGCATTAATGTCTATTGAATGTGATGTAGGATAGCTGCCAGTTAATGTCATAATTAAATTATACCATTGACTTTGGAAAAAGCAACTGTTGAGTTTCTTGAGTTGAGGCCAGTCGTGGCGCAGGGCCACAAAGTGTGACTGTAAAACCGACTGGTTGTGGGTTCGATCCCCACTAAATTTATATTTTTAAATATTTTTAAAGTGTTATTCCACACTTAGGAAAGAAAAATAGCGGGATTCGAACCCGCGCCTCCTGGAAACCAACCAGGCGCTCTGACCACTAAGCCATGCGTTCTCGCCAAGCTGCGTCGAAATTTTTATACGCTTGTTACAACTTATTTACTAACAACATAAATAAAAAAATCACATGCACATTTCCAGGCTTCGTCTACTTAAGATAAAAATGATTATAAAAGGACCTTTAATAAGTTCTCGCTGTTTTTTGAAAGATGGCGTTGCGGCACTTTGTGCATGGAATTTCGTACGGTAACGAATCACCAAAGTAGTACTATATGTATCCTCAAATTGTAGTAGAATAGTGTTTACTACAGTGTCAACTACATATTTATTTTCCCTTTGTGAAAATGTGTACTTTTGTGCCAAATAAAGTGTTTTTGCGGGGAATTTTATTGCACTGCTTTATTCAGAAAAAATCTGCAGCAGAAGCACACAGAATTCTCGTTGAGACAATGCTTTGTCGAATACAACGTGCAGAGACTGGTTTAGGCGCTTCAAAAGTAATGATTTTGACCTTGAAGACAAAGAGCGTTCTGGAGCACCGACAAAATTTGAAGACAGAATTGGAGGCATTGCTTGAAGAAGATCCATGTCAGACGTTAGTAGAGCTCGGGAAAACGTTACAAGTAGATGCGTCAACAGTTTCAAAACGTTTAAAAGCGTTAGGAATGATCCAAAAGCAAGGGCATTGGGTGCCGTATGAGTTGAAGCCGAGAGACGTAGAACGACGTTTTCTCATGTGTGAATTGTTGCTTCAACGGCAAAAGAGAAAAGGTTTTCTGCACCGTATCGTCACTGGGGATGAAAAGTGGATTCACTACGACAATCCAAAGCGAAAAAAATCGTGGGGCATGCCGGGTCACGCATCAACATCGTCGCCAAAACCAAATATCCATGGTTCTAAGCTTCTTCTCTGCATTTGGTGGGATCAGCAGGGCGTAATTTATTATGAGCTGCTTAAACCTAATGAAACTATCACGGGAGCTCGCTATCGACTTCAGTTGATGCGTTTGAGTCGCGCTCTGAAAGAAAAGCGGCCACTATACGAGCAGAGACACGACAAAGTGATTTTATTACATGATAATGCTCGGCCACATGTGGCAAAACCAGTCAAAACTTACCTGGAAACACTTCAATGGGAAGTTCTACCCCACCCGCCGTATTCACCGGACATAGCCCCCTCCGATTACCACTTGTTTCGGTCGATGGCGCACGGTTTAAGCGAGCAGCGCTTCCATTCTTTTGAAGAAGCCGAAAAATGGCTTGATTCCTGGATTGCCTCGAAAGATGAGTCGTTTTTCCGACGGGGGATTCAATTGCTACCAGAGAGATGGGAGAAAGTGGTCTCTAATGATGGACAATACTTTGAGTAATGTTATTGTAAGCATTATATTTTAAATTATTTTTTTTAAACGAAAAAAAAACAGCGATAACTTATTCAACGACCTAATATAATACCGTTTTGATACATCTTTTATCTTTCTGGGCGCCATACTCGATTGACCGATAAAGACTTTAAATTAGATTTTTTCTTCTTGTATTATATATGTAATTTTTAATTTTTTGTCATATTTAATCTTGTAATAATATTTATTCCTAGGTCACCTAGGAAGAAAGGTAAAAATTGTTATTGTAAGATTTGCTTATTATGAAGTTAACAGCTAGAAAATCACTGACCTGGTAAAGTAATTCCTCCCATACTGTTTCCAGTGGTCTTGTAGTATCTCGCTCACCCCCTGGCGCCTCTCCGCCAGCACGCTGAGCCAGGCCAGCGCCGCCCACACGCCGTCCTTCTCGCGGACGTGGTCCGAACCCGTGCCGAAGCTCTCCTCCCCGCAGAGAGACAGCCTCCCTGCGTCCATCAGGTTGCCGAAGTACTTCCAGCCTTGAGGAATAGAGGAGTGTACGTAAGTGGCAAAAGTGGCAAAGTGTAAGTAGTTTTTTTCTTTAAATATAAAGCTTTTGAGCTTTATTTCTCGCCCCTCCCACGAGACTTTGTGTTTCCTACCGTGTCAATTAATAAAACTTTAAATAATATATCAAAAAAAAAATATATATATAGATGTACTCCAGCAACTCAACAGTCAATGCAAGTAGTTGTTAAAAATATTTATAATATATAATTTGTATATATTCTATTAATATTTGGTATGCAATACCAATGTTTTATTCTAGTGATTCGTCGGTGTAAAAAGCTGCCGAGTTTCTGTATAACCTAAAAATAATGCGGGCGCTCAAATAGGAGCTGTAAAAAGCCTAAAAGTTAAAACTTTTTTTTCCCTTTTTTTTCCCGGGTTGACTCCTGTCTACCTGCCTAGCGAGTAGGGAGGTCTTTTTTTCAGCTTTCACTGAATAGAATGAAATAGGTGTCAAACGGTCGGTCGAAAGGCGTTCAAAATGATGTATGAGCTGCGGGGGTGAGGGGGAGGGGTGCAGGCCAAAAAACCGACAAAAATCGAATTTTTCATGTGTTTTTGCGTCAAAAATGGCGCAAAAATTTTGACAGGTACCTATACCTGTCAAAACCTGTCGCGGAAGACCATATGACACGATACCACGAAGTCCACGATCGAAAGAGGTTGAAATATAATTTTTTATGAAAAGTGTTTATCAGTATTTTAAAATTGTGTAAATACGTCCGAACTATTGTGTAGTTTTATCCACTTAGATTTAGTATGTATAAGAAATATTAAATAAATATAGAATGATATAATTTGTTTTCAAAAATTCGATTTGTATCAGTGTAAGTAGTTTGACTTTGCCCAGAGTAGCCCGCCTCAAGGTGCACAAAAAGATTGACTAGCACAGGCTTCATAGAAAACAGATGATCTTGAATGGCCTAAGATCGCGTTGCATAAATCTGTAGGTATCTGTTTTCTTTATAAAACTTTTTTGAAATAATATGATACATGATACTAGAATAGACTACACCAGGATTGCCTAGAAGAATCCTGCCGCAATCACCTTTAAATTATGATTATTACTACTATGGATTAAATTTTTTCTTAATGCGTTTATGGGGAAAATTGCACTCACATGTTTTAGTCTTATCGCTCAGTCTACCGCAACCCCAGGGTTGCCTGGTTTAAACAGGTTAACACTTAACATTGATAATTTGCACTTGATAGAGAATTTATTACAGATAGTTTACAGATTACTTTACTGATGGAGATGTTACAATCTGCAGAATAATTATAAGGTAGAACCTTATTCTAGTTAAAGTAATGAATTTATAGAGAATCTATAATGCGCAGAACAGGTAAGCGGTAAAATTTTTATAGTGCACAAATTAATTAAATGATAGTGTGCAGAGTAATAATATTACAGAGGTCTCGTTGTAAGTCGAATAATGAACTGACAGAGGTTTAATAATGCACAGAGTAGTTAAATGACAGAAGCTTTGTAGTATGCAGAGATATATAATATATGCATGCATTACATGTTCCCATTAAGAGTCATGAACTGACAGATGCTCCACAAAGTAATAAAATGACAGAGGCATCACAATACTCAGAGTAGAGAGCTCACCAGTGGGCACCTGGAAGCACTCCTTGCCGAGGTCCTGGGCGACGCGGTCGACGGCGGCGGCGGTGGGCATGGAGCGCGCGAAGCCCTGCACGCCGCGGCGCCGGAAGTAGGGCAGCAGGTGCAGGTGGCGCGCCAGCACCGCCAGCGAGTCCGACGGCGTCACGAAGAACGCGCCGCGCCCGATTATCATGTTGCGGTCGCCTGCAATACATTACACTTCTATTATCAGGTTCTAGTGAGGAATCACAGTCTGTTCTCCACTTGCCGCCTGAAATGTCGCATTTCTTTTACCGAAGTCGGGGAAAAATTATTTAAATATTATATAAAAAAGCATTAAGTAACAAAATTAATAAAAATATTGTATGGCCAAATATAATATTTAATTTGATTGCTTTACCATCTCCATCAAACGCTGCCCCAAAATCGTAGTCTCCATTTTTGACAGCATTGACCAGATCAGCAGCATAGGTCAGGTTGGGGTCAGGGTGAGCTCCCCCGAAATCCTCAAGGGGTATGATCCGTCTCACATTGTCGTTAGTCGCGCCAAGTTCGTCTATGAAGATACGCTTCACATACGGTCCCGTCACTGTAATTTTTTAAAATATTTTTTTATAAGAAATTTTATCTCTCTTTTGTTGTTTTATTCATCTCCCCTTAAAACATAGAATAGATATTTTGACATTATATTATATTACTTAATGCATTTTCTTAGCTTTACTTTGTACTCTATAAATGACAAGGTAGGAAAAGCAAATCTAATGTTAAGACACTCCATTCTCCATCTTACGCAGTAAATTATGATGAGACTAACAGAGTTTGTAATTCTTTATTGAAATAGACTTTTGCAAGCACTTGAATCGTTGAATGAACATGTGGCTACTACCAACTCAAAAGGCAGTTCTGCTGAGAAGAACCAGCAACAAACTTAACAGTTGTTCTTTTTAATATTAATGATACAATTTAATTAATACATAGACTGGCCGCTATTCTGCATGACATTTAATTGGTATTAATTCCATACATTTTTATCTTTTACATGTTCCTGAGCAATGTGATAATAAGCTTTACTAATTTGTATTATTTTTGCATTATATAGTTACTTAAAATTTTGGTTGTAGCAAACTTAAAATGGAATGAATGTACATATTATTTGCAAAAAATTTTTCCTAAAATAACTTTTTCTACTTATTTGTAATAATACAAATGTAATTAAGTCATACATTTTTGTAAAATACTCAAGATATTAATAATATTAAGATGATTTATCATTTGAAAGTTTGTATTAGTGATAACTAATCAGTAATTAAAATGTTTATATATCAATAATCAGTTTAAAATATAGATAATATATATTTACCTCCATTCATTGAATCAATGAGAACCTTGAAAGGCTTGTTTTGTTCAGATCCTTGTAAAAGAGACTTGATCTTGGGAAAGTCAAATATGTCCTTCATATAATCCACATAATCTTTGACCGAGTCTATCACCTCCACCATAAAATCATGATCTTCTACCTATAATTTTATTAAACATTTTCTCTTAATGTTGTTTTTGAATATTAAAAAATAGGAGATGGATGCTATATAATAAAGTCCCAAGTAAAAAATAATACATATAAGAATTATACAAATACATATATGTATTTTTATAATTCTAAAGGAAAATCACAGTGTTATTTCAGTGTAAATAAGTTAGGATAATGAATTTAGTGTTGATTAAGGAATCAAATTATTTACAGATATTTAAATATGGAATCAAAAAGTTTAATAATTTTAATATAAATAATCATATCAATAATATTAATATCTTCTATTATAATAATTATTGCAAATATTTTTATATTAATCTCATTTCTTATTTCAAAAAAAATATTTCTAGACCGAGAAAAATGTTCCCCATTTGAATGCGGATTTGACCCTAAATCTTTAGCTCGTATTCCATTTTCATTGCATTTTTTTTTAATTACAATTTAAATTAATATAATTTTAAAGCAAGGCAGCAGTGAAAATAATTTATTCCATCAAGTGAGAATCAAATTTGCAACCACAGCATTTGCAACTGTAAGATCTTCAAAATATGGAAATATATAATAATAAAATTCCACCTTAAATTTAAAAATGCCAATCTTGTCTATATCACACTTGATGTCTGGCACAATCTTGTACTGTTTGATAACAGTAGTTATTGTGTAGATTTCATTAGTAATTGCGTCAGGTGCGGGGCCTCCGTTACTGCAGTTAAACTTCATACCAAAATCATTGTTGATACCTCCAGGATTGTGGGACGCTGTGAGTATGATCCCACCTGTATTATAAAAGTTATTTTGTCATTATATAATTTGTACTAGCTTTTACCCCCAGCTTCGCCCTTGTGGTCAAATGAAAATTACTAAATGTTGAGTACAACTAATATTTAATACTGTTACTAGTCATCAACAAAATGATTTTAAATCTTATCAAGTCTTTTTAATCTTTTCATTCTTTTTTAATCATAGGTAGTATATTATATACATATTAAACATAATAATTTGACTTAGTTTTTCGTTACTTACCTAGAGTCTGATATTTTCTGATAATATGTGATACTGCAGGTGTGGAAAGAATCCCATTCTGACCCACTAAAAGTTTTGCAACCTATGGAATAATATTATTTATGATAAATTATTACAATAATAGTTAAAATATATATATTACAAGCAAAAATATAAAACTTAATATTGTAAAATAACAATTGTGAAAAAATGTTGATAATTAAATTAATTCTTATATGAAAATGTTGATAATTAATCATTAACGTAAAATACGCCTAAAATATATTTGGCAGTCGACATAAGGCGAAATAAGTATAATTTTTGACCAAACCATTTTTGTTTATTTACCCCATTTCCAGCTGATATTTTTATTATTTTGTCCACAACTTCTTTCACCAAGTATCTGCCATCACCTCCGACGACGAGAGTCGAGCCCACAATAGCATCTTTATTAGCGTCCAAAATACTTTGAATAAAGTTTTCTGTGTAGTTATCTTGGAGGAAAACTTTAACTTTTTTACGTAAACCACTTGTACCCGGCTTCTGGCCCTCGTAGGGGTTTGTATTAACTACAACCACATTCGACATGTTTTTTATGAATGAAAGAATATTCCAGTGATTTGTACGAGATATCTGGCAGGAGTGTTCGTAACAATATTCTTGATATCTCAGTTCAAAAGGTCAAATAAAATACGAGACTAAAATACACCAGCCACCAGCGGTCCTGTCAACACAATGTCAAACAAGGTCGACGATAACGGGCGCGGTCCAATTTACGCTTTTTACGTGTTTTGTGTACAATATTAGCATGTAATAATTATCTCAATTCATCGTGATAAAAAAGAAAATCAAAATGGTATATCAGATAATTAAAATGATATATTAACCTATTTTTTTGAACATAACGAATAATGATTTTGAGTAAATTCCGTTTTGATTGACCCCTCGAAGAAAAGTTAAACATTGTATAACAATAATATCATGGTTTTTTTGGAGGACGGCGATATATTAAAGATCTTCACTTTTGTTTTAATTCTCATCACGAAATCCGCAATTCTTATAGGAACTAAAAAATCTATATTTTACGTTTTATGTCAACGCCAACAAAGTTGAAGGTTGCTACACTATAGTTTTTACAATAATTACATAGTTCTATGTAATTATTGTAAAAACTATAGTGCAGCAACGCCCAAGACCAAGTCCAATGCCTCCAGAATTCGGCGGAAAGTGGGGAACGGAGGTTCTAAACACTAGGTTCCCTCTGCCTACTTTGCTGTGTGCGGGATACAGCGTGAAGCTGATTATATATATATACATACAGCGTGAAGTTGATTTAATTTTGATTTAAATTTAAATAAAAATATAAAGAGGCAGAAGTTCAACATGCAAAAACGTAATTTACTTACAATAGAAAATTTTAATGTTTTTATGAACACCATTAACATAAAGCATGTTTATGTTTATTAGAAGAAAACATCGGCGACGTGGCGCTGGGGCACAAGCGTTCGACTGTAAGCGCAACGGTTGTGGGTTCCCATTCAGAGGAATGATATATTTAATATTTCCATTTCCTGGCAAAAGGGCAAAGCGCTGTTAGTTCAGTCCACTCAACACGCAAAGCTCTAGAATTTAACGGAAAGTGGAAA
Source organism: Heliconius hermathena (assembly GCA_013403705.1). Classification (NCBI taxonomy): domain Eukaryota; kingdom Metazoa; phylum Arthropoda; class Insecta; order Lepidoptera; family Nymphalidae; genus Heliconius; species Heliconius hermathena. The sequence continues at coordinate 168,639 of JAAIXJ010001748.1, read as the reverse complement.
ATGGAAGTTACTTAATAGAAACAAAGTGTCTTAACACTAGGTTCTCTCTGCCTACCCAGCTATGTACGGAATACAGAGTTAAATTGAAAAAAATATGCTACATATTTGTGTAGATAAAATGTTTGAGCAGTTAACAAACTCGAGTAAATAGGTACTTACACGTTATTCAAGAAACCGTAAAATGTTATATCTTTGAGTTGTTTTACGTTGTATTACGCGCTTATGTAGTAAGCGCAGCTAGAATATTAAAGTACATTGCTTCGCCATATCGACCGCGTGGTCTTGGTCGTTTTAACTCTTATATTTATCTTTTTTATATGCCTCAAGATAAAATAATATTCTTAGATAGTTGTGGATTGGATTTAAAATAGTACAGTTCAGTTTCAAAATAGTATAATGGTAACATTGTCTCAGGACAATTTCTGAAAAAATGGAAACGTGGAAAATAGGAACGGAGTGTCTTGACACCATTGGTTCCATTGCCTACCTTTCTATATGCATTGTGGGGTAAAGCAGGAGGGAGAGAAAAAGAAAAAATATTTGGAAACAATATCGAGTGTCGTTTGGCGTTTTGATATATTTATTTAAATTTATATTTTCATTTCTTCGCTCTCGTGTCGAGTCAAAACAAGTTGAGTTCCGCCACTCAGGACGCAATGTCTTCTGAATTCCACGGAAAGTGGGGAGCGGAGTGTCTTAACACTAGGTTCCCTCTGCTTACCCTGCTGTGTGCGGGACACAGCGTGAAGCTGGTTGATTGATTGATTGACTACTTAATATCCATATTACGGTATTACTCCTCATCACCCGATATAACCTTGTGATGATGATGATGCTTCATGATTTCAAAAATGCCGAGGTCTGGATTGGAAAGGCGGATGTAACCTTTTATTTAACCAGTAAAAAAACCTTGAAAACATCTATATTATAAGAATAAAAATATTCGAAAAGTATTTAAATTTCGAACAGCGATATTTAATTATTTACGTATAATTATACATCTGCACCGTAATGTTTTTATTTTATTTTTTATATTTCTGTTCTGTTCGGTTAGTGTAAGTGATTATTAAATAGCAACTAGCGGCCTAGTTGCGGCTTCGCTCGTTTTATTTGAATTGGTTAGTTAGTTGATTACTCATATTATACTTGAAAAAACACAATTATTTTGAAGACACAGACAGACACTTCGATTTTATTTATATGTATATATAAAAGTATATTTTATATAAGAAAGTACTGTGTACAATAATGTAGTAAGTGTTGTAATAAGTACAAAAAATTCAAGCTCTTTTCAAAATTTTGCTTTGAATTGAATTCAGATTCCTTTATTATTTTATCACGACTTCGATTCACGATTATAGTATTAAAAGCTCTGATTAACTCGTTGACATTGAAATTATACGTTACCAGCTTATTATGTATATAACTTGAAACAAACTGCGGTACATATGTATGTACTTAAAAATTGTGCTTAGTCATCCTATAGTTATGATTATTTTTAGAAATATGGTGTTATATAAGTATATAACGCAAGAAACAACCTTGATTTTTAACCTTATACGACTACCATTTAAACTTTGAAACAAAAGACTATTTATTAATTAATTATTTATAATAATATATGTAGATAGTAATGTTACCTAAGATTGTGAATTGAGAGCCAAGTTAAATGTTAAGTAATGCGTCGTCCTTTACTACACTGACAAAATAATGGGAGATTTAGTGCCGAGTTCCGTGTTCACTCGGGATTCAAGCTCTAAATTTCACTTGACAATTTTTTACATACAGGTTTGATTACATTTGCAAGTAAGTTTACTTTCAGCTTGTACTGAAGTATTTAGGCCGTCTTCTTGCCGTGTGATCCCGGCCTAGAATAGGATCACCCTGGTACTGGCGGTGTCGTAAGATGCGACTTTAGGACGTGTGGTAGAGTCACGTCGCCAGCAATGGCAACACGCATGGGCAGACTCGACCGGATCATTACCACTCCCGGCATTTAAAACCGGCGTTAAATAGTGGGTTTATGTCACTGTGTTTCCGGGCTCCGGAGCCCAACCCACCTTAAAGGCAGGCAACGCACCTGTAGCTCCTCTGGTGCTGGACGAGGTCGTGAACGGCGGTGATCACTTACCATCAGGTGACCCGAACGCTCGTTTACCTTGTCCTTTCCATAAAAAAAGACTATAATGTTTGATATGGTACCTGGTGGTAAATTTCATGCATGTAGACTATAACTGAAATGGTTCATGTAAAATAAACATTGCACGTTACCAGCTTTTTAACTTGGCTGGACACGCTAGCGCGTGTACATTTATTTTCTTGTCATATTTTTTATTATAAAATATAAAAAATAATATATTATAATAAATAATAGATAAATATTCAGGTAGGACATCTCTAGGTCTCTCTACATACAATAGAGTCATTTAATAAGGTAACAGAATCAAAAACAAATTATTTTTTTGTCTGCCTATATGTCTGTCTGTCCGTACGTCCGTCGGTCCGTCTGTCGGGCAATTGGTCCGTCCCTCGGTTCGTCTGTTTGTCTGTGCGTTTGTGCATCCTAACCTCATAAACGGCTTAGCTGATTTAGTTGCAGTAATTCTCTTAACATTTATTGTTTGTTTTATTTCAATCGGTTGCTAAATAAAAAAATATTTGTAATTGTAAAGAATGTTGTCCGACAAAATTGCTTTAAATTAAATTTTATTGAATTGGAAACTTTACTTTTAAACATAGGAACATATATTCTTTTTAAAATTATATTATTATTAGAAAACAAAAATAATGTAGTTAATCAATTAATAATTATTCATTATTAATTTACTATATTATATATATATTAGTAATTATCGTTTAGGCGGCGCTAGTTTTATACTAAAAACAAATCCTTTATATTTCAAAAACCAAAATGTAAATAGGAAATAATATTTCAATTACGTCAATTTCATTAAGTTCAAATAGAAATTCAAATTTTTCAATATGTACATATATCTATTCCTCTTGAATAAGTTTTTCTTGATTATTGTAGGCCGTCATGGGGCAGGGGCACAAGGGTGTGACTGAATTCGGCGGAAAATGGGCAACGTGCGAAATACAGCTAAAGCTGATTTTTTTTGCAAAAAGCGTCGAGCTCCTCTATATTAAAGTATTCAGTTAAAAATTTAAATTATTGATATACACATAAATATAAGTTTTAACAACTTCGTTGGAAGTAATAGTAACATTCTTATTTAGTTAATTAATAGAATTTTCCATTATATACAAGTAAATGTAGACAAGTACAGAGACACAACTTAACAGTTCCGAATAACTGGATAGTACACCACTATAATATTTAAAAATATATGTCTTAACACCCAATCGTAGAGAATTTGCGTATCATCAGCTCAGCAATGTCATAACAATAAGCAAATACATATATGATTATGGTAAGAAATTATGAGTTTCTAAAAATTCAAGAGATTTCCCCGATTTCTCTAGGATTCACCACCAGATCCTGACATGGTGGTAATGGAACCGTCGGTTAAGTACGCTGTTTCAATTTTTTTTAATGTATTGATAAAATGACGGAGAAATCTATGGATACACATAAAGAAATATAGTAGACAAATATAGAATCTCACCTTTTTTGGAAAAAAGTCGATATATGCTACTAAATCAGCTTTTACTTAAAAAAAAACCGAGGCATATGATGAAATAATAAAAAACCTGAATTTTTTTAGCTTCAAGGTACATCCCACATATAATGTGGTAGGCAGAGGGAACCTGCGAACCTAACGTTAAGACATCTAATTGCCATTAACATACTTCCGTTCCCCATTTTTCGCCGAATTCTGGAGACAAGCAAATAAAAACCTATATACAAAACAAAATACATATATGCTATAATGATGACTATTAATAATGAACCAGTACCAATTATTTAATTGTGAAATTAACCAGTTTTTTAATATATAATATACAATTTATACAACTAAGCACACGGGCGTAAGACGGAAGGAGCCAGGTGAGCCTAAAACAAAATTTGCCTCGAAAAATAAAAGAAAAACAACATTTAGAAAAACATATCTGTTCAAAGATATATAACAGTAGTTAGCCATTACAAGCATAAAGCGTGGGATATCTACAATTGTCTCTAGAAATGTTTTAGTTGAATAGTACTATCGCAGTTCGTAGTCGTGTGCTGTGTTCTGTCAACTGTGGTCTGTGGTCTGTGGTACACCGACGATTGGAAATCAGAAATATTTATATGTGATATTTTGCGGTATAAAAATTAAAAGTAAGTGATTTTCGTGCTATTAATAAATATCTATTAGGTTATATTATATTATTGTGTCAAAGGTACCTCTACAAATTATGTATGGTTAAATGATGTAGGTTAAAGGTCACAGTGTGGGGTGAATAAAACTAAATATTTTTTTTAATTTATATTCTGAATTTATTTGTCTGTTTTACAAAAATATTACCTATACATATAGGTAATATTTTTGTAAAAGAAAATCGACACGCTCGAGGTAAGTCGAATCATATTTTAGAATTAATTATACATATAAATAATCAATTATTATGACATTCAATACAACGACTTGATTTGAACTTAAATAGCCAACTAGGAATTATTTCAAAGAGAATAATAATATAATTTATTATTTCAATATATAGGTGATATTTTATTTTTGTGAAAACTAAAATAAAATAATTGAAGCAGTCGTAGCACAGCGGCACAGCGTACGACTCTAATCCCAATCCCAAGATCAATTCCCATTCGGAGGACAAATTATTTTCATTGCTTCGTTCTGCTAACAAGACAAAACGGATACCCCATAGGCAGGGCACTCTGTGTTCTCTACTATATGCGGGATAGAGCGTGATATTAAAAAAATATAAAATCGAAATCAAATAATCGGTGAACATTTTACATGTTATAATTTACTCTCATAATAAAGTTATAACAGTAAATCAAACAGGAACAGATATACGTATAACATATTTTATTTATGAATGCAGCATCTGTACATTCACGCTGTATCCCGCACACGGCAGGGATAGGCAGACGTAATCTAGTGTTAAGACACTCCGTTCCCCACTTTCCACTCAATTCTGGAGGCATTGCGTGTTGAGGGGCGGAACTCAACGCCGCGCTTTACCTCGACACCCGAGCGAAGAAATAGAAATATAAATCTAAATAAATATTTGATTTCCTCGAGTGGGGATCGAACCCACAACCAGTCGCGTTTACAGTCACATTTTGTGCCCCTGCGCCACTGGACTTTTGAATGATATATTAAAATATTCTCTTCTCGATAATATTCTCGACTTTCCTCCAGTTTTAGAATAATTGCGTTCGAAAGGAAAAGTTTTTAAATGTAATCATTCCCGGAACATACGCGTGATAACGACGTCGTAATATTTTTTATTATTATATAAAAATAACATCTGCCAAATATATAATTTATGGCCTTCTGGTTTACACTCACCTGACGAGACAACAGACGTCTTTCACAATAGTTAATAATGGATGTGAGCAAAAACAAATATCACAAAGTCAATATATAAGTCAATATATTTTGTGAAATTAACAAATTTTTTGTATCGCCTCTTCGCTTCTATATATTCTATTATTATAATAATAAAAATAAATAAAATAAATCAGCTTCACGCTGTATCCCGCACACAGCAGGGTAGGCAGAGGGAACCTAGTGACAGACACTCCGTTCCCCACTTTCTGCCGAATTCTGGAGGCATTGCGTGTTGAGTGGCAGAACTCAACGCCACGCTTAACCTCGACACCAGAGCGAAGAAATGGAAATATAAATTTAAGTAAATATTTCATCTCCTCGAGTGGGGATCGAACCCACAACCGGTCGGTTTTGCAGTCACACCTCGTGCCGCTGCGCCACGACCGGCCTATTATAATAATGTTATATTAAATTTCACACTAGAAATGTTTTTAAGGTTCCGTATCTCAAAATAAAAACAAAACACATTTCTTATAACCAGTAATTTGTTGGCTGCCTCTCCGTGCGTCTGTCCGTCTGTCAAGACCATTTTCTTTTTCCATTTCCATTTTTAAAATGTTATTCCATACTAAGGAAAGTGTAGAATAACACTTTAAAAATGTTTAAAAATCGGGTAGATGTATCAAGCTGAAATTAACACCAAATATCCAGGTCTAGTCCCTTGAAACTCAGAATTAATTAAGCGTCGGCAATTAAGGTACGGCAACATAATCAAAAGACAGGAGCATCTATCTTATACATCGTTTTTGCTGTAAATCTTACAAAATTCGCAAAACTATACAAAACATAGGTTCCCGTGGGACCTACAATCGTGAAATGTGGCAGGTGTGTCATAACTTCTAATACAAATCTTTAAATTTTCAAAAATTGTAATTTACCATTACAACTTAATAATTTTTGCATACAAAATTGTAATTGTAAAAATAAGTAGCTACGCCTGCCAACTTGAGCTTTTCAACTTTTATAAGTCACGTTCCTGATCACCTACAACCATAAAATTGGTGCGGATCAGTCAGTAAGCCTGGTCCTACTATCCATCCATCCATTCCATCCAGTCTATTTGTAACTTTTTTTATATTTGCGCATTTCTGCATGTTATTTCCTCAGTCAGCATTGAGTGAAGATAATTTTTTACCCTAGAACCATTGCATATACATCGTAACAGTTACTATGTAACGAAGAAAATATATAATTTAACCAATTTCAAGTTGTAACACCAATACTTCCCTAATAAGAACATATCGTGTTCCCAGCGTTGCAAGAACGCATAGGGTTACGTCACCGCGGAAAAAGCGATAGTGAAGTCAGAGTGACGCAACGACCAGTTAGAGCGTTGCTTTCCAACTCGGCCGGTTATTTTTGTTTTTCTTTTATATTATTATATTTATTACCAATAGATAATAGACTTAGGACATTCGTTTAATTCTAGTTTTTATATAGGTATAGGTTACTCATATGAATATATATCGAGTAGGTACTGAAATATGAAACTTCTTGTTAAAACTTTTCTTCTTAAGACTTTTTTCAGCTTCACGTTGTGTCCCACGTTTAGAGCAAGAAAGGCAGAGGGAAATGCGGACTTAGTGTTAAGGCACTCCGTTCCCCACTTTCTGCCGAATTCTGGAGGCATTGCGTGTTGAGTGTCAGAATTCAACGCCGCACTTTGCCTTGTACCAGAGTGAGAAAATGATAATTTTAAGAACCCACAACCTGTCGCGCATATTGTCGTACTTGGGCCCTTGCACCACGAATGGTCTCTTAAAATTTGCTTTGATTAAAAATGATTTTTTATCTTTTTAAAAGTAATTCAACTTACACAGAAAAATCAAAGTAGCCTTATAAATTATACAGAAAATGAGCAGAAACACGGAATTCAACCTCAACTCCATTATTCTTGTTAGTAAAATAACACAAAATGCTATTACATACCTATAGTAAACTAAAATCTATTTTAATTTTTTTACAGTTAGATTAACTATCAAAATGTGTCAAGTTTTCACATATATACGGCTATTCATGGACAATGTGATCGATTTCATTTTCGGGCTTTTCTGGGGTTGCAGTAAAGTGGCCATTCCAGATGTTGAGAAAAAACATTCCTTTCTAGCCGAAAGCGCGTCAAGTATGGCGAGAAAAATTAAACAAAAGGAATTGAAATCTGAAGACCTAGTACAAGCCATGATTGACAGAATTAAGCAGGTTTGAAATAATAATATTATTTTTACAAATTTAATGTGTTATTCCACACTTAGAAAAGGTAAATATGAATATATATGAAGGTGATTTCCAAGCGGCGCGGGTTCAAATCCCGCTACGTTAAAATTTTTGTATAATACGTTTCCTAAATAAGTATAATATAATTAATTTTTAGTGCAGTGGTACAAAGTGTGACTGTAAAACCGGTTGTGGGTTCGATCCATACTCGAGGAGATGAAATATTTACTTAAATTTATATTTCCATTTCTTAGCTCTGATGTCGAGCCTAAGCGCGGCGTTGAATTCTGCCACGTTCTGCAACACGCAATGCCTCCAGAATTCTGCAGAAAGTGGGGAACGGAGTGTCTTAACATTAGGTTCCCTCTGCCTACCCTGCTGTATGCGGGATACAGCGTGAAGTTGATTTATTTTTACAATTGTGAACAAAAAAGCTGGAAGTTAGTTTGTTCCGAAATTCAAAATATTAAAAATTATCTTATAAAGATTTCATAATTTGATTTTATATATCTAAGTATGCCTAATATTAATCTATACATATAAAGAAAATTGAAATGCCTGTATATAATATATATTTTTTCAAGTGCCTACAGTGATTTACAAGATACTAAAACAATTTAAAAAATGTTGTCTGTCTGTGTTTTTGTTTTTTTTCTGGTTAATCTCAGGAACTGAAAAATAGAAGGGATTGTGGAGCAAATAGGTATCAGTATTTACGCGAGAAGTTTTTTTGCGTGCATGTAGAGTAAGTTCTCTAAATATGGACAGTGTCAGTGGCAATGGCACCAATATTTTTGATTACAAATTCGATGACGTTTTTTGGGAAATTATCTAAGAATATTATAGTGTTGTTGTTATTTATTCAGCTATAATAATACATATACTTCAAGCATCATAGTATTAAGATGAATATATGAAGATAGCATATCTAAGCGTCTATCCGTTACCTGAAATAAATAAATTAAAACATAATTCTTCAAACGACAAACAATCTGCAGAAGAGACGTGGTTGCGTTTGCATCTCAAAAGACATCTAGAAGTATCTTTTTGTCAATCCACGGGTACATCCATCGCCAGAATGTAAGGTTTTAACAAGGAATATGTTGATATTTTTTCATATTATTAGAAAAAACAATGGACCAAGTCCATTACACTGTCAATAACGTCTATAATGTAGATGAGACAGGGATTTCAGTTGTACCTCCAAGGACACCCAAAGTATTGACCAAGAAGTGGAAAAGGCAAATTGCAGCACCAACTGTTACGTGTGCCCCCGATGATGATATTTCCACGGAAACGAGACCATCCATTTTTAATGAAAGAAGCTCCACCTGGTGCAATTTACCAGAATTCGTATATGAAACTGAAAAAACGTACAAACGCTGAATTTACCTCAATCGAGTGGTTACGACAAAATAACAGTTGCTTGTGAATAATCGGCAAATACATCTCGAATTACCAGTGTTAATCACGTTCCAGCTTTGATCCAATATTCAATGGTAACAATTTCTGAATTGTCGATCCCCTAGACAAGAGGCACAAATTGCAACTGATATTCCAGATTTACTCAATGCATCTGACCTAGATGAGGCCTCAACATTTACCTCATACTTATCACCAAAACAATTATTTCCTATACCAAATTTAAAAGTAATAAGTAGTAACAACGGGAGAAAAGCAACAAAACCTATACTTTTGACTTCGTCTCCATACAAGTTGGATTTGTAAGCTTATAATTATTATATTAATTTATAAATTAAGAAAAAAATAAGAACCAAGTTTTAAAAACAGGAAAAATATCACTAAAATAATAGACGAAACAAAGAACATAAAAAAAAACAAGAAAAGAACTGCATCTGAGAAAAACAAGAAAAATAGTAAAAAGGTAACTGAAAAAAAGAAAAAAATTACTAAGGAATGTATCAAGAAATCAACCAAAAAACTATCAAGCTCTCAAGTTACGAAGGACGTTTCAGTCCACGATGTCACTGACGAAAACTCTGATAGAAACCGAAGGAGTAACGCTAAAAGCTTCTACTACGATGGTTTATTTTCTCAAGACATAAGACGAGAGGAGTGGATCCAATGTCCTTCTTGTAATAAGAAGGACATTGGATCCACTCCTCCGATGAGGTCGTGAGGAATGTAATAATATTGATAGCAGTACCAAATACCAATTATGTTTGTGAATTCTGTGGGTATCAATTAAGCTTAATCAAGACTGATTTAAAGATATTTTCCTTATAGATTTCAAGTCGAAATACTATATAATTATATTTTGTTTAATTCTATGATTTACATTTTATGATATTTATTTATATTTTATATGATTACACTGACTGGTAACTATCATAACTTTATATATTTATTACTTTAAATTAATAACTAAGATATAATTATTGTTTACTACCTAATTAGTATTGTATATATTGTGTACTTATGAAGATTATAATTGTGAAAGCTTACTTTTTACCTTGGTTTATATTATCGTAACTTCCATAGGAATAATAGAGTGTTTTGGAAATAAAACTAAAGAAAAATAGTTAGCTATTATCTAACCAAGAAATATTAAAATCTAACTAATTTAATACCCAAATAAGCGAAGACCATACAAAAATATGAATCAATAATAAATAGCAAATAGCAAAGCTTTTAAGCATCAGTAATATATCGAAAATGTTTGAAAATTTACATAATTGTCAACATCGTATTGCCGTTATGGTCTATCATTCCGTGACCAAGAACACCACGCGGCTCGTATACTAAGTCGTTTTGAGTCTATGATATCTCCTAAAGTCATCACTCCTTTGTTTAACGTATCCTTTTTGAGGGTGTCACCTATATGTGATAAGAATTTCGAAGGACTAACACGATTTATCTATTTTTTCGGTAGAAATAAAAGTCAACTTTTATTATATTTATTTATATTAAAAAAAAGAAAAAAGTAAAAAAAAACATTTCTTATGGAACATGTACCAATATACTTATTTAGAAAACGTATAAAAATTTGAACGCAGCGGGACTCGAACCCGCGCCTCCTGTAAACCGACCAGGACCTGGTCGGTTCTAGTATTTTTCTTTCCTAAGTGTGGAATAACACTTTAAAAATGTTTAAAAAATGTACCAATATTTTAGGTGTGAGCCGACATTGCACTTAGCGCACATTTTTCTAGTACGTTGGTGACAATATATGCATCTACTCTGAGAGTAATGGACTTCTGTAAGGTCATCCCCATTTCCATTAATCCTCACTTCTTTAGGTACTCGCGGTGACGCGTCTTGATAAGGCTCACAACTCACTAAATAACCATGGCGAGTAGACTCTGACCACAATTTGTAACCAAATCTTATATCTTAATATACGTTGTTTAGTACCGTGTTTCCCCAAGTATGGTGGTTTCGTCAATAGAAATATGTGAAGAACCAGCTTTTTGAAATTCTCAGTGAAATTTTTGTTCAGTTTTCTAAAATACTCTCGAACATTACCAAACTTGTCATTAGGGGGCAAGGATGTACTGTCAAAAAGATGAATATATTGCTGAATTTCAAAAAACCTATATCTACTTATGGTACATGCTACCAGGTCATTGTGCGTGTCACTTTTAACTTCCCAAAACACTCTCATGTATTTTGTCACCAAATATCCCGTAAGTAGAAGTATTGCAATGTACACACTAATTTAATCATTAGCTTACATTCGGGGTGTGGTTTTGCTGTAAAGCATACAAATTGCTCTATCGGTTATAAATTCTATTATATCGTCGTTATAGAGCAATTCGGAATATTTAACGGCAGTCATTTTCTCCTGTGGGTTAGTAAAAATTTCTTCATCACATATTCTCTCTTACCACAAGTAGAAAAAGGAGTGTTGCTGACATTGCTTTGCCATTGTTTTATAATATGCTCTTTTTTTCTTTGGTACAGATATTTCGACGTTTCTTTTTCTTCCTCGTCATGTACACAATTTTCTCCAGAAACGGAAGCTCCATTTTGACGTTCTACTCTTACTACTAGAAAAATAAAGAATACTAGCGTCATTTTCATCTCTACTGTCTTTATCAATCACCACACCGTCATCAGGAGGAAATAAAATAATATCGCCTGGGTTTTCCTCGGCGTGTAACTCCTCGACAATCTCATCTAACGTCAACCTGTAATAAGTAAATCAGCTCTAAAATTATATCACCACATAGCGATAAGACCAAAAGTAAATAACAGTCTTGTTTTTATTTAGCGTAACAGAACAGTAAAGATGTTACAATGCCTAGTGTCACCCACAGGTGCCACGGTATATTCTCAACGCTGTGACGAAGATGCTGATTTATTTTTATCATAAAATACATTTTTACTATAGCTAATATATTCATTTACTATATGTAATAAAAAAAGACAATACTTACGGACTAGGCATTTTTATTCCACTGTGTACTCGAGAAACAACTGACCGAATTTAAATCGTATGGTTATTGTTGCCAGAAAAAAAATATGAATAGTGTTACTATTTGTCTTTGTTACAATAATGATAGAATTCAATTATAAATGCGGCCAGTCGTGGCGCAGCGGCTCGAGGTGTGACTGTAAAACCGACTGGTTGTGGGTTCGATCCCCACTCGAAGAGATGATATATTTACTTAAATTTATATTTCCATTTCTTCGCTCTGGTGTCGAGGTTAAGCGCGGCATTAATTCTGCCACTCAACACGCAATGCATACAGAATTTGGCAAAAAGTGGGGTACGGAGTGTCTTAACACTAGGTTCCCTCTGCCTACCCTGCTGTGTGCGGGATACAGCGTGAAGCTGATTTAATTTAATTTTAATTCAATTAAAAAAAAACTACTTTTACTAAAAATGCATATTTCGACATTATCAAGAGAATCAAAATTCATAGAGTATTTACGGTTGATCCAGAATTATAAAATTTTGCATCAAGTAATGTTTGCAAAAAGTAGTAATAGATAGTACTAGTTCAGGAAAAAATCTGAAAATTATACATTTGTGGATAAATCTTTAAAAAATAATAACCTTAAATAGCAAAAAAAGGTATATTTCGACACTATAAAGGGAAACAAAATGAATAGGATACTTCTTCATAACCTAGCACATCGGTTCCTAACCAGTGGTCCGTGGACCACTGGTTAGGAACCGTAAAGTATTGGTCCTCAGCAGCTAAAATATGGTCCGCGAATGATTTAAAATGTTGGTGTTTGGGCAAAGTACTGTAGGCAGCTACAGTTAAGTTGTTTCCTCTATAAAACATAAAATATTTTGACATTTAAATTTAATATACTTTGAAATTCATTGATTTTTATATATTTACTTAAAAATTCACACACCCTATCATACAAAATGTCAGATTTTTTTTAACTTTGAAATTAAAATTTTTATTTAATTATTAATTTATTTTTAATATACCTACAAAGTGGTCCCTGCTAACAGGAATTCTATAAAAGTGGTCCCTGATCAATAAAAGATTGGGAACCCCTGACCTAGAATCGTGATATTTGGTATATAGCATCTACAGGTAGTACTAGTTTAGGAAAAAATTTGAAAAGTATATATATAACTATATATTATATTTGTGGTTAAATCCTAAAAAATAATAGTCTTAAAAGAGGGGCAAAAATCGGTATTAAAGCCGCTAGTTCAAGTGAGGTATCAGACAAAAGGGCTCTGACTAAGCTAAGCCTGAACTACGGAAAAAGCTCGAGACCTCTAAATTTTGTACGGAACCCTCGGTTGTCGAGCCCACTCCCGATTGTCCGCTTTTCCTCTGCCACGGCCACGGCCAAATGTGGCCGCTTCGGCTCTCGCCTTTTTCTTTTATTGTAGCGCGTTTTCCACATTTACCTAAGCTTCAGTGTACATTTCGTTAACATTGGTATTTGTAGGTGACTACAAAATACATAGATTTTCTGGAGATCGTAATCGAAAAATATATATTTGTTCAGATTGAAATTTGTGAATTCTTAAAATATTTTGAATAGAATTTCCGATTTTAATAATTTAAAGAGTAAACTGGAGGTATTGAACGATCACAAAAACAAAAATATTTATTTGGATAAGAATTTGATTTATATGAATAAAAGTATGGATAACACGCTCTGATTTTAGTCGGCACTTCTATCTAATTTTAAACTGTAAAAAGTAGCTGTATTGTCAAAATTACAATAGTAGGATATATGGTAAAGCGAAGTTTTTTTTAAGATATGGAAATATTCTTTAATTTTGTAGAACTTTTTGTTCCATCTTCAACAGTTTCTGCAGCGCATGCGATAGAAGACGTTTTATCCCTACTTTTTACTATCTTTTATTAAATTATTGAAATTTTAGTAAGGATCCCTAAGTTTTTATTAGAAATAAATATGTCCTATACCTCGGCATTTTAATGGTGAAAGAATTTTAAAAATCGGTTCCATAGTTTTTATGTTTATGCACTACAAACATATACATATACAAACAAAGCAACTTTGGAGTTTCTCGACGTCTGTTTCCAGCAGCTTAGCGTAGCTTTATTTTCACAATTTTCTATAAAGTTGTATTTTAATAAGAGTCCAATATATAGAATTTGAATTGACGTATTTTAGGTCAACCCGTATTTAAATGCGATTACTGCAGATCGGTTTGAAGAGGCTTTAAAGGAAGCGAAGGAAATCGACAAACAGATAGCCTTAGGAGCCTCCGATGAACTTTTGAAGAAGCCATTTTTGGGTAAAATCAAAAATAATATTTTGTCAGTGTATAAATTTTGAACTGATGTATTGTAAATTTTAATTAACGTACTTTTTAAGATTAATATATAAAATAATATTGTTGGGTTTTAGGAGTGCCTTTTACGACCAAAGAATGTCAAGCAATGAAGGGAATGCCGTTGACGATGGGTATCTGGTGTCGCCGCAACGAGAGGGCAACAGAAGACAGTGATGGGGTAGTGCTGCTGAGGAACGCTGGGGCCATTGCCATCGCCTGCAGCAACCTTCCCGAGTTACTTATTTGGTAAATAGGACAAAAAATTTGTTAAATGGTCAACTTTAGAAAAGTTACACTTACAAATACGATTTAGTACAATCTTATTACTTAGGTATCATATAATTTACAAGATAAACTTTGAAATCTTTTTTGTTAGTTTGCTCCAACTTTAACTTATCTATAAATCTTCCAATATCGACCAAGAAATAATATTACAGGCAAGAGACCCGCAATCCTGTGTACGGCATGACTAACAACCCGCACCACACGGGCAGGACGCCGGGCGGGTCCAGTGGAGCGGAGGCCGCACTCGTCGCGAGCGCTGCTAGCGCTATTAGCTTATGTAATACATTAAAATTATCTATTTATTTTCTGTCTCCATGGGCGGAGGAACGAAAGGGGGGAGGGGGGTTTGTTGATGCGTGCCCAGCTCATAATTTTTACTAAATTACGTCTGAAAAGTAATAAATACCATACGATACAAAACGTTTACACAAACTTAATTTTTAACAAAAAAAAGGCGACTTTGAACAATAAACTACAAAAGTAACAAATAAATTTACTTAACATAAAGTAAAAACGTACTTTATAATTTTGAAGTCGGTGTCAAGCTAATGCTTAACAACCAACAACCTTACTACAATATCAAATTACTAAGCTTGTTTGTTTTACTTGGCAACGCACTTGGCTTTGCATTCTAATGCAAATTTAAGAGTTTTGTGATTTTCTCATGGATACCATTATTAAAAATGGACCAAATTAAAATGGGACCACACGGGAAGCACTAACATTCAAATAAAAAAAGAATCAACAAAATTAGTTCACCCAGACAAAAGTTCTGAAGTAACAAGCAGAAAAAAAAACAGTCGAATTGATAAGCTTCTCCTTAAGGAAGTAATGGCTTCTTCTTCTCACGTTTCTTTCATGTTTTATAATACTATGTAGTGTTGATGGAGATGAATAAAAAAGTCTACTCACGGCTATTACTGAGTATATTCAACACCACTTTAAAGTACATATACTTTGAACACAAATAGTACATCACGACACAGTTTATACAAAAGTCAACCACAAACATATGTATAAAACAGAACACGATAAATACTGATTTGGAAGGAAATAATAAAGAAAACAATGGAACGTATAGAAAGCGCATCGAGTGGCAAGCATCAACTGTGTTAATACAATATGCCGCCTACAAGAGGGTAGGCGCAAATCTTACGACACCTTACCGGTTCAGTCGACGGCAGCGAGCGCTTTTATATAAAGAAACTAATTACTACAAAATATATAAATTCTATGAAACGTATGTATGTATATAAATGATAAATAAATAAATTACAATATTGAAATATATAAATAACACATATTAAATAAACTATAAATATAAATAATAGTTCCCTACACATGTGTACTGTATGTATATAAATACATACAGTACACATTTAATTTGGTTATTTATACGCTACAAAACAATAGAGGAAAATAATTACACAATTGTATTTGTAGCGAATAAATTTAGGACGCTGATTTTGTGTTTACAAATGTTGTTTATGAACAATATTAATGAATGTGCAATACCCCAACAAGCCTTACACAATGTATCGTGAAAATTACATCGTCCAAGTAAACGAAAATTAAAATTTCATCCATCCATCAGCCTTTCAAAGACCTCTGCTGTACATAGGCCTCCCCTATTGCTCTAGACTCCGTCCGATCCTGCGCCCTTTGAATCCAGCTTATTCCAGCTGTCTTGAAAATAAATAAATAAATGTACTGGTTAAAATTAATTATTATTTCTATAGAACCAAATCGGTTCAGAAATCTGGATGTAAGCGGTTCACATGGATAAAAAAACATACCAACCGAATTGTGAACCTACCCCTTTTTGAAGTTGGTTAAAAATACATATTACATATGGCTTCTTACGTTTCTTACATGTTTTATAATACGACTTGAACAGGTTCCGACATAGGTGGTTCTACTCGTATGCCAGCGTTTTACTGTGGAATGTTTGGGCACCATCCCACTCCTGGCACCACTAAGACCAAAGGTAGGAGCAGGTTCAAAAATAGTAAAAATAATATTTTATATACTTAAACTGACTTTGGAATGTACTACGCTAATTTATATTATTTTTAGGTGTGTTTTATAGAAATGGTGAAGAAGAGAGTATGCTCTCTCTCGGTTTTATATCAAGGCACGTGGAGGACTTGGGTCCTTTGACGAGTATCATCACAGGAGATAAGGCTGGTCTACTGAAATTGGATAGACAAATCGACATGAAGGTACATTTTATAATAAAAATTCTCACATTGTTAAACTTTAAAACACTAAGTTAAGTTTAAAATCATTTTATTTTATTTAAATACAGAAGTCATAAATAAAATTATCATAATTTAATTAATCCTTATATCTCTTTATCAGGATATCAAATTTTACTATTTGGAAAGCGCAAACGACGTCAGAATCAGTCCTTTGCGACAAGAAATGAAAGACGCCATGCAAAGGTATGCATAATTAATTAACCGATGAGCGTAATATGACTCGATAGATACTTATATGCATGGGCATAGAAAGGGGGGAGCCGAGTGGGCCGTGCACATCCCAGAAATTTTACTTACAATAAAATTTGAACCGAGAAATCTTAAAAACAACATTTACACAAACATATTTGTTCAAAGCTTAGATACGCTAATGCTTAAAGGTATTCGTAACATCTTAGATCTAAGAGGCAACTAATAGATGAAAATAACGAGAAATAGACCACAGTTTTGTAATAATATATAACCATAACAACCAATCTTCAAACATTGTTAAAATCAGCTTCACGCTGTATCCCGCATACAACAGGGTAGGCAGAGGGAACTTAGTGTTAAGACACTCCGTTCCCCACTTTCTGCTGAATTCTGGAGGCATTCCGTGTTGAGTGGCAGGACTCAACGCCGCGCTTAACCACGACACCAGAGCGAATAAATGGAAATATAAATTTAAATAAATATTTCATCTCCTCGAGTGGGGATCGAACCCACAACCAATCGGTTTTACAGTCACATTTTTGTGCCACTGCGCCACGACTGGCATCATTTTAAAATATTTATATCAAATCATTTCACTTTATTTCACATAGTTTTGTGTTTTAAAAAAATATTATATGTATGTATATACGCCTCAAGCACTAGCTCTCAGTCTAGAATATATCAGAATGAATAATCCTAACGTTGCATAACGAATTTTTTAATCGTCATCAGTTCTATTCTGTATTTTACTATTAGAGAAATGAGCTGATAGCCACTTTTTTTGATTCAGCGTCATACAAAAAATCAGTGGACAGTTCAACGTCACTCCACAGCCTTTCTATCACAAGGGCTTGGACCACATATACCAATTGTGGAGCTACTGGATGACCAAGGAACCTGGTGTTTACTCCAAAATGATCAACAATGATGAATCCGACACAAACGGACTTTTAGAACTAGTCAAAAAGGTATTCCTTATACATATATATATACGTATTAACAGTATTTAATTTATTTCTCGTTTACAAAATCTATCTTTTATAATGTAATGAAGCCGTAATACCAGAATGTTAGGACAATTACATCTCCATTACATACATTAAATACCAGTTAAATACCTAGTATGCCTTCAAATTTTCTTTTAAGTATATTAATTTTTGGCAGCTTCACGTGTATCCTGGATATAGCGGGGTTGGTAGACGATGGGAGCCCAGTGTTCAGACAATACGTTCCACACTTTTCGAAGAGTTTTATGAGGCATTGCATGCTGAGTGGCGTAGCTGAACGCCCGCGCTTTTCCGTTGTTACCAGAGAGAAGAAAGCGAGCGAGTGAGAATCGAACCCACAACCGTCACGTTTACAGTCACACGCTTGTTCCACTGCGCCGCGACGGCTTCAAATCAAAGTGTATATTATTGAATACTAATAACATTTTTACTGTCTACAGATATTCTGCCTCAGCAAGCATTGTTTGTTTTGTATCCTGAGGGTGGTAGAAATGCAAGTTTTTGGAATCCCTCAAGCGGAATGGGCTGAAAATCTAACCAAAGACTTGAAAACCGATTTATTTGTAAGTAAAAAACATTTTATCAACGATTCTTATATAAAGAAAAATAAAATAAAAATTGAAATTATTTTATATTACGATTTTAACATTTCAAATTTATACAAAATTCCCGTTTTCCTCAGTCAAAGTTAGGTGACAACGGAGTGTTGTTGTTGCCGAGCGCACCGCAAGCCGCGCCCTACCACTACTCGTGCCTGCTGCGGCCCTACAACGTCGCCTACTTCATGCTGGTCAACCTCCTCAAAGTGCCAGCGACACAGGTCACTCTTACAAAACATATATAAGACTAAACATTATTCATTATTAATAATTTGTATGTATCACGCGTGAAAGACATTATTAATTATTAAAAATGAGGCCAGTTGTGGCGCAGTGACACAAAGTGTGACTGTAAAACCGACTGGTTGTGGGTTCGATCCCCACTAGAGGAGATGAAATATTTACTTAAATTTATATTTCCATTTCTTCGCTCTGGTGTCGAGGACAAGCGCGACGTTGAGTTCTGCTACTCAACACGCAATGCCTCCAGAATTCGGCAGAAAGTGGGGAACGGAGTGTTAACACTAGGTTCCCTCTGCCTACCCTGCAGTATGCGGGATACAGCGTGGAGCTGATTTGATTTGATTTGATTTTTTTTGAAAAATGTGAGTGTATCACGCGTGTAGCAAAGTAGGCAGATGGAGCCTAGTGCTAAGACATTCCGCCGTCTACTTTCCGTCAAATTATAGGTATGGCGTGTAGAGTTTCGAGGCAAAACGCGGTGAGGCGGTGAGTTGAGTTGACAAGAAATGAAAATATTAATTATTTCATTTACTGGAGGCCGGCGAGATGTGGCGCAGGGGCACTAAGTGTGACTGTAAACGCGACTGGTTGTGGATCGATCCTCACTCGATGAAATTTGTATCTGTTCGCTCTGGTGTCCAGGCAAAGCGCGGCGTTGAGTTCAGTCATTAAACACGCAATGCCTCCAACACTCGGAGGAAAGCGGTCAACAGACACAGTTTTAACACTAATTTTTTCTGTCTAGCCTGCTTTGTGCAGGATACAGCGTGAAGCTGATTTGATTATTTTTTTTAATTTACACCTATACCTATCTCGTTTATATAACCTATCGCGTTTAAAATTTCTATTTATTTTTAAAAATAAAATCTATTACTACAGGTACCTCTCGGCAAGAACAAGCAAGATCTCCCAATCGGCATCCAGGTGTCGGCGGCGCCGCACAATGACGGGCTCTGCTTGGAGGTCGCCAAGTACCTGGAGAAGGAATTCGGCGGTGCTGTACTCGCTTGTAAAGTTCAGAACTAGAAACACTTTTGAAATAAACGTATCTTTATACAAGTTTTACTTAATTGTACGTTTTTATTTTAAGAAACAACGTTAATAGGTAATTTGCTTTCGCAATTTTGAAAGATATTATACCTTGAGTGATATGTTAATTGTAGAACTTTTATACTAATTAAAATTTATTCTGTTTTTTTGTTTACTTTTACTTGTCCAAGTCCCTTTATTGCATATATTAGGGTTCTGTATAACATATAATAATAAATAAAAAAAGGGAACCTTATAGAATTACTGTAATGTCCGTTTGTCAAGACCATTTATTACAAGATTGAAATTGAAATTGAAATATGAAATCAAGAAGTTGAAATTAATATTAAATAAACAGTTCCTTTGAGCCAGTCGTGGCGCAACGGCACAAGGTGTGACTGTAAAACCGACTGGTTGTGGGTTCGATCCCCACTCGAGGAGATGAAATATTTACTTAAATTTATATTTCCATTTCTTCGCTCTGGTGTCGAGGTTAAGCGCGGCGTTGAGTTCTGCCACTCAACACGCAATGCCTCCAGAATTCGGCAGAAAGTGGGGAACGGTGTGACTTAACACTAGGTTCCCTCTGCCTACCCTGCTGTGTGCGGGATACAGCGTGAAGCTGATTTAACAGTTCCTTTGGAACACATAAAAGAACCAGCTTCTAACTCAACGTAATCAAAATCAAAGACGCATAGTTTTTGTTGCATTTTGTATGAAATTCTCCCCATTATAAAAATTTATAGGAATCCCGTGCAACTGCTATTATGAAATCTGTCTATTATCTGTATATCTACTGCTTTTTGGTGACATATTGGTGACGGAAAGATCTGAAGGAAAGAAAGCGCCTGGTTGCTTTCCAGGAGGCGCGGGTTCGAGTCCCGCTACGTTCAAATTTTTATACGTTTTCTAAATAAGTATTTTTCTTTCCTAAGTGTGGAATAACATTTTAAACTTATTATATAATATAAAAAATATTTAATAAATAACATTCTCTCTTGCCAGACGATAATTCTCAGTAATTATCTTTGGGCAGTGGAAATGTGTAAAAATCTCCCTACAGAGATGCTAACAACATAAATAAGTTGTAACAGGCGTATAAAAATTTCGACCTAGTATAACGAAAGTGGATGGCGAGAGTTCTTCAGTGGGACGGGAGTAAAACAAGAGTTATGCCACTATGTTTACATTCGGAGGATTACAAACTTGTGTCCTTCGTACAATCGATACATGCTATTTTATACTCTTTTTATAATACAATTACCCACTTTTACAATTTATATTTAGACACGTTCCATTTCTCGATATCAAATAATTATACTTAAAAATAACAAAAGTACTATACTTTATATGCTAATACTAAATTATTATTGATTAAATTTTATTATTATTATTATTATTATTATTATTATTATTTTCTATCAAATTGCATATCTCAGGCTAGGCCTGGTTATATGAAACAGCACGGGTATATACCAAGTGCTGAATCAGTTCTGGCTGTTATTATAATTTATTGTAACTGCATCACCATCTGAACTTAACTGTAAGAATTTTCTAACTATTCTACATGTATTTAGGATAGCTGCTTTTTGAAGAGTTATGTAAGTAAATTTAGGTAAATCAAGAATATTTAAAGAATTAAGCAAAGCTTTTGGAACTACACCTGTTGTTGATATCACTATTGGAACTATTGTAACATTGTCCATTTTCCATACTCTTTTGATTTCTTGTTGTAATTCTGTATATTTCCGAATTTTTTCACTTATTGTCGATTGTAAATTATTAGTGTTGGGTACTGCAATGTCTATTAAGTATGTATGTTTATTATTCTTATCTACGAATGTTATATCTGGTCTGTTATTGTAAATAGTGTGATCCGTTAAAATGGTTCGATCATAATATAACGTATAGCTTAGATTTTCTAAAACTGATCTAGGTATATATTTGTAGTATGGTGTATGTGGATCGGACGTAAGCTTAAATTTTAAAACTAGTTTTTGGTGTATAATGTTAACTAATTGGTTATGTCTATGTGTGTAATCGCTTTGTGTTAATGAAATGCAAGCTCCGGTAATGTGTTGTATAGTTTCTGGCTTACTCTGACATTTACGACACAAATCATTAACTAGTGTTCTGTCTTTCACAATATATTTCCTGTAGTTTTTTGTTGTAATAACTTGATCCTGAATCGCTAACATAAAGCCTTCTGTTTCTGTAAATAGTCCACCTAAGCTTAGCCATTTGTTGGATGCATCTTTATCGACGTGTAATTGTTCTAAATCATTAGGATGTCTGCCATGGAGCTCTTTCTTTTTCCAATTGCTAGTTTTTTCGTCAATTCTATCTTTTTTATTAATTGATTCAGTATTTTCGTTTTTAAGGTTTAATGGTGTAAAGTTGTTGTCTATTGCAATTATGGTTTCGTGTAATTTGCTTTCATTTTTTTTATGATAGAAAAATTGTTTTAAATTAACAAGTTGTTTGTTGTGTAAATACGTAATATCAATTAACCCTCTTCCCCCGACTTCTCTAGCTAAAGTCACCCGTTCTATGGCAGATTTAGGATGATGAAACCGATTCTGTGTAAGAGTCGTCCTAGTTTTACTTTCTAATTGTTTTATATCTGTGTTTGACCATTTAATGATGCCAAATGAATAGGCTGTCTCTTATACACA
>JAAIXJ010001748.1:13886-138347 GCA_013403705.1 Heliconius hermathena | reverse complement strand
TTCAAATGACGATAACTTTTTTTTTAATGAACCGATTTTGATGAACTAAACTTTAGTACTTAAGTTGAGTTAAAACAAAGCAATTGGTGAAATTTTCAAGTAAATCGGTTCAGTACTTTCAGAGAAAAATGTGGACATAAATATCGACAGACAGACAGACAAGAAATTCAAAAAAAATATTTTTACTTTCTATTATTCTTTTTAAGTGTCCCTCTATCCATTTTAGTCAAAATTACTAAATGTACAGACAAAATATTTTTACTGTCTTATTATATATAGAGATAACATTTTATTATCTTCTTTGTTTCTTTTTTCATTATCAAATTAAAGCTTAAATTCTTTTTTTTTTCTATTTTAACTCATGACCGTTCATTTAATCGATAAATAATATACTGGATTTGATTATATTCATATGAACTTACATCGGTGCTAAGTTCAAAATTACCAATGTAAAACCGCTTTTATTGTCCTGACGCATTAGACCTCGCGGATACAACAATTTCATTAAAATAGCGGTTTTGGATACTTGCATTCAAGAACTGTCGGTATTTATTTAGGTCATGTTTGACGTCATTTTATGAACTTTAATTAAAATTTCAATATTCCGATTGCTTGAAGATACTTAAATCAGCTTTACGCTGTATCCCGCGTATAGCAAGGTAGGCAGAGGGAACCTAGTGTTAAGGCGCTCATTAGATATTTTTTACTTCAAATACATAATATAACTGAGGCCAGTCTTGGTGCAGGAGCACATAGTGTGACTGTAAAATCAACTGGTTGTGGGTTCGATCCCACTCGAGGAAATGAAATATTTATTTACATTTATATATCCATTTCTTCGCTCTGATGTGAAGGCAAAAGCCCGGTTTTGAGTTCCGCCACGCGTTGCCTCCAGAATTCGGGGGAGAGTGGGGAACGGAGTGTATTAACACTAGGTTCCCTCTGCCTACCCTGCTGTGTGTGGGATACAGAGTGAAGCTGATTTACTTACAATATATAACTTTGTTTTACAAAGCAACACGTAAAAGGAAACGATCATTAAGTTGTTTGCCTAGTTCTATCATAAAGTATTATACATAAGATAAATATTATAAATACTTACATAGCGCGTAAAATAAATATTATAAATATATAGTTGTGATGCATAGCGCGTGAAAATTCCATTTGCAGGAAGTAATATTTATAAGAAGGCCAGATAATAGAGGCCAGTAGTGGCGCAGCGGCACAAAATGTGACTATAAAATCGACTGGTTGTGGGTTCGATCCCCACTCGAGGAAATGAAATATTTATTTACATTTATATTTTCATTTCTTCGCTCTGGTGTCGAGGCACAGCGCAGCATTGAGTACCGCCACTCAACACGCAATGCCTCCAGAACTCGGCGGAAAGTAAGGAACGGAGTGTCTTAACACTAGGTTTCCTCTGCAAGCCTGGAACCCTGTTGAGTGCGGGTTACAGCGTGAAGCTATTATTTATAATATATGTATATTTTCTATATAAAAAATGACGTTGTTGACCTCTACACCGAAGACGTCTAATGGACATTTTTCATCCTATAAATACGATGTGTAAATAATCCGTATTAGCCGGATACTACGTCTCTTCTCTCGTCTCTTCTCTTCTTTGGGTAGGAGAAATTTGTAAAAATCTCCCTACAGAGATGCTAACAACATAAATAAGTTGTAACAAGCGTATAAAAATTTCGACGTAGCTTGGCGAGAACGCATGGCTTAGTGGTCAGAGCGCCTGGTCGGTTTCCAGGAGGCGCGGGTTCGAGTCCCGCTGCGTTCAAATTTTTATACGTTTTCTAAATAAGTATTTTTCTTTCCTTAGTGTGGAATAACACTTTAAAAATGTTTAAGAAAGTAAAAGGTTTTTAATGTTTTATACTAAATTTACATTTTTTTTCCTGAGTGACACCTCATCTGCCAATTGCGAAAGGTATAGTATTTTTTTTTTTTGAAAAAAAATATCATTAGATTTATGTATAGCTGAATGTATTATAAAGCTGAAGTCTTTGTTTTGGGGTGAACGCGCTAATCTGAGAAATTTGTGGTTTTAATTGTTTTTTTTGTGTTGCATACTCTTCTTGTTAGGGAAGCCTATGGTAGGCTGTATATAATTGTTAATCACGTGTAGGGTTTCGGTGGAACCCACTGTACATACATCATACACTATTATTATTAATTCCTAATTAACCATGCGGGCGAAGTCGCAAGTAACCGACTCCAAAAATAGAGGTTTTATATTATTCGGCAACTATATATTTTTTAAATGTCTCTCGCTATTTATCCCTCATATGTAAAACATTTTTTATTACTTTTTATTAAAAAAATATTTTATTGCAATGCAGTTGCAATAAAATATTTTTTAATAGTTGCAGTTATAATTGTTGTTCAGCTTCACGCTGTATCCCGCATGTAGTAGGGTAGGCGAAAAGAGCCTAGTGTTAAGACACGCCACTTCCCCTTTTTCGTTGAATTCTGAAGGCATTGCGTATTGAGTAGCACATTTGGCTAGACCTTAGAGCGAGAGAAATGAAAATATGAAATATTTCATTTCATCGAATTGAAATCGAACCCACAACCCGCCTAGTTTACAGTCAGACGCTTGTTTGTGGCCTTGTACCACAAGCGTCCTCAGTTATCATTTTATTACACTATTATAGCTATATATTAATGTTTATTTTACGATTCACTTCTTATACATAAATTTATGTTTTACATTGAATATAAGTAAGAAATTCGAGTTGACCTTGTGGTGTGGTCATTGTTTATTGTAAAACAATAAACTAATTATTGATTATTATAAAGTTTTTTAGTATTAATAAAATCTGTCATTTTTTCGTATTTTATATCAACGTGGTTGATTTTTCGCCTTTACCCTGCTTCTCCCATAAATCCAAGACATTGTACGCAATGTTGCGGAACTCAACTCCGCCGCTTCAAGAAAATTAAAAGGAGGAACCCAAGTAACTACTTATATTATATCATAATAGACTCTTTCTATACAACCTACCTTACCTAATACCTAATCTAAACCATTTTGTACTTAGTAAAGAATTTTTGTTCTTTATGTTCTTATTGAAAATTGCAGGCAAGAGACCCGCAACATGGTGTTCGGTCAGACCAACAATCCGTACCACGCGGGGCACATGGTGGGCGGCTCCAGCGGGGGCGAGGCGGCGTTGTGCGCCGCGCTAGCCACGCCTATATCGCTTTGTAAGTTATCCACATGTTTATTTGTGTTAATCTTAACACATGTTTCAATCTAGAATATATTATGACTGACAACAATAAGAAGAATGGTTAAAAATTTAACTGAGTTCAGTTATTGCACAAAGGAACATAAGCGGGAGTGCAAACGCGACACGTTATGGGTTCGATTTCCACTCGAGAAAATTAAATATTTAATATTTTTCTCGCTTCGCAAAGGGCGGCCTTGAGTTTTGCCCCTCAACACGCAATGCCTCTAGAGTCAGTCTAGAGTCAGCAGACCGTGGGGAACGATGATTATCATAAAACAGTTTTATGTCATTTACGAAAGTTTGTGTACAAGAAAAAACTTGACATTTGGGTACCACATGATCTCACTAAGAGAAACCTGATACAACGTGTTTCTATTTGCGATTCTTTGTTGAAACGTCACAATCCGAACTATTTCTTAAACAGTTGATTATGGGTGATGAAGAATGGATGACTTACGATAAGAATGTGCGAAAAAGATCATGGTCGAAGCATGGACATGGACAATGTGTTGATGTATCCTCCGTATAACCCTGACCTTGCTCCAGCAGATTTCCACCTGTTTCGGTTATTGCAGAACTCTTTAGGGAGCATAAAGCTAACCTCAAAAGAACACTGCGAACATGTATGTATGAATGGGATCATGGCACTACCCATGAGATGGTCCTACCCATAACAAGTCATCGATCAAAACGACACATACATATTATAAATAAATATAATAAGAAATTATACCTAAAAAAAATACTTTCCTTTGTATGAACAATACGAAAATACTTTTGTCCTTTTGACCTATATTATTTACATTACTAGGTTCCGACATAGGCGGATCGACGCGAATGCCTGCATTCTTCTGCGGTCTATTCGGGTACAATCCCACCGCGGGGCACACCAGTCTTAAAGGTATTAATTATCTGTATTAAATCTTTTTTTAATACTTAATTTGGACGCCGGGAACTCCAGGATAGTATCTGTACTAATATTATAAAGCAGAAAAGCTTTTTTTGGTTTAATTTGCTAAGGTCCATCGATTTGAATTGAGAAATTCTTTTTAAATCGCATATTCCATTTATCGAAGCAGGCTACATACATTACAGGCTATATATGTTATATGATTTTAATTGTTTCTATGTAAACCACTGCTGTATATCCGGCCAGAGTTACCTCCCGCATTTAGAAAGAGTTGTGTATCACAACAATCTTCACATGGCCTCGGTAGTGAAACCACATAATAAAGCTGATTTAAATATAAATTCTTAGTAATTTATCTCATTTCTAATATGAATTTTGTTGTATAGTGTTATGTATTTCGCAGGATCGGCGTTACGATCAGGATTAGATCCCACGATGGCCTCCATCGGCTTTCTGAGCAAACACTGCGAGGACCTCGCGCCTCTTGTTAAAATAGTAGCAGCGGATAAAGCACCGTCGCTTGACTTGGATAGAGAAGTTGATGTTAAGGTAGTATACCTTTTGATTTTATATATTTTTAATGATAATAATAATTAATCAATAAAATTTTTGTGACGCATCTCACTCTTAACTATTTGTTTGGGGCTATGAAAGATTTTCGATACATAAACGTCTCTGTTTCGGACAGAAAGTGAAGAATGTAGTGTCTTGACTCGTAAGCTCACTGCATCCTAGAACTTTTTTACTTTTTTACACCCTAGAACTTTCAGATTCAGATCACCCTAGAACTTTTTTACTTTTTTACATGCAGCTGAAAAAAAAACTTATGATTTGGCAGAGTTAATGGACTTAACTAATTAGACACCGGTCTTTCTTCTGGTAATTAGATAGTATTTTTGTTTATATTTTCATCACAACTTATTTTTGTTGCTAGCATGTTGTAACAAGCATATAAGAATTTCGACGTAGCCCGATGAGAACGTATGGCTTAGTTGGTCAGAGCGCTTAGCTTCTACAGAGGCACGAGTTCAAATTTTTATATGTTTTCTAAAAAGTATTTAAGTAGTATTATTATATAATATTTTTTATTCATGCTGTATCGTGTAAACAGAGGGAACCTAATGTTAAGTTCGTCCCCACGCACCACCCAATTTTCTGAATGTTGCATATTGAGTGGCGGAACTCAACGCGACTCGAGTGAAAATAATGAAATAGCAAAAAAAATTATTAAATTTCCCCAAACAGAAAATAAAGTATACTTATAATACTTAGAGTTAATAATTAATTATAATTAATCATTAATTATAATTTATATTGCCTAATTATATTTTTATATTTTTACAGACAATTAAGTTCTACTATGTGGAGAGTGTGAAGGACATGCGGATTAGTCCATTAAACAGTGATATGAAGAAAGCTATGAACAAGTATGTTTTTTATATTTTTTTTCTATACATATTATTTTATTATATTTTAAAAGGATATACTTATTATTTATTAGCTATATAAATGTTGTGTTTAAAAAAAGTTAAATATATAATACATTTCTATATAATTTTTATTACGTAATACTTATTCATTAAAGTTGAAATAAACATGACTGTGTTTTATTAGAGGCTTCTCGTTAATATTAGCATATTTCATACTGGTGTTGTACAATCATAGCAATGTTTTTGTTGTAATTATTTTTCACGTTGTATCCCGCATATGATAAAATAAATTCGTTAACACACCACGCTATTTGTCTTGTCACGAAAGGGACCACAATAAAAATGATTAATTGTCCCGAGTGTGAATCGAATCATATACCATCGTGTTTACAGTCAGGCTCATTGCCACTGCGCTGCGGCGTCTATGAACTACCAAATAAATAAGTTAAATTGTTGTTGTTATTTCTTTAATTTAATCATGTTATAAACAATGTAAATCCTTTAAAGAGTTGTGGCGAGGCTGACACAGCAAGCTGTAGCGGCGGACAAAGTCCCCAAGAAATACTACCACGAAGGTTTCAACTACTGTCTCTCGCTGTGGCGTCACGCCATGTCGAAGGAAACTGAGAATTTTGCTAAATTACTCACTAACAATTTGGATGAGGCCAATGGACTGATGGAGTTAGGCAAAAAGGTCTTTTTTATTTTTTTTTAGTTTAATATACAAGAAAAAAAATTGTGTAAAAGTATCAGCATATTTACAAAATAAGTCTTCTGTATTATTTTATATTGTTACTGTTCGTTTTCATCTGCATGGAGAAGTGAATAGATGTTACTGTTTTATTTATGAATCGATTAAAATAAAACGTACACTAAATAATAAAATACAATATTGAAAACTACATTTAAATCGGTTAAGCCATTTTCGAGTTTATCGTGCACAAACAAACTTGTTAGTTTTATAAATACTCTCAATATTATAATAATAAATTTTCTCATATACATATGTATCTTTCATGTAAAAATATCATCAGTTAGCACATTTTTTGATATTTACAATCTCTATACCTTTCCAGTTGTTGGGTAGATCGGACTACACTTTAGCAGCGATCCTCAAACTAATAGACGACCAGCTCCTGCCGCGGATTCCGGCTGCGTGGGCTGAAGGCCTCACGCAAACACTCTCTGAGGATCTCATTGTAAGTGTTAGCTTCTCGCTTATTCTCGCATAGTAGAAGTAGGAGCTTAATTTTTAAGACACTTTTCTTCCTACGCGCCACCTATATTTTAAGATATTGCGTTGGTTGGTGTTGACGAGACCCAACGTCACAGACAGATGCCACAACAACCCCACTGTAAATTATTTTTCATAACTTTGTGAGAAAATTATTGTGTTGGTATTTAATATCTTTAATATGGCAATTTAAAATACATAAAATATTTACAAATAAAAAAAATATTTCAAACTAGGATCATTTGAATATGACCATTATATTAAATAATAAAATTGTGTAAATATTTATATTAAATAATAATAAAATTGTGTATTATTGTATTATCAGCTTCACGCCGCATCTCGCACACAGCAGGGTAGACAGAGGGAACTTAGTGTTAAGACACTCCGTTTCCCACTTTCTGCCGAATTCTGGAGGCATTGCGTGTTAAGTGGCAGAACTCAACGCCGCTCTTTGCCTCGACACCAGAGCGAAGAAAATGGAAATATAAATTTAAGTAAATATTTCATCTCCGCGAGTGGGGATCGAACCCACAATCAGTCGGTTTTACAGTCACAATTTGTGTCTATTATATACCTCTGGTCCCATCACTCCAACAGATTTAGCCATTTTTGATAAAATTCGACTAGTTGAGACTAGACGACTCGGAAAGCGCATTCTATAGAGAACTACATCACCGCATTTAGAAAATTTTTAGTAGTTTGTTACCACATATACCGCGACGCTGTATATTAACAACGATGGTAATGTCAATATACTAGTTGTGAGAAATATGGTCGGGCGGAAGTGTCTTGGCCTACTTTAGCGATAATCCGTACCGCTCGTTTTTGAACGACCCCATACGTCTATACCATACTGCAAGGATTGAACCGACGCAAAATGACAAGCTCGAACCGCGCCTGTGGCTATGGTTGACGCTACGCGACTTAATGCAAAACGAGCCGAGGATAGCTTTACAGTTAACTGCTGTATGTGTTCATCCCATTTTAGACTATGGTCCACATGAAAACCGAGAAATTTCGCAACATTTACTTGCTTAATAGAGTTTCCTCTTATTTTTACATTTAATGGCTTATCGACTCGATCCACGAAGTTAAATTTTATAAACTGAGTTTTTTCAGTGTTAAGGACTAAGCCATTAATAGGAAAACAATATATTCTTATATTGTCTATTATTGTATATAACTTGTTTTTTTTTATTTCAGGAAACGCTGGGCACAAACGGAGTGCTGTTGTTCCCGTCAGCGCCGAGTGCTGCGCCGGCGCATTATGCCATGTACCTTCGCCCTTATAATTTTGCACTGTGGGGTATTTTCAATGCAATCAAGTTTCCTGCAGTACAGGTACTTCGTTTGACTTATTTATTATATTTTATGCAAAAATACAATTAATAGGCACAAAATTCTATTGAATATTTGGCTTCATCAAGTGACTATGTTAGCCATTTTGTAAGGACTAGCCGCACGCAAATTTACAAATAGGTGTATAGTCAATCTAGGTAACTTTGACAGATACGAGCTATATTTTACACTATCTATATATAAAAATCTAAACAACATTGTTGAATGTTTTTGTTTTATTAGTGCTCTCATAATATTTTTCATCCATAAATATTCACATAAACCTTTGAAAATACATGAATATAGAGGAAAATTAATTTTGTTGTCAGTCATAGTTATCCTCATCATATGGTTAACTTTGAAACACAATGAACTATTCATAAAAAAATTGTCATAATTATTCTTCTCACTAATCTAGGTAACATTGGTTCGCGTTTTTATTAAATATTAAATGGAACCGATGTAATAAAAGAATTACTCCGCAGTTTTGTCTTATATTACAAAAAAATAGAGGATCAGTCTAGAGTGTTTGGTATTTGTATACCATATATTTTTAATCAGCATAAAAAATACTTAAAAACACGCTTAATAGAAAACTTTTAGGCAAATTAAAAAGAAAATAAGCCAAAATAATTTAAACGAACAAAAATATTGTAAGAGCTTCAATATTAATTGTCTACTCCCCAACTGCCCCATAGTAATCCCCCCAAAATCGTCATCAATTATGCCGAACTCAGGCTCTTTTATACTAACTTTACTGGTATCTACTCTAGATACAATATTATCATTTTTATTTATTTTTTTCAATTTCAGACGGCAATCGATTTAGCACGTTTTATATTAATGGGAATTAATTAAGTAAAATTATCTTCCATCTATATTTGTGTTTTCTTTGTGTTGAATCTGGAGTTTCTTTTCGTTTTTAAAATTTACATTTATTAATTAAAATAAACAAATCAAATAAAAACAGTCAATAGTAGTGTATCGTACGGAAAAATTATCGAAAATATTTCAAGGTCCCACTGTCAATGTTAGGTGAACGAACCAACGTTACCCAGATTGATATATTTTTTTTAATATTCTTTCAATATTGGTTCAATTTTTACTTGAACAGCCAACCAGCAGAAGTAAAAAAATCGTAAAATAAAATGTGGCTGCGCCTATCCACAGTTAGCTGTAACTTCAGAGAGGCCACGACTCGTTAACCGTACCATATATATTGAGGCTGTTAGATCAATGGCGTATTTAAATAAAGAGGCTTGGTTTGTCTGTGACATACTTATGATTTATTCAAAAGTTATGTACAACTAANTATCGATATATATATATATATATATATATATATAGTAGTGACTATATAATAAATAAATGTTTCTATAAATCATATAAAATTATTTACAATTATTGTCAGGTACCATTAGGTCTAAACGCAGAAGGCCTGCCTGTGGGCGTACAGGTGGTAGCGGCTCCGCGTTGTGATGCACTTGCACTTGCCGTAGCTAGACATCTCGAAGATCAGTTTGGAGGTTATGAGCCGCCTTGTAAAGTGTTACATTGATATTACTATTTATTACTCCATAAAGAACAATGTTTGAATATTTAAAAATAGATTTTTTTTTAATTTTCTTTTCCAATACATAATATTAAATTTCTTACTTCTTATTCTACTATGAACCATGTGATATTAAAAATGTGTTAAAATCTTTTAAATGTATTATTTATTATTGTTTTATTTAATATATTACTATAAAAATATCTATAATTATATTTTGATATTGAATACACATAGAGTGCCTACTCTAAGCATTTGCTTTAATATAATACTTATCTCAATTTCTATAAGACTTATTTTCTAGTATTAATCATAATTATAAGGTGGAAGTTACATATTTATTAAGTTTTTATATATATTTTGAAATGTAATCGGTGCTAGAAATTTGATGAAATAAAAGGCATATATGAAATGAGAAGTTATCTTTTTATTGTTTATAATCTCTGACGATCCACACCCGCCCGACTGCCTGACTAGGTCGCTCCTCCCGTCTCGCATCGCCTCTTACCACCTAAGTTCGCAATCGACATCTAACATCTAATCTAAATTCAAATATCTATAAAGCATACATTTAATTTATACACTAATTTTGTACATTCAAAATGATCACAAAATCACTTTTTACATTAATATTAATTTATTGAGACGACGGTCGTTTGTGCATTTACAATATTGATATGTCGAAGCGGATTTACAAAGAGTGTATGTACAGTGGCGGGCTCCGACGCGGCGCGCGGCGCCGGCGGGCCCGGCTGCTGTCACGTTGTCACGTCGCGACGCGCGCGTCACACGTCCGCGCGGCGTCGGCGCTCAGGCGCCGCTGGCGCGGCACCGGCACAGCAGCGCGCTGGCGAGGCGGCGCAGCAGCGGCGGGGGCNGCCGCGGGGCGGGGCGGGCGCGGCGGGGGGCGGGCGGGACGCCGGCGCGGCCTCAGCTCGGGAACTTGGCGAACAGCGCGTAGTGCAGCTCGTAGCCGGAGAAGCGACAGTACTGCGCGTCCTTCTGCTCGTACGCGCCCAGCGATGAGAACTTCTTCAGTTGGCGCGACGCGTCCGCGCTGGGGGAGTCCTGTACGAGAGAAACAATTTTTCTTATGTAAATATTTCTAAGTTATACGTCGCACATTTGAAAGAGAAAGGACCAGGAGAAAAGAGAAACACGAGCCAACCCTTAGAACCAAGTGTTCAAATAGTATAATCTCGGTCCCGCGATTCCAAGTTTTTCTTCCAAATAGAGGAGCATGAAAGAAATAGGACTAGGTTTATTTTATACTCTAAAAATATTGGGTAGAAGAATCATCATTAAATAATAGCAAAGAAAATATTTTCAGTTATAAATTTCCAATGTACACTCACGGGCGTGGTGAACACGGTGACGAGGAACTTGGCGGGGCGGAAGGCGGCGAGCACGCGCGCCAGCAGCGCCTCGTAGCTGGAGCACGCCACGTTGCTCTCGAACGACACGTACGAGCAGTGCGCCTCCGGGGTTATGTGGATGGTCATGTAGCAACCCTGGAGGAGAATCACATTTATTATTACATTAATATATTGATCTTTTTAGCTTCACACTGCATCTATCCCATCATATGTTATCCCGCATATAGCAGAGTAAGCAGAAGAAACCTAGTGTTTCCCGCAGAAAAGTCTTTTACGTGCCAGAAATTAAAAATAATTGCTCCCAGTAAGAATCGAACCCACTGGTCGTGTCAAACAGCTTTGTTAAAGAAACAAAGACAATATCAGTAACTAATTATAAATAGATACTAGAAATATTGAGTTAAATATAATTTTTATTATTTATTTAATTGTGTAATTTGTCTTTGCGTTACCAATAATTTAAACTGTATCCAAATCAAAGTCAAAGTTCAAAGTCAAAGAAAAGTGCAACGACAACTTACAGATGGTAATTCCAGATCTCTCTTTGGCAGCACAAACCAAAATAAATTTATATTAGATAAAAAAAATTAATTACAGTTACATTTTGAAATAAAAAATATTGATAATAAATAATAAATAGGTCCTAAAATAAATTATAATAATTAATATAAAATCAGTTATAATATTTTATATTTCTTTGTAAGTTGATTACAATTAATAATTATATTTTACTAAACACATCTTCCAAGCGCCTAACTTTGTTTAGCCAAAAATAAATGAAGAATAAAAGAGAAAGGCAAACAAACTATTTGGCTTTAGCCTTACATCTGAATATTTTGTCAATAGAATATTTTTGTATGAGAAAAATAAATATACAGGTGCAAGTGTCAGCGCTCCTTTCACGGAAACAGCATATTGGGTATAATATTTTAAACCCATACCTAAAGAAATTTATCAAAATATCTGAACAGTTTAGACGTAGGATTTTTTTTTTCATTTAACGATGTTTATACATACTTGTATTTCGTATGACGCAGTTACGCATAGATACCAATAACGTAAACATACTACTACAAAAAAACTACTAAAGGTTAAATAAACAACTTTGAACTTTGCCGCCAATACCTACGACTCGATTTCGGTACGCGGCGGTTTCCCTTTGATAGGTTTATGCGTGCTTGCGTCGTTCTTGACAAATGGCGTTTTATATTTTTTACAAGAATAATTTTATTATTTATTTTGTTTGAAAACAATCACTTTTTCATTTTTGGGAAAAAAAATAATTGTATTAGGCTTTTACAGAATAGTTAAAACTGTGGTTTCATTTCAAGTGGTGGTGACACTTCCACCCTGTATAGAAATAAAAAATCAAAAAATAAGCAAATCCGCTGATTACTTAAAATCAGCAAATAGACAATGTAAGTTTGAAATTATAAGTAAATTCATATGGAGGTTTTTAATTTTATAACCTGTATTTTTAAAATCTTTAAAACAGTAGCTGCCATGCTACTGAAGACGTGATATGGTCTTATAGAAATTGTTTACAAGACCAACTGACGTCACAGGATAGCAACATGGTATTCAGCCGTTTCGTCAAAATAGCGTCAAATTTTATTGCTAAATTTAGTGATTTGTTAATGGCACTTATTCATTGAATAAGTTTTAAATTAAGTTCAGTTTGTAAGAAACTTAGAATCGAATATTATATGATCGATAAGTATGTAGTAACTTTATAATTAAATATAACTTACATCTTTAGCCACTCCGTTCATAGAGTACCCGCAGGGATCAAACAAGTAGTCATCTATCACCATCCCTGGAATGAGTTTGTCTATCCCTGACGCCTGTAAAAATACAAATATATTTATTTTTAGTTTTGAGATTGGCGACAGAGGTCGACTACATTTTTTAAATAATTATTAAAAAATTTTAGCCTGCCTACCAGAATTAAAAGGTATTCTTTGTTATTGTTTTATGAAAGTACCAAAAAATCAAGAAAATTCGAGGTGCACTTTTTAGACTTCGAATGAGAAACGAGAGAGGAACACATTGCATAAAAGAGTTACATTTTAAAAGCAAGCCACAATAGAGTTCTGGAAAGAATTTATAAGTCATAAGGGGTTTGATTTTATCACAGAATGTAAAGAGAGAATCATCACGCTGTATCCCGCATATCACACTTTCCGCCCCATTTTCCAAACATTGCGTGTTAATTGGCGGTTCTGAACGCCGTACTTTGTCTTCTTACCAAGGGAGGAAATGAGAATAATTCATTCCCCAGAGTGGGAATCGACACCACAACCGTGTCGTGGCACTATGGCGTTGTTTTTCGTGGTGACCCTTACTTTAGTAGCCTCAGCAGCGTTAGCGGATGCGACCCGCGTGAAGATGTCCATAACTTCAGGGTCGAGGTCGGACATGAGGATCTCGATGGTCTGATCAGGCTCCGATCCCGCACCCTCCTGCTGCTCCTTCTCTAGTGCGTCGACTGTACCTGGAGACGAAATTATATATGTTAGAGAATCATTACTTAAAGTACTTGTATTGATCAAAATAAAGTTTCACATAATCATTGTGTATAATCGCCGGCGTCAGTGCATAGAACTTCTAAATGCAAAAAAAAAAGAAGATACTGAGATTGAATAAGTGTTAAATGTTTTTTTTTTGTTTAAAAAAAAATAATTTAAAATATAATGCTTACAATGACATTACTCAAAGTATTGTCCATCATTAGAGACCACTTTCTCCCATCTCTCTGGTAGCAATTGAATCCCCCGTCGGAAAAACGACTCATCTTTCGAGGCAATCCAGGAATCAAGCCATTTTTCGGCTTCTTCAAAAGAATGGAAGCGCTGCTCGCTTAAACCGTGCGCCATCGACCGAAACAAGTGGTAATCGGAGGGGGCTATGTCCGGTGAATACGGCGGGTGGGGTAGAACTTCCCATTGAAGTGTTTCCAGGTAAGTTTTGACTGGTTTTGCCACATGTGGCCGAGCATTATCATGTAATAAAATCACTTTGTCGTGTCTCTGCTCGTATAGTGGCCGCTTTTCTTTCAGAGCGCGACTCAAACGCATCAACTGAAGTCGATAGCGAGCTCCCGTGATAGTTTCATTAGGTTTAAGCAGCTCATAATAAATTACGCCCTGCTGATCCCACCAAATGCAGAGAAGAAGCTTAGAACCATGGATATTTGGTTTTGGCGACGATGTTGATGCGTGACCCGGCATGCCCCACGATTTTTTTCGCTTTGGATTGTCGTAGTGAATCCACTTTTCATCCCCAGTGACGATACGGTGCAGAAAACCTTTTCTCTTTTGCCGTTGAAGCAACAATTCACACATGAGAAAACGTCGTTCTACGTCTCTCGGCTTCTACTCATACGGGACCCAATGCCCTTGCTTTTGGATCATTCCTAACGCTTTTAAACGTTATGAAACTGTTGACGCATCTACTTGTAACGTTTTCCCGAGCTCTACTAACGTCTGACATGGATCTTCTTCAAGCAATACCTCCAATTCTGTCTTCAAACACTGTAGTAAACACTATTCTATTATAATTTGAGGTTACATATAGCACTACTTTGGTGATTCATTACCGTACGAAATTCCATGCACAGAGTGCCGCAACGCCATCTTTCAAAAAACAGCAGCAACTTATTCAAGGTCCTAATACTATTTTAGCGACACGACGTATTTACAAGCTAATTTATCATTGCACCTCAAGATAGGAGGGATGCTTCTAGTAATCATTTTCACGATAGTCCCAAGGAACTTCACTAATGCCGACGAATTGGTTTAGTGGGTTACTGATGGTAGTTGATAATGGCCTATTATGAGACACAATATAAGTTAATAGCCATCCGAAACATTGGCCATTCTACGACATAGAGATCTTTAAATAGCTTGTTTATTACGAGTTTTAGCATAATATGACGCAGTTCCAAAGTGTCTAACAGTAGGTACACACGACGGTTGTTACTTCGCTTACCATGCTCATATGATGATAATATACTAGTAGTTAAAGCGGCATTGTGTTACATCCTACCTACCTACAGACAAAAACTGTGTAATAAAGCCCTTCTATCTAAAGCACTGGTTCCCAACCAGTGATCCGCGCATCACCAGTGGTCCGCGCACCACCAGTGGTCCGCAAAAGCCTAAATATGGTCCGCGAACGATTTCAATTTTATGACTGGGGATGGTGAGGGGAGGTTTCTGTTTGATTATCACAGTTCATTTTATTATACCTACATGCATAGTGGTCCCTGCTACCAAGAATGATATAAAAGTGGTCCTTGATCAAGAAAAGGTTGGAAACCCCTGATCTAAACGAAACAATTACTACCCACAATGTACTTGATATATTGAAAAAACTTGATAGTAAAACATTATTATTCTCTATTACACCACTGTACCATACAAATGTAAAATAAAACACTAAATGACATACCCTCCAGAGGCAGAAGTGTGTAGAGATACCAGCAATCTTTCTCCGGGCCCATAATGTATGCACGACCGTCTCCGAAGAAAGAGTCCAACAGCTCTACCTATAAAAGGAACAAAAATAATTAAAATGATTATATTCTTAACAATTAGTTCAGGCTGACTGACATCTCTAATTATAAGCGGGATGGGCCTGGGTGGACCCAGTCCTTATTAAGCACGAGAACGAATTACTGTGGTAAATTAACATATGTAGAACGGGAAGTGGAGAACGAAGATTTTTGGCACTAGGTTCTCCTAATCTACTATACGGGATAACGCGTGAACCTAAAAAAAGTTTGTTCTTTATTGTCTTGTTCGACGAAAAGTGACTAAAACATTTATGTACCACTAGGTTAAGCAATTCCTATAAACTGGAGGTTACCTTCGCAAGAACATAAAGTGGTGCTAAATAGTAAGATCTTTGATTTTCACGATAATTACACATTTAAATGAAACTATTTAACCGGATTAATCGTGTATATTTTTGGGGACCCGACGTTTCGAACACTTTGCAGTAGTTTGCAGTGCTTTGCACGGGCAGACCCGTCATGGTAAGGCAAAAATGTATAGTACTAAATATACGCGATTAATCAGTTAAATATTTTCATTTAAAAAGTAGTACTAAAGTTCACAAGTTAATAAACAGAAAATAAATATGATAAAACTAAATATATTCAAAGTACTTCCTAAGAACTTTAGTTTTAATCTGTCAGTTTGTTTGTTTATACATAATCTCGTTGGTGTTATCTTAAACAAGCAATGCGACGCGCGCTTTATTCTTGGGATTGACATTTCTGTGTAGCAGTTTCTATTGTTACAAAGTATGATATATTTGATGATAATTTTTTAGCTTCACGCTATATTCCGCACATAGCAGGGTAGGCAAAGGGAACCCGGGGACCTAGTGCTAAGATATTTTCCGTTCCCCACGCGCGTATATAGGTTTTCCCTAGCAGATATAGGTTAAAATATTTTAATTAACGTTTTCGTAGACTTCACAGAGGTTATTTTTGGCAATCTTTTAGTTTTTCGATAAACAACGTGAAGGATGGCCTTCTTATTATATATTTAATTGATGCATTCTATTACTAAGGACCGTATTTATTAATCACAAGTCTGAAATCGATCTTGAGATGCTGTTTTCATTCATAGATATATAACTTAGTAGCGGTCCACTCGCGGCTTCGCCCGCATATCACTTATAATTCCTTTATTATGCTGCATTTGCCCTCGCGGGAGTCCAGCCTAGGCTTGCGCCCGTAAACAGAGAATTTTGAATTATTTAAATTTTACATTTTCTCGATAACCATACGTCCAAATTACATGTTATAAAAGCTAAACCTTATCTTCACGAAATTTGCTTGATGATGAAATAACTTTCGCTCGGTAAATATCTTTGTCAAATAAAACACTTTGAAATATCACTTTGCAACTTTTTATTAATTTTTGTCACATTATGGCTTATTGTGACTTATTTACAAGAGATAGAAATGGCGTGTCGCGGACTTTATTTTAGAACTTATGAAACTGTGACATACTACTAATGAAAGTAAATTCAACCAGTAGTTTCAGAGATCTTAGCGTTTAAGCAAACAAACAAACTCTTCCACTCAAGATTGATCTCTGTCTTCAGAATGGGTCAAAAATACAGGCCTAAGTATCAATAATTGGTATATATAACAGAAGGCATCAAAACAAAACAAATTTAATTAAATTATATATCTATAATAATATAATATCACTAAAAGACTGTAAGAAATATTAAAAAACATTTTTTCTCGACGAAGTTTATTTAAAATTAAAAATCTAAAGAAAGTTAAAAATCTATAATATTATAACATTTATTTTTTTAACATTACCTACTATGCTTCTATTAGTGATATGAATTACACTAATTACAGTAAATATAGCATTGTATATGCGATACGCCGTAATTGGAACCAATTGCTTAAGGAATTTTCTTTAATGATTTCTAAGATTTTCCTCATATAAATAAAACGGGTAAATATTATATAAAATAATGTAATAGGTTAAGGAAAATATATTGTTTTTTTTATAAGAACATTATTTTATTTGCTGTATAACTAATGTAAAAAAATACCAAGTAAAGATAATGTCTTGCGGTAATTATTTTTTTTATCAACTTCACGCTGTATCCCGCATGGAGCGGGGTAGGCAGAGGAAACCAAGTGTTAAGACACTCCGTTCCCTACTTTCCGCCGAATCTTTGAGGCATTGCGTGTTGAGTGGCGAAACGCAACGCTGCGCTCTCACTTTTGAACCACAGCGAATAAAAGTAAGTTATAAATAAATAACAATTTATTCACCCGAGTGGGGGTCGAACCCACGAATGTCGTATTACAATCATATGTTTGTGCCCTGCTCCACGACGGCCTCGGTATGTCATTTTATTAATTAGATTGTCATATGGCGTATTGGTGGATGATTATTTCTATCCTTATAATATTATGTCAAAATAGCTATAATTGAATCCGATATGATTGCTGTTTATTGTCAACTTCTAGGATTTATGCAATGTCGAAAGTCTAAATAAGTTTCAGTACAAAATACTTAAACATTTTTTATATCATATTTTTATTTATTTAATGTTAATTATATTATTAAGAAAATTAAGCAAATAAAATATTAATTATTGTTTTAATATAAAAAGTACTACAATTTTCATTTGCAATGTGAAGGAACATTTACGAAGCTTTATCACACGTTTGACCGAAAATAAGTCACGAAAATGCCTTTTACGCACGTAATTTAGACGATTTCCAAATGAAAACGAAAAGGGATTGCTTGTAAACACGCATTTAATATAGTTTTAACTAAACAGCTATTAGCAGCTACCATACTATTCATAATAAAATAGAATAAATAAAAAGTGGTTATAAATATGAAGTCAGTTGTGGGGTCACGTGTGTAACTGGTAACGCGACAGGTTGTGGATTCGATTCCCATTCGATGAAATGAATGAAATATTTAATATTTTCATTTCTTCGCTCTGGTGTCGAAGCAGGGCGCGACGTTGAGTTCCGCCACTCAACAAGCAACGCAACGCCTCGAAAATTCGGCGAAAAGGGGAGTCAGATCACTAGTTACCCTCTGCGTACCCAGCGTAATGCAGCGTAAAGCTAAAAAAATATGTTACCTAGTAAAGATAAAACTCTCAATTCTTAGTCGAGGAAAAAAATCTTCATAAATATAATATAATATATTTTCATTACGACATAAACAACTTCATAATAAAATTAACGTATAGTAGCACTCAAATTTACCTTTGTCAAACTAATGGCCATCTTTCTAGTAATATTATAAATGTGAAAGTTTGTGAGGGTGGACGTTTGTTCCACTTTCATGTAATAACTACTAATCGGATTTAGATTAAACTTTACAGTATATCAGAATAAGTCGTAGGGTGCAATTTATGTAAAGATTATGTTAAATTTAGCTATAATATAACAATTACTTTAATCAGCTAAAGCCATGTGTAAGTTACTAGTAAACATAAAAAATTAAACGAGTGTGGTTTAGACCACACAGCTGAAGTATTATTTTTATATCTCCATCTACATATATTTGATTTCTTTTTCTATTGCGAAACGTAACTGGCTACGAGAGGAAGAGAGAAAGAAACTGTGTCCTCTATCTCTTGGCCCTACACTAACTAATATGCGAAACGTAACTTTCTCTCTTTCCATCTTCACAATCCCCCTCTCAACTTTCGCTCGCCTCGTGCAGAAACTTCACTTCAATAATGTCTGAACTAACCTCTGAATCAAAGTTGTCGTGCGGCTTCAGCTGCGCTGCAGGTCTCGCGAACTCCCGGCGCGAGTAGAACACGTTGTGGACGCGAGAGTGACCAGCAGTCTCCTGCGCCAGCT
Source organism: Heliconius hermathena (assembly GCA_013403705.1). Lineage (NCBI taxonomy): Eukaryota > Metazoa > Arthropoda > Insecta > Lepidoptera > Nymphalidae > Heliconius > Heliconius hermathena. Next base: position 118,879 of record JAAIXJ010001748.1, on the reverse strand, counting down.
GCAGCACCGCGCGCACGCAGCGCAGGGGTGTCGTCTTGCCGCACGTCTTGAGGATCCAGCGTCGACGCGATACGAACATGCTACTCTCACTGCAATAGAAGAATTGTTATTTTAATGTAAGCTAAAATAATAAATTCATGCACTTAACAGAGTAGGCAGAGGGAATCTAGTGTTAAAACACTCCGTTTTCCACTTTCTGCCGAATTTTAGAGGAAATGCGTGTTGAGTGGCGGAACTTTTAATGCACAGGCACTCATCATGATAGAAACGACTAGCCAGTAGTCACTAGGTTTTGAAGTTTATATCCTTGGATTTTACAAACATATAGTTTCTGCATTTAAAATGCTTCAAATATAATTAATGAAGTATTCTTCTAAACCATTTCATACTTTAGACATCAATTAATTACAATTTACCTAATACATGAGGCCGGTCGTGGCGCAGAGGCACAAAGTGTGACTATAAACGCGACTGGTTGTGGGTTCAATCCCCACTAGAGGAAATGAAATATTTATTTAAATTTATATCTCCATTTCTCTGCTCTGGTGTTGATGCAAGGTGCGGCGTTGAGTTCGGCCACTCAGCACGCAATGCCTCCAGAATTCGGCGGAAAGTGGGGAACGGAGTGTCTTAACACTAGGTTCCCTCTGCCTACTCTGCTGTGTACGGGATACAGCGTGAAGCTGATTTAATTTATTTTTTTTACCTAATATATATATCACTTAAGACAGTGTAATAACAAATGATTATCAAGATTTTATATCCAATTAAGTTAAGACATGTTGTTAATTTACATATTACGCAACACACTGTTATTAATATTCTTTATCAATATTAAAAAAAAATGTTATCGCTACTATACCTATTATGCAATCTAACCCTTTCAGTTTAAAAAAAAACTTTCTGATAAAACAGTTGATGGTCATTCCGTCGAACAAAAAAGAACAACGCAGATGCTTAGAACCAATTTAGATAACTAATCGTGAGCCAAAGGTGGTTTTTTTTAATAGAGCGATGGTCAAATTGGGATTGATTGTAAGATCAAAGGTTATATAGACCAATGATAATAGCCGTTTATGTGGTGATATAAAATAATTGATAATACATATACCTATTAGTCTTATATTAACTCGGAAATTGTTAAATCTGGATACTATATAAAATATACGTGGCCAGTCGTCCCGCAGGGTCACAAGCGTGTGACTGACTGTAAGGGCTACCACAGAATTGCGCGGAAAATGGGAAACGGAGTGTCTTAACACTAGCTTCCCTCTGCCAATCCTGCTGTGTACGGGATACAGTGCGAGTTAAAAAAATCGATATAAAATATTAAAAGGGATTTTTTTGATGTTATTTATATTTAAATTTAAAACATACACCATTTACCACGTACACCACAGAGTATATACAGGAGATTTTACAGTTATTATAAAGAATCGTAAATTTGTAAATAATTCGGCGGAAAGTGGAGAATGGAAGTGTTTGAATTAAAATAAGAATGTCTCAACACTAGCTTCCCAGGTTCCCTCTGCCTATCCTGCTATGTGCAGGATACAGCATGAAGTTATACAGTGTAACTTTATACTTATACAATGTACTTTCGTGAGTATATTCAAATTTCCAAACATATTATACAAAATTTATTGTTTAGTTTTCTGTTTTAAATTAAATACCTACTAGCTAGCGGTAGTGAATACAATACATATTATAATTAATTAGATACTAATGTAAAGATATCAAGTTATAAATGGTAATAATACGAACAAGTAAGTAACATGTTAGTTACTTAGTCTTAAATATGTCTGTTGCATAACATGGACAAGCGTAAACATGTCTGTCTTAGATATTTATAGCTCAATAATCGTTATTAATCATTATTCGTTCTAGAATCTTAGACTAATTGTATGACCATGGGCATAGGGATATGGGAAGCCGCGGATTCGTGCCTACTCCAATAGTCTGGTGCCCACACCAGAAATTTTGCTAAATTTAGCTGAAAAATTTAAAAAACTACGTTCACATGAACACATCAGTTCAAAGTTTAATAAGCATATAGAGAAACAAAATGACATTAAGTAGGTATCGTTAAGGAAAACTTTTGAAAAAATCTCATCGCGTACGTTGTTTCGTATTCTACTGTAATTGGCACCAGCGTTAGAATTTTATTATTAGAAAAAAATATAAAGATTTTTTTTAGCTTCACCCCGTATATTATGTATTGTTTTAATTAGAAAGGAGGATTTTATAAGGGATTATATAGCAAGATAGGCAAGGGAACCCAGTGTTAAAACATTCCAATCTCCATCTGCCGCCGAATTTTCAAGCCATTGTGTGTTAAGTAGCGAAACTCAACGACTAACTCACCTTGGTACCAGAGCGACGAAATGAAAATATTAATAAATAATAATTCATTCCCCCGAGTGGGAATCGAATCTACAACCGTCGCGTTTACATCACACGCGTGTACCCCTGCGCCACGACGGCCAAGAAATAATACATTAATAATACGTTTTAAAATAACTTATTCTATCATAAAAGCTAATAATGTTATCATTTAAAAGTGCGTCAACTTTCATATATAAAAAAACTATACAAAGCATATTTCGCAGAATGATGTAAAACAAGATAATATTTTCCTTGTTTCATTGTTATCTCACATTACCGTTTGCTCTGGGAAGCGAGCACTCGTAAATCAGGAACCAATCGCAATAAAGAATAACAAAAAAAACTCTAAACGAGAGCCGTAACGATCAATGCGAAGTAATTAATGTTTTTTTTTATTTTGTTGACTTTAGAATTTTGTTGGGAAGCAGAAATCTTGAGTTCCACCACCCAACACCGAAACATATCCATCGGAAGAAAAGTGTGAAACGAAACAATTGCTCTTTCTGTTTTGTCTATTTAGCAATATAAAAAATCTACGCAAAGAAAAAAATATATAAAGGTCATAATGATCCTTTGAAGATTAAAGATATTTTTTTAACAGCTTCATGCTTTATACTGCACACAGCAGGTTAAGCATAGGGAACCTAGTGTTAAGACTCCTTTCCCCATCTTCCGCCGGATTCTGGAGGCATTGCGTTAAATTGAGTGGCAAAACTCAACGCCTGGTTTTACTTCGACGCCAGAGCAAAGAAATGAAAATATATAATAAATTTAAATAAATATTTAAATTTCCATAAGTGGGGATCGAACCCACAACCAGCCACACTGGCCTGAAGATAATAATTTTCAAATGTTCAATTAAGAGATTTAGATGAGCATTATTAATAGATACAAAATAATGAAGCCAGTCAACTCATCATCATCAATCAGAAATCAGAATAATTTAAAATGTTATGTAATACATGTATTTACTATGTGTTTATAATTTATATACTTCACTTCCTATAAGATAATCATATAATGTTAGATTCATAGTGTAATAGAAACAACGGTATTTCTGTACTTCTCGTAACAGATAACCACTGAACCACTTGTTTGCTAATAATAATTAATCTTTAAAGTACAATTAAAGTAAATATTAAAAATAATCGAGGCCAGTTGTGGCGCAGCGGCACGAAGCGTGACTGTAAAATTGACTGGTTGTGGGTTCGATCCCCAATCGAGGAGATGAAATATTTACTTAAATTTATATTTCCATTTCTTCGCTCTGGTGTCGAGGCTAAGCGGCGGTATTGAGTTCTGCCACTCAACACGCAATGCCTCCAGAATTCGGCAGAAAGTGGGGAACGGAGTGTCTTAACACTAAGTTCCCTCTCCCTACCGTGCTGTGTGCGGGATGCAGCGTGAAGCTGATTTAATTATATTTTTAATTAAAAATAATAACAATATATTGTTTGAACTGTAAATGGAACAAACCAAGTATATATAATATTAACTAATAGGTACTTGCAAAGTAAAACTCGTGAATACGGTGGAAATGTACTGAACTGATGACTAATCAAGATCAAGGACACTGATTGAGCATAAATCTAAGATAACATTAATTTCTAGGGATATAAATATTTCGCGATCTCCCCATATTATAATAAATTATATAAAGATCAAATTTAAAATTCTAAATTCGGAAAAGAACTTTCATTTAGCGATAGTTAAGCTAAAATAAATAAATTAATTAAAAATCAGCTTCACGCTGTATCCCACACACAGCAGGGTAGGCAGAAGGAACCTAGTGTTAAGACACTCCGTTCCCCACTTTCTGCCGAATTCTGGAGACATTGCGTGTTGAGTGGCAGAACTCAATGGCGCGCTTAACCTCGACACCAGAGCGAAAAAATGGAAATATAAATTTAAGGAAATATTTCATCTCCTCGAGTGGGGATCGAACCCACAACCAGTCGGTTTTACAGTCATACCTCGTGCCGCTGCGCCACGACTGGCCTCATTAATTAAATAATAGTAAAGTAATCACTTGCGAATATATATAATTTTTTTTGAGACAGCAACACTATTCAAAATCTATGATGTAAGTCAGTTTCCGTAACATTAACGTAAGGCGTGACCGTAGCCCGCGGGTACAGGTGGTAAACAAACTGCGTCACCCGTGCAGCGACCGCGCAGGCCCCGATCAATAGCGCCCGGTACATGCACTTGTCCCATCAGGTCCCAGATAACGTAGGTCACTACGGGACCTTAAATAGTAAGGACTATTTGTAGTAACAAATTTTTGTAAAGTATGACCCGGTTATAATGTTATTATAATTTTATTATTATTAACAAGATCCATTTACAAATTGGCACTAAGTTTTTTTTTTTTTAAGTCAATCGTGGCCGGACACAAACGTGCGAAAGTAAACGCGACAGGTTGTGACTTCGATTTTCACTAAAGCATCGAAATAATGAAATATACTCTCATTTCCTCGCTTGGTAACGAGCGGCGTTGAGTTCCGCCACTCAACACGCCATGCCTCCAGAATTCGTCGGAAAGTGGGGATTGTGTTGTCTTAATGGGAACGGAGACTTAACACTAAGGCCCCAGATACCTTAGAAGTCCCCAGAAGTTAAACACCTTCATGTAAATGTTGTTGGAATGTCTCTGACTCAACGCAATAATTCTTGATGTAAATCTTGCTTAAAAATCACAATATATCTACACATAGATGTTTTGTTGATAAACGTATTCATATCTAGAATAAATAAAAATAGTAGTAATAAGTAGGTGGTACATTAATAAATAGAAATAAAGATGTCTTTACATATTGAAGTGGATGCTCGCTACTTTACGTTCATTTATTTATTTATGTTTTTCGAGGTCGTCGTGGCGCATTGTTACAACATCCGTTTGTTAACGCGACGGTGGTGGGTTCGATGGCCACTCGGGGCAATTATTTATTTTTATTTGCTCTTTCTCGTAACAAGACAAAACGTTTACGGCACTCAGCACATAATGTCTTAAAAATTAAAAGGAAATTGAAGATGGAGTATCTTAATACTAGATTCTCTCTGTTAGGGGCCCTTCAAGTATTACGCTTACTTAAGTAAGCAGTTTTTTTGCAATTATTGACCTCCCCCTCTCCTATGTCATCAAAAATAAGCAATCCTCTTAAAAATATTTCATTGAACACGTCAAAAATAAGCAAACCCAAGAAAATAAAAAAAATAATTCATTATCCCGATATCGAACCCACTAACATCGCGTTTACAGTCAGATTTTATTTTAATATGTTAAAAAGTATAAAAGCAATAATGGACGCTATTGTTTAACAAATCTTCACTCAATGTGGATTATATAACTAATTGTGGTGGAAATCGAATATGTGAACTTCTGCTTATTAGATGTATACGTTCACCGCAGATACTAAGTATATAGATTTGTATTAGGTATATTGTGGCTAGTTTGAATAATGCGAAAGATAAGGAGGAAACTTAAAATATTTTTTTTTATTGCAATATCATTTTTCAATGAGGCCAGTAGTGGCGGGGGGACTAAAGCGTGACTATAAACATGACAGATTGTGGGTTCGATTCTCACTCCATTAAATACCTAGTATACCACTTAGTAATACTATTACCTAAGCAAAGCGCACTTGCGTTCCGCCACTAAATACAGAACCTCCAGAATTAGGCGGAAAGTAGGGAATGGAATGTATTTGTATTGTATTTATTATACATTTTAATTACAAATGACAAATGACGAAGACCAATATGCAAATGATCTAATTTAAAATGTCATTATTTTTAGAACATTTCTTCCTCTTTTCCTTTAAGATTACGAAAATTATGGAATCGCAGCGTTGACTCCTGCCACTTAAAACGCAATGCTACGAATGGGGGCGGAAAGAGAGGAACCGAATGCCTAGACACTGAGATGTCTCTGTTTACCCTATGTAGAGGAAGAAATGTGAAAAAAAAATATTCCTTCTTTATAATAAAAAAATAAACACATTATACACAAATTCAACATTACTTTTTTGAGCTTCAGTGATGAAAACACATAAGTATTTCAAATTAATAATTGTATACATTAGAGCTATCTACATACGATAAGAACGAAGTTACTTTTTGCTTGGTCTGATTTCCGATGATATTTTTTTAAATATATAAAGGATATTGAAACGATTGCATACATTCTTGGGTCCCAAATATAAAGAGATGAAAATGGTATGATTTAATAGATTGAAGTACATCACTCCCTCCCTGAAAATTTTGTGAGGTTTGGCAATGTGGGAGTTGAGTTATTAGAGATTTGCTAAAAGTGAAGTTAAGTCCACAGCACAATCAACCTCTATAAAATAGCTGATTAATGATAAGGAGGCCAGTCGCGGCGCAGGTGCACAAAGTGTGACTGTAAAACGACTGGTTGTGGGTTCGATCCCCACTCGAAGAAATGAAATATTTGGCTGAAGCGAAAAATGCAAAAATCATTAGACAAGGTGTCAATGTCAATCAGCTGTCACATCTGTCATTTAAAATATGATTGATTTTAATCGATTCAAATAGACTTGTTTTAGTTTTTTCAATAATTAATTTTCTTTATTTATACTGTATGTACTATGAAGTGTGGTAAAATACTTAGACTTAATTAAAACTAGCAAACAAGCAACTATTATCGATTATTTATATCGATTAAGGATCTAAAACTATTTTTCTCATTTTTCTCCGTTTCTAAATTGTCAATTGAGCTGATTTTTGATATTTAAAAATATGACCAATTTTTTAGATCATATCTCAAGTCTTTACATTTGGGCCCAAAATTATCTGTCCTTTACGAGATAAGGGTCTTTCACACTGAGCATTGGCTTGACATTCACAACCAAACAACACGCCGCGCCGTCTGCGCGTCACTCGTGTCAGGAAGCCGCGGTGCAGTATTTACGACGCCATGTTAAAAATAGAAATGTTTCCATTCGTAATAACCTATCGTCTGTCTAGATCAGGGGTTCCCAACCTTTTCTTGATCAAGGACCACTTTTATAGAATTCTTGTTAGCAGGTACCACTACATGGTATAATAAAAACAAATTTTAAAAAATCTTACATTTTGTATGATAGGGTGTGTGAATTTTTAAGTAAATATTAAAAATCAATGAATTTCAAAGAAAATCAGTAAATTTAAATGTCAAAATATTTTATGTTTCACTGAGGAAACAACTTAACTGTAGGCAGACTTTGCTCAAACACCAAAATTTTAAATCATTCGCGGATCCATATTTTAGCTGCTGCGGACCACTACTCCACGGTCCACTGGTTTCGAACCGGTGGTCTAGATCCTAGACTAGTTTATTCGCACTTGTAGCGGTATAGCGGTAAAGACAGGTGTAAAATTATAATTATTATATGAGATCAATGCTTAGAGTTACTTTGGATTTGATTAATACTTTTATAAATTAGTCAAAACCCATACCTTTCAGTCGAGATTCTTATATGCTTCATACAATTATTTTTTATGGTTAAGTTTTTTATATGTTTTTAAATAAGTATACTCTTATCACAAATGTGTAAATAATATTTTATTACGTATCTTAACTAAGCAGGTGCATAAATAAATGTACTCAATATTTATAAAATTTAACATTCAATTTGTAAATAATTAAAGATAATCAACATAATATATTTTTAATAATATTCCTATTTTATTATGTATCTTACTAAATATGTGCAAAAAAAGTGTGTAACACATTCATGAAACTTACATACAATTGTACAAGGTAAAATAATAGGAATTAGGTTAGTCTGTATTAAAAAATAGTATGAAGAATACTTTATTTTAGAAAACGTATAAAAATCTGGACGTAGTGGGATTAGCACGTCAAGCTACATTGAAATTCTTATCAAGCGTATAAGAATTTCGTCGTGGCTCGAAGAGAACGTATGGCTTAGTGGTCAGATTTCCAAGAGGCTCGGGTTGAAATCCCGCTACGTAAATTTTTTTATATATTTTCTAATAAAATATTTTTCTTTCCATAATGCGGAATAACAGTTTAAGTAGGATGAAGTTAGGAAAAATGCATATAATGAACAACTATGTAATAATGATATGTAAAAATTTTGCAGAAATATTTTTGTAGTTTAGCTTTCTAACATTTATACAGCCAGTTTAGGAATAAAAAGTTTTTGCTCCGTTTTACATAGAATAAATTAACTACACTACGACCGCTGCGTTTTATGAGAAAACTATCGAAAACGTTATATTAAAGTATTTTTAATTATTAAACTCACGATACAAATCAATACAATTTTTTTCGACTTTTTTTTTTGGCTTTACGCTGTATCCCGCATATACCAGGTTAGGCAGGGGGAACCTGGGAACCTAGTGTTAAGATACTCCAGTTCCCCACTGTCGCCGAACTCTGGATGCATTGCGTGTTTTTTTGTTGAGGTCAACACCGCTCTTTGCTTCTCTTACCAGAGCGAAGAAACGAGAGTATAAAATATTTAATTTCTTCAAATGGTATGGTATATAGCAATATTTTCCAACATAACATTAATAAATCAAACAATGAGGATATTGATAGAGATATTGGGAGCTATTTTTAGACAAACACACAAAGAAATACGATAAGCCATTATACAAAACCGGGTCACGCAGCCAGACGACGTCAACTGCGTTACCAGCTAAGTTAAATACGTTAGATTACAATTCGGGCGCCGTCTTGAGCTGAGAGCAAACAAGTATATACTATGTATGCTGTATAATTTCAACAATGCCAAGGTGAACGCAGTGGAAAACGATCGCGACGGAATCCCTCAGGTCTGGTTGCGTGTTATAACACGTTAATATGATTTCGTAATGCAGTGGTAGCGATACGGGTTCTCGTGTTGTTTTTATTGCTATAAAATAAATTGATATTGTAAAATTTTATGTTATGGCGATAGGTGTATAGAGTTATTGTTTGCTTTACTATACAATGAAATATTTCAGTTATAAAATCTATACTAACATTATAAAACTGAAGAGGTTGAAACTCAGAAACTACTGGAGCGAATTACAAACTTCTTGTTGAAATAAAAAATCTATGTAACACAATCAATGTACCTGCTGCGATCCGAGTTACGTTGGACACTTAGAATGTGTCAAGACAAGGTGGGCGAAACCGCAGTTAAAAAGCTAGTGTTACTATAAGTGTCCAATTGAATGAAAGAATAAGGAGCAAATGTATGTTCATTATTACAATATAAGAAATATACTATGTTTAGGACATTAATAGTTTTAAATCAATCACCTCTTTAAAAATTAAAAACAAATTAAAAACAGAATTACATACTTACACAATTACAATAATACATATAAATTCAAAACTGAAAGTATTTCGACCTCAGGTCCACGAGCAATATTTTTGTTTATTTCATTTCTTGACTATAACCGACTAGGAATGTTAATATTATAAAAATATTTAAATAAAAACAAGTATGTGTCCATTTTCAAATAAGTAAATTTTAATTACAATGTGTACGTACATTTAAGGTTCATGAAATTCCATGTTAATGAACGCACCAATTTAGAAATAAGATTAGGTGGCGAAAAGAAAACATAGAGTATTTTTTTTCATTTCCGAACATTTTTTTATACCTGAAAATGAGAAATAGTGGAAAAGAGGTAGGATCTTATGTTTTGTGGAAACATCGATTTTATTTTATTAAGCGTAATCGTGGAAATAATAATTGAAACATCAATATTTTTTTAAGTAAGTCACTAATTTATTGGTCCAAGATAGCAGAAGTCATTTTTGTTTTAAATATATTTATTTACGCTAAACTAATACACGAGAACAGATAAACGAAATAAACAAATTTAACCTAGTTAAAAATGTATCAAATTGTAATTTATTTCTAGAACATTTCTGAATTTTATTAATAAATAATTATTTAGATTAATTATTTAGATCTTTCTTTGGTTTCCTAAGTGTGGAATAACACTTTAAAAATGTTAAGAATAGATTGATTTTTGAAATATTTTTCTTAGGGAGTGTAAGACGTTCTCAAAAATATAGTATGTATTATATTACATACATCCTTGAAACAATTTATCTTCGTTTGACTGTGCAATGGACCTTGAGAATAGCTGCCTGAGGTCATTTAGACTACGAAATCAAGCAAGGCGACTTTTTGCCAACTATTCTTTTGTGTTCGATACGATTTGGATGTCATTAAACTTTATAATTTAATTTTGATACTAATATATGATTATAATAATATTAATAAAGAAAATAATAAAATAAAGTAATGTTAATATAAATACAATAATGTTTTAGTAAATCAATCTATTCAGTTTATTTTTTTAAGAACTAAATATTAAATTTTTACTGTCAATTTACCTTCTAAACTCATATCAAATGTAACAAATTTTATAATAAAGCAAAGTTACTAAAATAAAAACGAATCTGAAATTAATAAAACAAAATTTAAAGAACTTGAATACTATAACAAACCATATGTATAATAAATAACTGAAATAATATACAAAAAGGCCTACAAACTAACTCTTGCAGTAAACGACTTCACAGTAGCCGCATCTAGCGTGGAGTGCACCGCGCGTGCGCTGAACACTCCACCTTGACCTTCCCATAACCTCCCTGAAGTAACACGTAGTGTCCGCTTAGAAATATATTGTTTAATCGATAACGCATTGCATGCATATGTGGAATATTATAGAAAAGTCTATCATATTTCCTTTAAGAATTATTTAGGCATATACATTATTAGGTATTATAAAACTTATAATTTATTAGTTAGTTCGTAAGGAAAATATTTTTAATAGAGAAATTACAGTATTTTTTTTTACTAAATGAACGAGAGGACGAACAATAAACGTCTCATGTATATTTATAAAAAAAGTTAACAAAGATGCCTTATTTACTAATGGCGAAGTGAGTGGTGACCTAGTTTCAGGATTAGTACAATATGTTCTGACTGTGACTCTTAATTGCATTCATCTTCCTTGCTTCACGCTGTATCCCCCGCACACAGCACGGTAGGCAGAGGGAACCTAGTGTTAAGACACTCCGTTGTCCACTTTCCGCCGAGTTCTAGAGTGATTGCGTGTTCAGTGGTAAAACTGAAAGGCCGCGCTTTGCCTCGACATAGAGCGAAGAAATGAAAATAAAAATATTTCATTTCCTCAGGTGGGATCGAAACCACTACCAGTCGATTTTACAGTCACACTTTATGTCCCTGCGCCACGAGTGGCCTCTTCATTGCGATTTCAAATACACCTATTATTGGACATACATTTGACAAAACTTGGGAGAAACCATAATACTGATTTTTAGTTTTATACCTCTTTAGAAACCCCAGCTGGCATAATTGCAGTAACAAATACATAGTACTTATCCCTAAACAAATTTATTAACACAAACATCTTTAATTCTATACATAACGAAAAATCAAAACAGTGTAACGGATTACAAAGTAAGAAGAGATGCTTATCATTACCATTTACGACTTTTGCGTTCCTAGAAGGACACTAAACATATTTATCATATATAACATATATCATTAAAACGCCACTCGCATTTTATTGCCCAGCTAGCATTTCCCGCGGCTTCGTCCGCAAAGTAAAATGAATAACTAAGATGTGTATATAAAACATGTCACATTTCAGTTTTGTGTGTTTGTGTGTCCCGAAATTTTGACTGCAGCGTGGGATTACGTGGGATAACGTCGAAACGATTAACGTCATGGAAAAATGAAAACCGGAGAAGAGGCGAGTGGTGCTTGCACACCGAGGATTCCGTACAAGAATTGCAGGTCTCGAGCTTTTTTCAAATTCAAGCTTAGCTTGCTTGCTTGCTTAGGCCAAAGCCCTTGCATCTGATACCGCACTTAAACTAACGGCTTTAATACCAAATATTGCCCCCTTTTAAGGCTATTTATTATTAGGAGTTGACCACAAAATTAGTTTTCAGTTTTTTCCTGAACTAGTACTACCTATAGATTTGCTCCCAAATTTCATAATTCTAGGTCAACCATAAGTACTTTATTCATTTTGATCCCTCTACAGCAGGAGTTCCCAACCTTTTCTTGATCAAGGACCACTTTTACATCAATCTAGGTAGCAGGGACCACTATGTATGTAGGTATAATAAAATTTAACTGTGATAATTAAACAGAAACTTCGCTTCACCATCCCGTCATAAAATTAAAATCGCTCGCGGACCACATTTAGGCTTCGGCGGACCACTGGTGGTCCCCGGACCACTGGTTGGGAACCACTGCTCTACAGTATTGAAATACGTGTTTTTTGCGATATAAACGGCCATATCTTTTTTTAAAGTACCTAAATGTAGGATTTTTTTTTTTGAGGAAATCATGGGGTCGTATATCTAAGTGTATGATCTGAATTTCAACTCGATATCTTCAAGGGTTCCTGAGATAAAGGCTCTTGACAGACAGAGGGAGAACAAAGTGATCTTATAAGTGTTCCTCTTTTCCTTATAAAGTACGAAACACTAAAAATTTATAAATGAAACGATACAAAAAATGTGTTGAAGTACATGTGTTCAGGGAGGAGATTTATCGAGCCTATAGTCTTCCTCGATGTAAATAGAATATCCAGCACAAAAATAACTGTTCAACTTAAACCAGTGGTTCCAGAGAAATGCGTGTTCAAGNTATATAGGTAATATATAAACTATACTATATAAACTATATATATATATATATATACTATACAAATATTATTTAGAATAGTCTAATAAACAAAATCATTTTGATTGTCCCAACCATGTCTTGATATCGTATTACATTTTATCATTGCAATGATTTTTTTCCAGAACAATTTGCTTTAATAATAGTCACGACCTCTAAGTTCGTTACTCCAACGAAGATGATATTGGTACAAGCGTCAACGATCTACTTTAATTACTAATTAATAAATCAGTTTCACGCTGTATCCCACACACAGCAGGGTATGCAGAGGAAACCTAGTCTTAAGACACTCCGTTCCCCACTTTCTGCCGAATTGTGGAGACATTGCGTGTTGAGTAGCAGGACTCAACGCCGCACTTCGCCTTGACACCAGAGCGAAGAAATGGAAATATAAATTAAAGTAAATATTTAATCTCCTCGAGTGGGGATCGAACCCACAACCAGTCGGTTTTACAGTCACACCTCGTGCAGCTGCGCTACGACTGGCCTCATTAATTACATAATATTAATTACTAATTAATATAAGTATATACATATGTATACATATATGTAGTGTCAGTCTGTCAACAGTGGCACGTGCTATGACGCATACCGCACAAGCCAGCCGCCCATCTGTTACATAATGTATGAACACGCAGTTCATCTCCGACTTGAATTTAAAAGGAATTAAATATATTATTGCCAACACGTTTTTGAATATTTCTTTTCAGCTTCACGCTGTATCCCGCTGATAGCATTGTGGGCAGATAGAATCTACTGCTAAGATACTCCGTTCCCCACTCTCTGCCAAATTGTGGAGGTATTCCGTGTTTAGTGGCGGAACGCAACTGCGCTTTGCTAGGTAACAGAGGGCGGAAATGAGAATAATAATTATTTTTATTTAACGAAGTGAAAATCGAATCCACAACCTGTCGCGTTTATAGTCACACGTTTTAGTCCCTGCGCCACAACTGGCCTCATTGTAAAAAATATTGTAATAAAAAATATTTTAAGTTTGCTCCTTATTTATCTTTCGCATTATTCAAACTAGCGACAATTAGCTTAATACTTATTCAGTTTTAAAATTTCTGCTCAATTTTAGATACGGAATTCAACGCCATACTTTGTCTTATCAAGAAAAAAAGATATAACAAAACTATTTCAAGTATAAATGTGTAATTAATATCAACATTTATTCATTTGTTATAGAAAAGAAAAAAGACATCGTAAGGAAAATACTACTAAAATTTTTATATAATATATCATGATATTCATTTATTACAATTCAAGTCGAATTAAATATTAATTCGTCTCTTCTAAATACTAAAAACATAAAAAAGAAACAGAAAGTTCTGGCTAGGCAATTTTAAACATGTAAAATTCTTTTGTTCTACAAAAATGAGAAATGAGGGGTTGCAAAGTTCATAGTTCATACAAAAATAGCAGCGAGAGCGAGCAGCTTTTACACTTCTCCCTGTTTGTAAACAATGAAGTGAGATATAGAGATACGTATATTATAGATGGAAAATAAAAGCATGGATACCAGGGGTGTGACCTATCGGGTTAAGGGCGAAAAGAAAGCAAAGGGTTTAAGTAAGAGGAGTGAGCATTGTAAATAGAAAATTAAAAAATGTAATAAAATTTTATACAAAAATCGACGTGCAAAGAGTAATACTACAAAAATATTCTGGGCAAACATAGATAAAATATCTTCAAATCCCTATCAATATATCAATAAACAACGAGGAAACATTAACAAGAACAAGCGTGTAAGATTTCCATCGAATGAAAATATAGTTAAACTATTGCATTTGATTAAATTATATTAATTTGTATATTGAAGGGCCATCCAGCCTAGCCCAGAGACCAGTCGTGGCGCAGTGACACAAGCGTTTGACTATAAACGCGACAGGTTGTGCGTTCGAAACTCTCACTCGAGAAAGTGAATGTTTTTAAATTAATTTCTTCATTCTGGTGTCGAGGTAAAAGAGCGGTATTGAGTTCCGCCAATCAACACGCAATGCCCCAGAATGGCCCAAAGGCGAAAAGTAGGGAGTTGAGTGTCTTAGCACTAGGCTCCCTCTGCGTACCCTGCTAAATAGCGCGAAGCTGATAAAAATAAAAACTAATATAAAATTTGTATTATATATTCTGTTATATTTCAGTTCAAAATACTAATAATATACCTTACTACTAATATACTTCTGCTTGATCATATTATTAATATTTAATTTGAAACGTTTTGGAATCTAGCAGTCGGAATCATTATCACAGACAAGATAAGCAAAGAATCACTTGAGAAGTTTCTGGAAATTTAAAAATTATTCATTAAAATTGTAAAAATAGTTTTTTTTTGTTGTCTACTACGAGATAACTGATTGTCATGAGTCAAGCTCGTGGAGACCCAACGTAACATAGTGACGCGAGAGGTCAACAGATATACGAACAGTGCGTTCGCATATCTGATGTCCTCTCTCTTCTTAGTACATATTAATGAAATAATTTCTTAATAGTAAACATGGCTTATAATTATGTTACGATCGGACAACGCCTTTAAACACGAGGATACATTATAAAACAGTTAATAAAGTTAATTTCTCGATGATGATTTATTATTATATGATTTTTTTTTAATTAAGCGCGAGTTAAGCGCGGCGTTGAGTTCTGCCACTCAACACGCAATACCTCCAGAATTCGGCAGAAAGTGGGGAACGGAGTGTCTTAAAACAAAGTTCCCTCTGCCTACCCTGCTGTGTGCGGGATACAGCGTGAAGCTGATTTAATTTAATTTTAATTTTTTTTTCTATTTTTACGCTGAATCCCGCACACAGCAAGGTACGCAGTGGGAATGTAGTGTTAAGACACTCCGTTCGCCATTTTCCGCCGAATTCTGCAATTGGAGAATTCTGAAGGCATTGCGTGTTGAGTGGCGCCTTGCCTCGACACTACAGTGAAAAAATATATTTAAATTTATAACCTAAAACACATATGTCATAGTGAAAATAACTATATTATATATATTTATATATGATGATTTAAGTTACGTTTACGTGATAAAGAAGTGTACACTTTAATCTCCATAATTATATATTTTTAATATCTTTCCGAAACGTAATGTTCAGATTGCTAAAATCTGTGTATCTATTTTCAGATGCAAAATTTTTTTAGCTTCACGCTGTATTCTACACATAACGAAACAGGTAGAGGCTGTATCCGGGAACCTAGTGTTAAGAAACTTCCGTTGCCCACTTCCCACCAAATACTTTTTAAATTTATCATATCTATATAGAACTCTATAGCGAATATAATGTATACAATTGACATATTTAAAGATCGCTGGGGTCAAATGTAATATATGAAAACACCAACTGAGAGAACAAACTATTTCAGACAATTGATCAGTGTCAGATGGATCATGGATGTTTCCAGACGCAATATATTTTACATTTATTGGACTGTCAAATTAAGTATTGTTCAGATTTATTTTCCATAAAAAAACTGAGATGGCCGTTATCAGTGTCACTTGGAGGAAATTTTCGTAGATATGACAAGTTATATTTAGAAACATAATCACTCGATATAATATTACCCATATTTGGTTTTCGCATGAAATTTGGGGCCAGACGTGGCGCAGGGCTCAGAGTGCGACTGTAAACGCGACTGGTTGTGGGTTGGATTCACACTCAATGAATTCAAATATATAATATTTCCAATCCTTCGTCCTGGCAACGAGGCAAAGCGCGGTGTTGGGTTCCGGCACTCAAAACACAATTCCTGAGCATTCGGTTGAAACTGGAAATCGGAAATGTCTTAATGAGAATTATATTCAATAGACATGGAAGATATGAGATGGATGCGGAAAGGCGTATTGCTGCCGGTAACAAGGATAACGGCGCTTTACCTGCATTGATGAGACGGCGAAACGTCAAAACAGCTGCACGTTTGGTCGTACACAATGCAGTGTTGGTACTGAGGCTGTTATACGGCTTCGAAACTTGGGTATTACAGAAGAAGAATGAAAGAAAGATGAATGCTGTGGAGATGCGATCTCTTCGTAGGATATGCAATGAAGAGATACACAGAATGGCAGGTACTAGCGAGGATGTCACGGTTAAAATGAAGAACGTGCTCAACTGGTTTTGGCACGTCGAACGGATAAGTGCGGAATGGCAAAAAGGATAATGACGGAAACTTTTCCGTTCCGAAACCGAGGTCTCCCCTTACCTCTTACCGCTCACTTGAGCGGTAAGAGGTAAGGGGAGACCTCGGTTGACTTAAAAATCAGTAGGACCCCCCGAAAGGCATGTACGAAGAGTTTGATGACAGTGGACGAGGCGAAAAAGGTAAGCAGAGTTCGTAGCGTTTGGCGCTACGTACTCTCTGTCTACACCGCTAGGGAAACAGCGTGAAGATAGTATTAGTTTAGTTCTCAATGAGAACGTGTCATAACACTTAAGTTTCCTCTGCCTACCTTCCTTTGGGATACAGCGTGAAGCTTAAAGAAAAAGAAATGATGTAGGAAGTTAGTCGTGACATAACATCCTATAAAGAGTATAAAGAGCGTAACAGTTCCATAAAAACAATATTATATTTTATTATTATTATATAGTTCGAGCTTTCACTATCACATTTGGCAAGGAGCCCAGCGGCGAGCGTCACGGCTACGCGGCGTCGAGACGACTACGTATCCCGTAACACGTAACAGCTGGTCTGCGTAAAAATCCTGTTTATTTCCATCATCAGACAATGTTAGGTGGTAAATATTGGCACTGCGTCACGGTTCGTTGTTGCGAACTCTTCATATTGATAAATGTATTGCCACATCCAAATTAGCTCCTAGCAACAAGTTCCATAATATAATTATATTACATTTTTTTTTATTTATAAATATATATATTTATAAATAAAAAAATATGTAGGCTTTTATAATTTTTTTACATTCCAAATTAACACCTTATCTGTATTTCTCTTTGATATAAAAAAAATATATGTTTAATGTCACCTTAGTGTTTAAATTGTATTAATTGATCTTAGGCTGCATGGCAACGATATACAATATGTTATCAGAATTACAGTCCGATCGTGTAGTATACTACCAAAGATGATTCCTTGACAAATATAACCCTAGGGGTGACCAATTCGCAACGTCACGTCACACGCATAATCTTTAAGACCCGGACGGGGACCGTGTCATTGAGATAACAATGGAGAATGGATTTTTGGCTCTTATTTAGACCCTTGAGTAATCAACTGTTTAAATTAGAAATAGATAACAGTAGTCGATAATGTTTCTACAGTTTAAACAATAATTAAATATGTATGTCTTAAATATGTTATGTGTTAAGGCATTCTACTCCCCATTTTCCGCCGAATTCTGTAGGCATTGGAAGCTACTGTTTTTTTTATCTTGGACCGAGATCTCTAATCTGTTTATTAATGTGTTAGATAAACGAACTTTACATATTCCAAATGCAGTTTACCTAAATAAAATAAAAATCAGCTTCACGTTGTATCCCGCACACAGCAGGGTAGGCAGAGGTAACCTAGTGTTAAGACACCGTTCCCCACTTTCTGCCGAATTCTGGAGGTATTGCGTGATGAGTGGCAGAACTTAACGCCGCGCTGTGCCTCGACACCAGAGCGAAGAAATGGAAATATAAATTTAAATAAATATTTCATCTCATCGAGTGAGGATCGAACCCACAACCAGCCGTCTTTACAGTCACACTTTGTGCCCCTGCGCCACGACTGGCCTCACCTAAATCGAATAATGAAAATATAAATAATTCGCACAGTAGGAAAGTTACAATCATTACATGTACAGTATACGTGTAAACTACGACCCCTGACTGCGTCACAGTAGACACTAGCGTCACTGGCTTTTTAAATGACCTTAAAATTTAAATTAACATTTCTACAGATTTGTCTTTAACTACTAACTTACTGTACAAATAAGGGATCCAACAATAGGATAATAATAGGTTTTAATCTGATAATCAACAATTAAATCTTGCCAAATATGATCTCATGGGCTTGTAATTTGTCTGCGTTACGTCATACAATGTCATATCTGTGTACACGGAAGACTAATTTAGAGTTCTGATTGGTTCTTGTTATTTATTTTTTTAAGGTTCACGCTGTATCCCGCATATAGCAGGGTAGGCAGAGGAAACGTGGGTACCTAATGTTAAGACATTTCGGTCCCCACTTTCCGCAGAATTCTTGAGGCATTGCGTGTTGAATGGTGGAACTCAACGCCACAGTTTGGATCTTTACCAGAGCGAGGAAACAAAAATAGTTGATAATTTTTTTATTATTTATTTATAATTATATATTTTCTAATTTTTTTTTTAAATTTTCCTTTTGTTAGTTCCTACTAGAATAGAATATATAAGAAAAAGTTTTTTAATAGCAATTTAAACAGATTTAAGCGCTACCAATGTGTACGCTACCAATGTGTGTGTGACTTCTTGAGTACACAAGTACACCTATAAATATGTACATAATAAATAATTATTGCCTATAGAGGCCGGTTGTGCCCAGGAGCAGAAAGTGTGACTGTAAAAGCGTTTAAGGGTTCGATCTCCCCTCGAGGATCTGGTTTCGTGGCAAAGCGCGGCGTTGAGTTGCACCACTTATCACGCAATGCCTCTAGAATTCGACGAAAAGCTGATTTAAATGTTTTGAAGTACCATTTATGTCGATAAGGTCGAGAATCAAGATCTACTGCGTAAAATTAGCAAATCTATTATAGCGATTCGTATTTTTAGAATTATTTGCTTGATAAATAAATTGCCGCGAGGGGTAATTTAAGGTTCAGTTGTCTTGTTTGTCTTCACTTTAACACAACTTTGCTACTTTATATTTAGTATATTTTTTATTTAAAGACTCAAATGTAAATATTATATTTAAATCTGTTATTCTATTACTTATTATAAAGCAAAGACCGTAAGCGTTTGGCGCTCCGTTTTCTCTAACTACCCCGCTAGGGATACAGCGTGATATAAGTTTAGATATATAAGTTTTAAACTATAAAGCAATTTAAATGTTCATTTTGCAGATATCCATCAATCAATCTTAGACACATTACAAATATAAAAGATTTATTTGCATTTCTAATTCGTCACGACATGACGGCGATATATACACATCTACATTTTTTCTCATAAAGAGTATTAGTAGGTATATAAATTACGATGAAAACCAAACTTAAATTTCACTTTTCTGCTTAGTCTGCTGAATTCTGCCACTATCTTTTTTATCCAAAAACAATTACATATAATCAAAATTACATATTTCTTTTACTCCATTTACATCCATATTAGTATCAAAAATAATAATTTTAAAGAAGATATTTTAAATACTAAATATAAACACCGAAACGAAAACGAAAGTATATCAATCAACACCCACGTGTTTTTAAATAGCGCTACCGTCTATCCTTTATGTTTACATCACAGATTTTTTATAAATAGTGACACGATCGCCGACACTTATCGATTTTTATTAGAATTTTGACCTGAGAAGTATTTAGCTCACGCATTTGTTTAATTTCTTTTGTTTTGTTGCAATTTTTTTTTAATAAAAGAGTTAAAATAATAGAAAAATATTGTAATAATAATAGTAAAACAACTTACCTTAAAACATAGGCATCAACTTGCTCGCTCTGTGTGAAAGAAATTATTTCACATCGGACTATCTTCAATACATTCTCCCATTGCTGGCTGCAAGAAAAATATACAAAAATCTCACTTAAATATTAATTATATGATATTTTTCAGTTTCACGGTGGATCTCAAATATAGCGCGGTAGGCATAGGGAACCTAGTATTAAGATACTCCACTGCTCACTTTACGCCGAATTTTTGAAACATTAATTAATGAGTGGTGATACTCAACGCCGCGCTTCCCCTTGGTACCAGAGCGAAGAAATTAAAATATTGACAAATAATAATTCATTCCTCTGAATAAGAATCGAACCCACAACCGTCGCGTTTACACGGGACGATAAGAAAAAATATAATTCCAAACATTTTTATAATGAAAGACGTGTAAAAATATTATAATAATTAATATTATAAAACACTAAAATTGTCCGAAAATGGCCACCAAATTTGTGCAACTTTAATTATAATTATCGAGAAAAAATTATCCAATTTAACCAAGCAAAATAATTGGGGTGGTTAAAGAGATCATCAAAGAGTGCAGTTATACTGATTGCGAGAACTTTTTGTAGGAACCAGTTCTGAAAATCTGCGTCATTATAATATTTAAGCTGAACTTGCTGGAAATTTAATTTTGCGGGTATTATAAAAAGTTATTTCTGAGATGTCTTTAATATTTCTTTAAAAAAAAATGTTTTGTAATTAATTTAATTATTTCAAATTTATATTTATATTAAGGAGGAATGATAAAAATATTGTAGTTTAACTAAATAAATGTGAAATATACTTTTTTGTGTTTTTTTAAATAAACTTAAGTGTACAACATAGGTGAATAGTATGAATCAATAATTGTCTTCCATAAAAGAAACACATTAATTATAAAGCAATTATTTAAATTATATTCTAAATTACTTATTCAGAAATTAAATCAAGTGCCTCCACAGTAGTGGCCTCCGGTCAAGCACAAGTCGAAGTCGCCGGTCCACTATTTTATAACCGGCATTCGAAACAGCTGATTCTAGAAGCTTCCATAACAAAAACAATTTCAAGAGTGGTCGACAAAAACTCTAATTACGAAAATCTCACACGACATATACTATGTTGTATTTCAACAATAATTATTACGTAAAGATTTAAGTGTTTGTGAAAGTATTTATCGAGTTAATTATGATAAAAAAAAAATGAAAAAATGTTTTACCGGTAACCTCAAACAGTACTGTGGTCGCTGAAACGATGTATGAAACTTGTTTTTGTTACCAAAAAGCAGGTACTCACCGTGTAATTTTTCTGAGGTCCGCGTGCTTTACCGGCGTAAACCAAATTTCGATCAATTTTTCGACACCCTCAAAAAATTGATCATTACTCTCACTATTGGATATTATCTCCGTTTCGGCCATAATATCGTTATGTTAGATTTATTTAAAATTAATGTAATTAAGGTTCGCTCTTGAAATACACCCACACTATCTGAAGCTCGGAAGTTGACTGAAAGTGAATCAGCTGAATGAAACAAAATTATTGGCAAACTGCAGGTGATAGAGGAAGAGAACCGGCTTCTCTTTCTGGCAGAGCGAGCGAGTCGCGACGGCGCGCTGTCGATGTCGAACCAAAAACTAGTGAAGGTTTTGGCGTTCGGAGATTTTATAGCACAGAGTAATAACATGCAGAGTTCACCTTCTTATCGCTTTTAAATGTTGCCATTTTATATTATATTTATTTACTTTAAAAAAACACATAATCATATCACAACAAGAAATATTAAAATAAAATATAATAATAATAACTATCAAATACATTTGCATTATTAGCCCTCAATCCTCCTTCAATAAGACTAAGACAAGATGACTCAAAATTCGAATTTTACATATGAAATGTATGTGTAAATGTCTCCCCTTTCTAATAAGACAATGGGTACATAATTTTTTGGCCACCCAGCGTGGCCTACATGCATAATCAAAGGTATGTGATGATGATATTATAATAAAAGTAATAAAATCAGAGCAGGCTATTGTGATGTGCTTCTCAGATTCCGTGTCGTGATGGTTCTGGTCTTCGATTCTCACTAGTAGACAAGTGTGGTCGCATTCTGCCTGCCAACGTAATATGCAATGTCTAAAGAACACAATAACCTATATGGTTTTACTCTACGCATGAAGCTAAAAAAAGTAGAATAGATTGACTCATCTTTAAACATTGTGAAATAACTAGTATTGTAGTGTTTCATTGTTATGGGTTTCCCCTAATGTTCAAATTAGAATATAACAGAATGTGATTATATAGTGGTTAAGTAAGTATTGCCTGTAAAATAATAAATTAAAAAGATAAAATAATATACAACCAAAATCTCTAAATATTGAAAATATAAAAAAAGATCATTAAAGATTTGAAAACATCTGTAAATAAAGAAAGCTTTTATCTGAAGCTATATAATATAAAATGATACATAAAAAAGTTATTGAAATTTTTACTACTTATTTTAATATAATGTAAATAAAATATATACAATATAAAATAAACTATATATCATAAATTTTCAAAAGAAGCAACAAGTCTGTGCAGTCTTCCACCTTCAGAACTTTTTATTAGTTTAACATTTCTTTTTATAATTGGGATGTCAGGATATACATCTTGGTCTTTCTCATCTTGGCAAAAATCTTCTATGTTTGGTTCTAAGTCTTTTTTAATAGTTGTTTTGTTTTTAGACATTCTTTTGTCATGCTTGTTTTGGGCATTTGAAACATCTGCATTCAGTTCTACTAAGTTTTTATATATTCTATCGTTGAAATGAAAATTCAATTTTTTTGTCACCTGAAATAGATTGAAATTATATAGTTTTTTTTATATTTTAAATATATACATATATATAAAAATGCAATATGAATTTTGGAATTTGAAAACTAGAATATAAATGGCAAAATTTCTAAAATGTTGAGATTTTTCATATTAAGGCTGTAAGGGAAGGTGAGACAGTGCCTTTACTGTAAATGCAATAATTGTTATGGGTTCCATATCAAGGGAATGTTAACATTTAATTTTTTTCTATACTACTTTCTTAAAATATCTGTTGAGTGGCAGAACTCAATATGAACATGTTCTTACACTCATGCTCAAATGTCTCAAATGTGGGCAGAAAATGGGCAAAGAGTATCTTGACACTTTGTTACTTCTGCCTATCAAATACTTTAAAGCATGAATCATGAAATGGTAGAAGTGATCTTACCTTAGTACTTATTTGGGCTCTATCAATGTTCAAATCTTCCGGAGAAAGTGAAGGTGGTACTGTTTTTCGTACATCACATAAATAGTTTGCTAAAGCTTCGCTTGAGCACAACTTTGGCTCATCAAGACTATCTTTCTGTAATAAATGTTTGCTTGATATCTTCTTACTCGTTTTCGAAGGTGAACGTTCAACGTCGTGAACACCCTTAAGTTCTGTCCGTATTCTTGATTCATAATTTCTAAGCAGCGTTTTCTTAACTTTTGGATCGGCATCGGCTTTTTTCATTTTTGATGACATAAGTATTAATTACTCTATCGGGTGTGATATACTACACTTTTACCAAAAATAGGAAGTATGGTTCTTTGACTATGGGGTTCCGAAAGTGCCAAAAATAGAGAAACACCTTGTTATTGAAATTATTCAAATTCTATTTACATAATTCAGTCACACACAGTACATAATTCAAATTCTATTTACATAGGTCAGTAATTATTTAAAAAGATAAATGTAGTTATTTATAATTCAAGCAGTATTCCTTTTGTATTCAAAATTTACATGTTATAAATTCTATAATCTATCGTATCATTAATGGTTTTGTTTACTTTGTTTTCAATTATCATATGATTTAAATTTCAAACTTAAGATAACGGCAGACAAAAGACAGAACGAAAGTGTCAATCTGAGAATGTCATTTTTTCAGACAGCTTACATTTAAATGATAAAAATATTATAATAACTGTAAAGAAATAAATATTTTTATAAAAATATTACTAAAATATAAATATAATTTTCGGGCACTAAGAAGCACGTATTTAAAAATGTATAATTTTTATTTTTGACAACAGTGACGTAAAAAATGGCAAGATAATCTGTATTATATGATAATTTACATTTAATCTAAAAAATCCTTTCAAAAATAAAAAAATCGCCTTTATTTTGTAATTAATGGACGTTTGTGCGTGGCCCATTTTTTGCATACCGTATTGTAAAAAAAACGCACTAATTAGTGAAAAAGGAATTAAAAAATATCCGTCATTCATGTAAATAAAAAAAAAAATTTAAGAAGTGTAAGAAGTGTATGAGTATGACCTATATCTCTATCATTATTTATATGTAATATATTAATTTATAATTTATAGGCATATATATATATATATATATATATATATATATATATATATATATATATATATATATATATATATATATATTAACTGCTGCTGACGTCAATATGAACTTGCCAATCATACCTAATAAATAGAAGATATGTCTGTACATTTTCATCACATATGACAGAACATCATTTGACATTGTATGTCAAAAAGTGTCNACAGAACATCATTTGACATTATATGTCAAAAAGTGTCACTGCCAGATTACATACAACGAAATATTTTAATATTTCACCGAATATTAGTGCTTTAATATTTGTAATTTAGTCATTTTTTCTTTCTACTATTTAATATTTTATAAAATATAATGAATAAAAACAGTGTAGAGATCGATTTTGCCGTACGTTATATATTTTAAACCATTCTTATTATTTTTTAATATGCTTGATAGTCGCCACATAAGTAAAGATTTTTATGTTTCAGAATCCCAATAATTTTCCTGTAGAAAATGTGACAATATCTATTACAAATACTGGTGTAATACAACATTTGAAGGCTTTGGTATGATCTTATTTTTATTGTATTTTGTGGTATTGATGTACGAAAATTTAATTTAAATATTTACCCAAATATTTTACAGCTTACAACATGTTGCACAATTGCTTGTATAAAACATAAGTTCAGCTTATATTCTTTTGTTTCTAATATTAATTATATTCAAATTTTAAAATGTTTGTTTGTTTTAAAAGGATCCATATTGGGTGGTAAAAAAAGATTTTATACAATATGATAGACCTCCATATGGCCCTGACCTGTTACTTGGTTCAGTGGATGCCTGGAAAACTAAAATGGACTTGTTTTTAGGGAATCTGAAATGGTTGCTTAAGTTAGAGCATCATAGGTACAAATAAACTTGAATTATTTTGAATTATATTTTTATTTACTTTTTATTTAAATTTATAAGATAATTAATATTTTTAGGTTTTGGAGTACTATATTATATCATCCTCAATGTATGGATGCAATAATTTCCTTTATACAAGAAACAAATCCCCCATATATTGAATTATATGATAGTAAAGATGTACAGAAATTATATGAAGATATTAGAAGACATGTTTTAGTTGTATTTAGTAGACTTGTCACTAATAAAGAAAGTAAGGTGAGTTACACATGATAGAATGTTTAAAAATATGTAATGTGTTACTTGAGTTATTTAAATTTTTTACCATGCAGTGAATATCTGTTTAAGTAATAATATATGTATTAGAATTATTTATACAATAGTTAAATATAAATTAAAATTTATTAATGTGATGTTGGTTATTGTAATTTATTACTCTCAAATCAATAGTAGTGGGCTCAATCTCCTTGCAGGGGAATAACTTCTGCTCATTGATTTGTTCTGATAAGACAAAGCCCAACATTAAATACCTATTTTCTTATAATATGTATTAGTTGTTATATAGATATTAATTACATTACTGTATTTATATATATATATATATATATATATATATATATATATATATATATATATATATATGTATGTATGTATGTATGTATATATATAAAATGATAAAGAAATTAGATATAATAGTAAAGTAAAAAAGAGTATGGACCAAGTGTCTGCAGTGCTGAAGTAAATAATAATAATTAAAAAAAAACATTAAGTACCACCAATTAAACTTTGTAATGCCTTGAATTTGGATATTGGGTGGAGAATTGAGTATTTCAACAATAATATAAAGTGCAAAGTTTAAAAAGTAATTTAATTGAACTTATAATTTCAGTCCCAATGGATGACTAAAGAGTACTTGGCAGATGTCATTTATGATCATTTCATATTTACAATACCGGTATTATGGGATTTGTGTTTAACTTATGGTGCTGACAATCCAAGACATATATCAAAACTGATGGAAACTGTATTCAGCATACAACCCAAGTACCAAAATGATGCTATACAGGCTTTAATATTTGTACAAGAGGTATGTATATTTTAGTATATTTAATGTCAAGGTATATTTTGACCTATATAAAAAATTATTAATAACACTTATCAGCAGGGTAGGCAGGGAGAACTGTAAAGCCATTTGATTCTAAATTTTTAATATTTGTGGTGAATGCCTAAACTCAATGTTGCACATTGTCCTATCAGTACGGGGAAGTGAAAATAATTTTTACCCACAAGGAATCAAACTCACAATCATTCAGTCATTTATGAATAACCTAAATAGTGGCATACACTGATAAAATAATTTTAATAATAAACAGTCTTTCTAGGCTTTCAAGTATATAATATTGCAAGTTAACAAAGATTATGAAAGTGAAGAACCGCCAAACCTCCCAGAGACATTTAAAGGTTTTAGTGAAATAAGGCGGCCTTCAGGGAATAAAAATCAGGATAAGTTAACATTTGATATTTTAAAAGATTTAGTTATACATATGTTGGACACTGCCATGACATTAAGGATATATGTAGAAGTGTATCCTGCGGGAGCAGAGTTGATGAAAAAAACTAATTTTGTTTTAAGGTGAGATTTCGTATTGTTCTATTATTTCGACATTTGATTATAATTATTAAATACTTAATCAAATCAGAAATCAAATAAGCTCCATGCTGTATCCCGCACACAGCAGGGTACAGAGAGGGAACCTTGTGTTAAGACACTGTGTTCTCCACTTTCCTACAAATTCTGGAGGCAGTGCAATTTAATTTTTTTTTTCTCAAGAAATTAAATTTCAAAGATTATAAAATATTAACAAACCCACTTTTTCAGTATAGTCCAACTCTATGAATATGGAATTCCACATTTATATGAAAGACTCATGGAAGTGGGAGATGAAACAAGTATATCTTATACAGAAGTGGAAGGATATATAGAATTGGCCCGAATTGAGCTCATAGATATTGTGAAGGAAGTCCTGGCAGTATACAAGAATGCTATTTTGAATAGAGAGTAAGTTTTGTTTTGTTTCTCATTTATGGCATTGGTGGTGCAGGGGCATAAGCGTGCGTCTGTAAACACGTCAGGTTGTGGGGTCGGTTCAGTCTCACTCAAGGAAATTAATATTTAATATTTCCATTTCTTCACTCTAGTAAGGAAGGGTCCGCCGTTCAACACGCAATGCTTCCTAAATTCGGAAATGACATGGTTCAATTTAAATTGATAAGTATTATATGTATACTGAGTCATTTTAAATTGGTTATCATCTAGCATTTGATCTTCTATAATAATATTAAGCTTATATCAACTTAAAAAAAATGTATAAAAATGGTCATGAATACTTCCTATATTTAACAGTTTCGTCATAGATTAAAAAAGAGTCAAATTAGTTATTAGCGTGTGCAAGAAATCTGTGGATTTTTTGCAGAGTTTCCGTTTAAGATTATTTGGCGCAAATATTTTATATCATGAAGTTTAAATATTGTAAAAAAAAAATATTATAATAAGAAAAAATAAACATATTATTTGCTTGACCCCTAATATAATATGAATTCTTTAAAGTACACAGTATTTATGATTAAACTTCTATCATATATTGCTTTAAAAGTGGGGAATTTATGATCCATAAATATCAAATACTGTATATTACATTGAGATTTTGAATTATACTAAAAGGGGAATTCCCTTTGGAGAGATGACATTTAAAAAATATTATTTGAGGAATCCTCCTAGAACATTATTGTCTCAATTCTTTTGAAATATCCCCTAAAATTTTATAATAATGCACTTAATCCATAGATATAATTTTTATATTATACATATTTGTATTAACTATAATAATAATATAGATAAGGGCCAATGTGTTAAAGAAATTAAATATAAAAAATATATTTTTTTCCAATTTCACGCTTTATTTAGCATACGGCATCGTAGGTAAAGAGAGTCAAGACACTACGCTCTCCGCATATCACGCTGTGCCAGTTCACTTTGTTTTGCTCAAGCAAGGAAAATGGAAATAATTCATTGCCCCAAGTGTCATAATGGCTACTGATTTAATGAAAACTATTGATTATTAAAATATGAAATTTATTTATTATTTTTTGCGATAGACGAATATTCTTTATTTCTATCGTTGCGAATTGCTTCGAAAGATTCAAGATAGTAATGCAATATCTTTGCTTATCTTGTAAAATGAACAATTAATTTGAAAATGATTTATGTGTTATGTTTCTTAATGTGTTATGTTTCTAAACAAATCGATGATTTATAATTAATGGCCTTATGGCTTCTTATAAAGACGTCGTGGCGTAGTGGGACAACGTGTGATTGTAAACGCAATGATCGTGGATTCGATACTCACTCGGAAAAATGTTTACATTTGAATTATTTTTGATTCCATTTAGTCAACAAACTACGGCGTGGAGTTCCGCAACTCGTCACGCAAAATCTCACATATTTATCGAAAAAAAGTTACCGAGTGTATTCATTTCTGTCTACCCCGGTATACGGGAAAAGTTGCTTTTTTTTAAATAATATTTTTTTTATGCAGAGGCAGTATTATAACAAACGTTGAAGCGTATTTGTCGTTGATGATGGACGTGCTATCAGAAAGGCTTCTTATCAAAGACTACCACGCTTGCTACCCCGTACACGATGACTTGGAGATGTTGAAACAGGCATATCCTGATGTGTATCCTTTATATGACTAGCTCTATCCTGCGGTTTCGCCCGCATAGTCAAATGGAAACTAGGATTTTTGTTTAACACAATATATTCTAAGTAGCGACAGGTAGCTCTGATCGCAGGTACAGTGACTCACATGAAAACAATTAAAGTGACGTAACATAAACTTTAGCTTATCTTCCTCGAAAAATGAACGATCCAAAAAATTTTTTTTTAATTAGAACCAGTTATAACTTAGGTGAGTGCTTTCAATCAAACATTTTAAATTTATAATGTTAGTATGGATTTATATACATTGTACATGTGTTTGCCTCGTGCTATTTGTATATATTGCTGGTAACGTAATAAGATAATGCAAATATTGTAGAAATTTTTAAAAGTATTCCTTATAAGCAATTTAAAAAAATATATATATACTGATATGATAAAATATTTTTTAAAATATTTTTCTGAATCTTTAACTCATAAACAGTGATACAGTAAAAACTGATTTCATATTACAAGCGATATATTCTAACATAGATGAACCGATCCCTGAAGAACTGTCAAACACAAATGTCACAGATAACCTAATCAATGGCCATTTAGAGACCATAGAAAATATACCAGGGCCGTCCAAAGAGACGGAAATACCGAATAATATTAGGGAACAGTCTTTAATAAGTGAAGTGAAGGATATTTTACCGCACTTGGGCGATGGGTACATATTAAAGTGTTTGCAACACTACGACTTTAGTGCTGAGAGAGTTATTAATGCAATTTTGGAAGATAATCTCGCTGATAATTTGAGAGGTGAGTTTATAATTTGTGTATTTTCGTTTTTGAAAAAGATTAAATGATATAAAGATCTAATTTGTCCTTTACCAAAACTTAATTATTGTGAGCTATTTTTTAACATTTTTAAAGTGTTATTCCACACTTCGGAAAGAAAAATACTTATTAAGAAAACGTATAAAAATTCGAACATAGCGGGATTAGAACCCGTGCCTATTTGCAAAGCGTCCAAGTGCTTTCCCCAACTAAGCTATACGTTCTCATTGAGTTAAGTCGAAATTCTTATATACTTGTTACAACTTATTTAGCATCTCAGTTATTATCATCTCTGTAGGGAGATTTTTACAAAAGAAGTAAAATAAATCAGCTTAACATTGTATCCTGCAAACAGGAGAGTAGACAGAGGGAACATAGTGTAAATACCCTCTGTTTTCCACTTTCCGCAGAATTTTTCGAGCCATTGCGTGTTGAATGACAGAATTCAACGCCGGGCTTTTGCTTTGGCGTCAGAATGGAGAAATGAAAACATAACATAACATACAATAAATAATCATTAATTCCTTCGACTGGGTTTCACCCCACAACCTTCGCATCTTCTTCCCAATGGAGACATTTTCTCAATAGTTAGGCAAAGCTCAATATTTTATTAACACACCTCCATTAGAATTGAACCCACAACAATAATTTTAACTTATATTTAATTTGTAGGTCTAGACACAAGCTTACCAATAATCCCCGAAGATCCTGTAGACAATAAATATTTAGAAACTGGTATACAAAGGCTGAATGTTTTCGACGGCGACGAGTTCGATATAATGACTCGGGATGATGTGGACCTCTCCAAAATACATGTGGGAAAGAAAAGGGACAAATATAAAGATATAAAGGACATGTTGGATGACAAAACTGAAGTTAAGAAACGTGTGGATATATATAGTAAATATAAGTGAGTAGTATTTATTTTTTACCGTCACGTTGTATTTCGTTTTCATCAGAGTGGGTAGAGGAAACCTAGAAAACAGAGTGTCCATTGTCTACTGATTTTCGAAAGGTTGCCGCGTCTTGTTACTAGGGCAAGGAAATAAAAATACTTCATTACTCTGAGTGGAAATCGAAATCACATTCGTCGCGCTTATAGTCAGAAGGCTCCTGTATTTATTTATAATTTTTAGGATTTTTTATTTTTGCATTCTTAGAATTTTGGCTATAAACTTAATGATCTTGGTGGATTAAAAACAATCTCAAAGCGATTTGTAAAGAATGTAGCAATAATGAACCGCACACGATGTAATATATAATATGCTTAAAACATTGCTTAAAATTGGACTTTTCCTTTGGACAGAGACAAAAGTTTGTGTAAACGTTGTTTTTTAAATTTTTCGGGCCCATTTTCTTGCTATTCTAAGGTGGGCCTGGTTCCTACGCCCATGCGTACAAGTGTAAACAGCACATACATTAATGTGACTCCCCCCAGCCTGGTGTGCGACGAGGAGAACATGTACTCGGACGAGTACGACGACACGTACGACTCGGACGGCGTGACGCCCGCTGCCGACCTCGACGAGCGCCGCCCCTTCGTCACGCCGCGCGCGCTGCGGGCCCGCCGGGACGTACAGGTTCGTCGGTATTTAGCTACCTCTAGGACTCCGTACGCAAAGAAAAAACACGGAATCCTTATACGATCATTTGTGAAACGTTTTATATACCGTTTATGAAGGCAACAAGAAAGAGGCCATTTATAGTTGAATCAGAGAAAAGGTGAATTGAAGGAGTGTTTGTGGGAAAACCAACAAGTCAGATACAAAATCCAGTTTTTTTATTATTTTATTCCTTGTTACACACAATTCAATTCTTCTTGACTATATCTTAGAACGCAATGAACACATTGGAAATTCACCGGAAAAAACACAGCACACTAGCGCCAATTAATACAATCGATAATAGAAACAATAACAAATGACGTCCTCGTCACTACACTGACACTTGTTAGGTAAAAGAGATATTTAGAAATAATGCCATATATAATATAAGTAAATTATGCTAACATGATTTTCTTAAAAATGTCAATATTTTAAATTACTATTATATTGACTATTATGTTTAATATTATGGGGAATTGTAGTATATAAAAGCATTGCAAGATTATCCTAGCGATGTTTTTATATACTACGATAATATATGTGTTATTTTAATTTGTTTAAAATAATTGTGGTGATATGTGGACATTTCTTTGGACACTACTGAAGACACTTCTATATTGAGCGAAGTTATCCTGTTAGGTGTACTCAAATGTCCAAAAAGTTAACAATATGATTATATTATTAACCTTTGTTCAATTATAATTTTCAGGAGGAATCAGAAGAATCGGACGAGGCAGAAGAAGAGAAACCTACGAATAGTAGAAGTAAATTGGACTTCTGCGTGAACCCCGAAGAGATGAGAGCTCGGAGGGAGGCTAACTTCCAAGCAAAACGAGGACGAGGAGGGTACCGCCCGCCGCCGCCGAGGTGTGTATGCTTATTACATAACTAAGATAGCGTCTTTGGGGTAATATCGCTAACGGGTCTAGATCGTGTAGATCAAATTATCGTCGATTATCCGTTCAGTAAGACTATGATAGTCTAAA
The DNA here is from genome assembly GCA_013403705.1 of Heliconius hermathena. NCBI lineage: Eukaryota > Metazoa > Arthropoda > Insecta > Lepidoptera > Nymphalidae > Heliconius > Heliconius hermathena. The sequence goes on along the minus strand of JAAIXJ010001748.1, from coordinate 85,782 downwards.
AATGTATGGCCAAATTGACGGTAATTTCTTTGTATACGGTGTTGACCCATTAGAGATCATACCCTAACGTACCTTACTACTTATGTGAGCAGTTATGGCACAGAACGACAACGTCTGACAGTAAACGCAGTAGTCGTGGGTTTAATTCCCACTCGAAGACATTCATAGTTCATAGTATACAGCGGCAAATTAAAAAAATTTATTACTATTTACAGTAAAACACATTCATAAGTAACATTCAACATAAACAATGTACACGCAACCCTGCCGTGTACATTGTTTAGGTTCCCTCTGTCTACCCAGACAGAGGGAACCTAGTGTTAAGACACTTAGTTCCCCACTTTCCGCCGAATTATGGAAGCATTGCGTGTTGAGTGGCGGAAATCAACGCCGCGCTTCAATCAACACTAGAGCGAAGAAAATGAAAATTATTTTTTAAATTTTTATAACAAAAAAAAAATATTCCATTTCCTCGAGTGGGGATCAAACCCACAACCAATCGCGGTTACAGTCACACTATGTGCCCCTGCGCCACTACTGGCGCAAACAATGTTATATATGTATATCTTAATATAAGCAAAAATATGAAAACAATGAAGTACATTAGCGTTACGTAGAAATAAGAAATAGATTAAGAAATATTCGGTGAAAATTCGTAAGCAAATAGTTAGAAAATGGGAAATATTAAAATTTTACCTTATGTTATGTATATATGTATAGTGTAAATAAGAACAGAGACAGAAAGTATGCCAATTTTACAATCCCAACAGAAGGAACAAAGATATAAAAAGTCTCTGGTCCACGCGAGAGAATCAGTGAAATAAAAAAAAATGCTACTGTTAAATAGTTTCATTAAAAACATAGTATTTTTTTATATTGAAAAGAAATAAAAAATTAAAAATAAAAACGTAAATAATGTAGCCAACGAGTAAATAAAACATCTTCATGCTAATAACTAAGATTACTAAGTGGCACTTCCAGTTGATCTTATTCCGTACAAATGTTTCTAATATCTACCTTACATTTCATTTGTCAATGAAGCATATACTAACTTAGTGTAATGTACCCAACGAATTATTATTGTCTCATGTAAGTGAATTTTGTATTCTTATGAGAAATAAAAAAAATCTAAATCTAATCTAAATCTAAATTAAAAAAACATTAAAAATGTTAAAAATTAAAATAATAGAATTTAGAGTAAGATTAATGCGCTCTAGCCCGCTTATCTTAAATAGTACTACGGCATTTCCGCTATACACAAAACAAAAAAATTGAATTATCAAACTTATTATGCAATTTTGAAGACTAATTATAAGTACTTAGTATTTTTTAAAATAGTTCAAAATATATATTCTTATTCTTTATTTTGATAATTTATCATTCATAAAAAAAACTTATCAAGATTGACATTTAAAAAAAATAAAATATATTCTTTACAGAAATACAGACGTAATAGGTAAACCCAAAGGCCAAGGGCAAGAAAAAGAAGTGCTATTAAATAGGGAAAAGAAAGAAAAAACTAAATCAGCCCGAGCCAACCACAACAGAAGACAAGGGGCGCAGTGGAAACGAAGCCAGGGGATGATGCCTTCATAAATTTTTATAAACTGTGTTAAATAAAGCTGATTTTAAACTGATATATCTAGTGTTTTTAACGGTTTCAAAATGTTATTCTGCACTATGTATAGAAAATTAAAAAACAAAATTTTCAATGAAGCTGTCTCTCTCTCTAACCTTTGGGAGAAGTCCAAACGCCTATAACATTAAGGTGTAACATAGCATAGAAAACGCAGCTTAGTGGTCACAGGACTGGGACGGCTTCAAAGTGGCACAGGTTCGAGTCCCCCTTTTACGTTTAATTTTTTATACTCTTGATAAAATATATATCTCTAGATATGTTATATTATTTGGTTACTTAAAGACTGTTTTAAAGTGAAGTTTAAGAACGTTTCTTAGTACATCATAGTAAAGAATAATGCTTGAAATGCTTGATCAAATAATGCATTTTAATAATTATATATTACTTTCCGATAAATTAATTCATAATAGTTTTATTTAAAATGGAACATGTTCGCTATATACCTCGCCAGGGTCATATTGCTACAATTTACACGCCGCGTTTTACGTTTGTGGGGCAGATTGTGTAAAAGTGATTTTACAGAAAAAAAATAAATGATAACAGTATTTGACTAACCATACATACAAGTTTTAATACTATTTTAATACTGGAGTAGGGAGTGGGAGTAGGGACGGGGTGATTTCCTGAGATATGAATCTGTTATTATTATAATAGTATTTTTTTTAATACTTTTATTTTTTAGACTACAAGTCTTTAACTGTTATGAGGACAATACAATGTTGTAAATGTTCCTTTACTCACAATGAGATAAATTGTGAAAATTGTAGTAAAGACTTTTTTTTAGAAATATATAAACATTCGCCTTCATGCGGCTTCAACTGCCTATTGGAAAGTAAAGAGTGACACAATAAAATAAAATTATATATAAAAAAATGGTTTATAGTTCCATGTAAACGTGGTTATATTCCATATAGTTAAAAAAAAATTAAGTGGTGGTATAACACTATTTGACTATCAATTCTAAAATTATGAATGAAATGCACACCACATTTTTTGTTGTATTTACATACTAGTTTTTAAATCCTTGTGTTGGTTAAAAACTTCACACAACGGCTTAAAAACTTAAGTTTAAAGTTAAGAAAAAAAACAATAGGTACATATATATTATTTTATTTACTTGAATGTCAAATATGCACACATCAGTTTTATATTATATTAAGTTATATAGCAACACTCATACGCATCGAGTATGTTAACTTACATGAAATAAATTATTATTTATTATTGTATTTTTTATTTAAAAATTCCTTACTATATTTTAAAGTACAATTCGGTTTTACCGAAATACTAAATATTTTTCGAAATGCGGATTTCTTTTATGAATACTATCATTAACATTACGATAACTACATAGTTTTACTTTAAAAATAGATTTGCAGATAGACTAACGCTGCTTCTTAGGAGAATGCAGCTTTTAACGTTATCTTAGTATTTTCGCTTAATACATTTTTATAGGATAGTGCCTACTTAAAATATTCGTTATGAGAAAGCCTCTGGTTGTAAACTCAATGTTTGTGTGTTCGATTCACACTCAGGGCAATTGTATTTTTCATTTCTCCAGTCTGGTAAGAAAAAAGGAGGCGTTGAGTTCCGACTTTCGCCATTATAATACAAAACATCTTGGATGACGAAAAGTCTTGGATTTGATGAAAAGCCGGAAACGTGTGTCCGTGTGTCCTGACATTAGGCTCTCTAGGCATACCTACCTAAATAGCCGTGATTTATTTGTTTTTTAAAATACTGATGCGATTCTTGAAAAAACTGAAAAACAGATTTCTTTTTTAGTTTGTGTCGACACTTTTGCATAGTTAAATTGTCTATAGAAGAGTATATATACAGGTATTTTAAGTCTGTTAAATTGCTGATCAGGATAAAGTTACGGATATAACAACACTATTAATCGGTAAGTACTTATGGCTACTTTCTTTTAATGTTTCGATTCGGCCAGGCAAGATCACAATACTGTAGTAACACCTAAATCTCATTTACACTCTGCCCATATCCGAAATTATTCGAAACTTTAATATAGGACTCCGTTACGGTTACGCTGTATAACATTCCCGGAGTGTTTGATATTTGTAGCCTTAAATTCAGGTTTAAGAAATATTTATATTTCTAACTTATCACAATTTATCTATGAAGAAACTTGAAATTGTAATAATAGTTAATAGTAGATATGGTTCTAGAACAGGTACCGACAGTAAATGTTATCACGTGTTGAATCGTAGAAAGCGACGTTTTCTATATTGAAAATGAGGGTTAAGGTTAGTAGGATGTTTTGAAGGAGTACTTCATTCTGTAACATATAATTTTCTTTGTATTATTACAGGAAGATTTAATTTAGACGTAGCTATTAATCGTTGCCAGATTTTCTAGATAGAAAGCGGGACTTTTTAAAATTTTAATTAAAAAAGCGGGACTCTTTCATCAAAAATGGGACAAAAATATTAAATAATAAAGATTTTATTTATTAAAGTTTTTATCAATATAAAATGTTGTTTTTATAGAAAAACTGGCTAACTAGCTTAAATGACATTATTTTAGTTTACCATATGTATGTGTTCAGTCTTCAGAATAATAATACGTAACTTACGAATACACTTCTTTGTATTTCTATAAAATTATTAGTAACTAATTAAAATATTAAAGTATCTACTAAAAAAAGATTTTTCAAAGTACGTGGATAATCTGTGAAAAGCGGGACAATGCCTGTCTTCATCGGGACATTTAATTTTTTGCTAAAAATCGAGATATCTGGCAATCTGCTTATCAATACACTCGAACTCGACTCGAGAAATGAATTATTTAATATTTTCATCTGCTTCGCTTTGGTAACATAAGAAAGCGCGGCGTTGAGTTCCGCTATTAAAAAATTAAAAATAAGTAAAATAAGTAAAATTTGGCGGTAAGCAAGTTTTTTTGTAGGAATTCTCCATAACAAATGTCTATTTTAAAACTTATGAAATTATTCTGTTCACCACTTTCCGTTCTCTACAACAAACATTGCGAGTATTCTGACAAAACGCAAAGCTATTCAACTAGCACAGTGTAGCTACTCTCTCTAACAGAGTCACAACGGCGTCAAATATTATAAAATAAATTATACTCAAGTTAATATAAAATAATTTATTCTTCCCACAATCAATTTTGCCAACGACTCTGTAACCTCACATAAATATAATAAATAATATAACGCACCACAGACAGACCGATACAAGCGCGAACCGTCTAATATAGAATAGACGATCGTGTGCAGAATAGCAATATCTTATGTTAGTGACAGCCGCGGAGTGGCTCGTGCCTGTGATGAGAGGAGCGGGCAGCGGGTCGGACTTATCTCCACCAGACCAGAGGTCCAGAAATCTTATAAAAAAATAATTTAAATCAGCTTCACGCTATATCTCGCACACAGCAGAATGGAGGGAAGCTAGTACTAAGACACCCCGTTCTCCACTTTCCGCCGAATTGTGAATTAAATCATTTTGGCTCGACACTAGAACGAAGAAATGAAGATATAAATTTATATAAATCGATTAAGCGATGGCGAGCCATCGTGGCGCAACGGCACAAGGGGGTGACTGTAACGCGACGGATGTGGGTTCGATCTCCATTCGGGGGAGTGAATTATTATGTATTAATATTTTCATTTTTTTGCTCTGGCACCAAGACAAAAGCCCGGCATTGAGTTTCGTAACTCAACACGCAATGCTTTGAAAAATTCGTCGGAAAGTGGGCCACGGAGTGTCTTAACACTAATTTCCCTCTGTCAACGCTGCTGTGTGCGGAATACAGCGTGAAGCTAATTTAGTTTAAATTTAATCGCTACATCTATTACATAAGTCGCCCCTTTCCCTCAAAGGCAGCCGCATAAAAGGTTTGCAACGCAATAACTCCGCAACTACGTCTTCATAGCCGCTCTCCATACCGGAGTCGGTGACGCGGACAGCGTGCTCATAATTCTCTACCTGCATCTATGAATAATTATTTTCCTTGTTCAATAACCGGCGAGTGGTCGTGTAATAATGTTGTAACATTTCGTACAGGAAAGTTAGGTTTTGTTTTAGTTATGCAGCGGCACAAATGTGTGACTGTAAACTCGACTGGTTGTGGGTTCGATTCGCAATCGAGGCAGTGAAATATTTATTTAAATTTATATTTTTATTTCTTCTACTTTTGAAGCAAAACGCGACGTTGAGCTCCGCCACTCAACACGCAATGCTCCAAATTCAGGAAGCGACCGATCCGACGAACGGATCGTCCTAACACTAGTTTCTCTTTGTCTACCTGCTGCTACTTAACGCTGCGCTTTGCCTCATATCAAAATAAACATTTAATTACTTCGAGTGGAGATCGAACCCACGACCATTCGTTTTTACACTCACATACTCTCGCCCCTACACCACGACTGGTCACTACAAAGGCAGAATCTACAAAAAACAACATGAAAACATAAATATAAGTTATTACCACAGGCCCTCTTCCAGCACCAGCAGTGGTCGCGGCCGTAATGTTAATGTCAATATAATCGTGTCTCATCGATCTCGGGCACCATTTTATTATATTGTCGGTAATGGCGGCATTAGGGCGGGCGGCGGGATTTAATAACCGAGCGGCGACCTGACGGTGAAATTGCGACTGTCGGTGCGTACGTCGCTGGCGGCGATAGGGGTGGATTGAGTTATATCGATATAGCAAGTTTTTTTTATATTTTAATAATATATTTAATTATTATATCTTCTGTATATTCTGTGTATTTCTATGTCTTTTGTCTTTTTACATAGTTATTTTCACTAATTCTATTACGTTAATATTTAACAGGATACCTCCAGAATGTAGCGGAAATTGAATAACAGAGTGTTTTAACACTAAATTTCCTCTGTCTACCTTGCTTGTTCGGGATACAGCGTGAAGCAAAAAAAAAGGATATTAGTTAAATAAAAATAAAATCTGTCATATAATATGGTTGACAACAAGAATTGATATTCTAGACATCGTCACCTGGCGTTAAAGTTAAAGTTTTTCTTCAGAAAAAAAAATATTCATTTGGTATTGCCAATTTGGCGTTAGATCTACTCTAATCTCTAATCTAGCACATCTTCAAAAATAAGCTGAAAATAGAAAAGGGGAAAAAACTTATTATCAAATTTAAAATAAACTTAAAGTAGAAAAAGTAAAAAAATAATATATAATAAATAAATTACATTTAATAAAAAAAGGAATATCAATCGTTTCCATCCCTATTGGTCGGGTATAATTTATTTCCCATTCAGTGTACTCGCGTCGATTATTATTATTGTTCCACGAAGGGCCTGCGCGGGCGCATGAAATATATCAACTGTTACGAATTATACCACCACAACTTTGTGGTGGAAACGACCGAGTAATTTGAAGATGTAACTTCTAATGTATGTTTGTTTCGTTTTGTTATATATAAATATTTTATATTTCGTAGGATTTTTTGTTAGTAAAACTTTTATCCACCTAGAATAGATTTTTATCATCCTGGGATGGGCACTAAACTATTCTAGGATGGGCACGGCCTTCCCGGTTCCCCCTATTCCTACGCCCATACCTACATAATGTATATAAAGATATACCGAATATCATTATTATCTATATCTTTATTTTCAATAACCTTAGTTTTTAATAGCATAAGTTTAGATAGTTCAATATTTTTTTAACATTAAATCAAACATTTATAATTTAATGGTTAACTTTACGAGTTATTAAGCACTAAAAGGTCGTTGTAATAATTTTTAACTAACGTAATTAACATCCGCCCGAAGCATGACAGAAAAACTTTAATTAAAAAAAACAACACTATCCTGTACTTATAATTGCTTTCAAATTAGTTTTTTTTATATATCGTTGGCGGCTTGCGATTTTTTTTATATTTTACGTTGTATCCAGCAAGTATCAGAGTAGGCAAGGAGAGTCTAGCATAAAAACACTCTGCTCCGCAGTTTTCCTCAACACTAGAACAAATAAAAGAAAATACTAAATATTTAATTTCCTCGAGTAGGAATCGAACACACAACCTGTCGCATTTTCAATCAAACACTTGTGCCTCTGCACCACAACTGGCGTCAATACCTAATAAATAAAAATAAAATATATAAATTGGCTTTCATAGAATATTTTGCTTTAAGTAGAATACATTTAGAATTTCCAATCCGATAATAGATTATCGGATTGGAAATTCTAAATGTATTCTACTTAAAGCAAAATATTTTATATACAATATTCTGTTGAATCAGTCAAAGCTTCCTCATCAGCTACTACATTACGCTCTGATAATCAGCGAGAGAGCGGAGTGACGTCTTCCTGTCCACCGTCATCCGGACGGATGCGGACAGATAAGCAAAATGTGAGCGGTCTAATTATTGGCGGACTTCAAGTCGACTTTAGTCACTGTAATTATGTTTTATCGTTTTATTGGAAATTTATTTCGTAGGCATTTTGAGGCCAGTCGTGGCGCAGCGGCACAAAGTGTGACTGTAAAACCGACTGGTTGTGGATTTTATCCCCACTGGAGGAAATGAAATATTTATTTATATTTATATTTTCAGTTCTTCGCTCTGGTGTCGAGGCAAAGCGCGGCGTTGAGTTCGGCCACTCAACACGCAACGTCTCCAGAAATCGGCGGAAAGTGGGGAACGGAGTGTCTTAACACTAGGTTCCCTTTGCCTACCCTGCTGTGTGCGGGATACTGCGTGATTTAATTTTCATTTAATTTAATTTTAATTTGTTTCTTACCACCGTGGCAGTGTCTGAACACGCGACATGTGTAGGTTCGATTCCTATTTTGATAAATGGTAAAATAACTTTTGTTCAATTACATAACGAGATAATTCTTGAAAATGCTGCTTCATACTCTGTTGTGTCCAGGAGAGACGTGTATAAAACAATCACAAATCATAATAGGTACTAGGTATTCTATTATTCAACATATTATACACTTAAAAATAAATTTATTGTATCAAAAAAAATCTGCAATCGTCGATAAAACTAATCAAAAGATTCAAAAAAAACAAGATCCCTTTTAAAATACATAAAAAAAATCATACATCTATAATGACTTAATAAAATTAACAACAGCCAGGACCTAAAAGGACACCGTGAACCCATCTAAATATGAAACGTCTGTAAATGTCACGAGATAAGAGCGTCGCAGGAGGCGGAGGACCGGAGGACCGCGGAGGACCACATTTGCGTAATTAACATAATCTAAAACCATAATAAATGTATTTTATGCGAATTATACATTTTATTTTGTTATATTTAATTAAGGTTTGCTCATCAAATACTTATATTTTATATATTTTCACGATTGGTTGATAAAAATATGTTCTACAAACAGGCTTATGCAATTTTTTATTTTATTAATTTTATCTGTATACTCTGATTAATGAATTTTCAAAATTAATTCACTATGTAAATAGCTCCGTAATCTAGTCCAATACATCAAGTATTTATAATTAGTTACTTTTAGAGATTTCTTTTTAATTGTTTTAATTTTTTTTTGTATAACAGATAAGGAACATTGACTTTCCGATACATACTGAGAGAGATACTGGATGATTGGAATTTCAAAATGCAACTTTTAAGCTTAAAGACGAGCAATATTATATCGCTCATATGATGCAACTTTGACGTAATTGCATTTAAAAAAAAAAACTTTTTTATTAAACAGCTGCTGAAGGATCATTTACAAATTTGAATTTAGATTGTATTTTCTGCAATTTTTTAAAAGACGCATTGCAAAAGCGTTTTGTCATCCATGCTACAATATTGTCAAATCGATTATTATAATTTCTTTTTATTAATCGATTTTAAAAATATGTTACGTAAAAATTAAATAATAAATTAATTGTATTGACTTCGTCCTATATGTACAACTAAGCTGTCGTCCACAAATTAACACTAGGTATTTTAATTTGTATGTAAATTTGATATTTATAGCTAATCTATATTCGAGCTGCGAATGACGAACTGTTCATGAATATAGAATGCTAAACATAATTATTATTGTAATGTACATACTCTTGTATAGTGTTTGTTTTTGTATACTTTTGTTGATGAATTTTAACTAATAGCAGTCGTAATTAATGGCTGTAATAACGGATCATTAATTAAAGGTTAAATATTATGGAAGTTGTAGAATGTATACAAAAATATTGTAGGTATATTATAAATTATAAATACATGATGTTTTAATTTATTTCCTGTTTATAGCTTAGATATATTTATTTGTATTAATATTGCACCTTGACAGTATGGAGAAAATGAAGTAAAGAAGAGATGTAAAATAGCGATAAAGTTACTAAGTACTATATTCTGAGGCCAGTCGTGGCGCAGTAGCACAAAATGTGACTATAAAACCGACTGGTTGTGGGTTCGATCCCCACTCGAGGAGATGAAATATTTACTTAAATTTATATTTCCATTTCTTCGCTCTGGTGTCGAGGTTAAGCGCGGCGTTGAGTTCTGCCACTCAACACGCAATGCCTCCAGAATTCGGCAGAAAGTGGGGAACGGAGTGTCTTAACACTAGGTTCCCTCTGCCTATCCTGCTGTGTGCGGGATGCAGCGTGAAGCTGATTTTTTTAAGTACTATATTCTGTAGGTTCGATTTCTAGTCAATGGGTCTCAATATGACTGCAATAGATATAGGTAAATATAAGATGCCGAATAAGCTATGGATTAACAAATATAATATCAATATTAAAATATGGACGAAGCATATTTCATTTGCATTTATATTAACTACCTAATGCGGTGTTTGAAAGTTTTAATATAAAATAACAATAACCGAGCAGTTCATCGGCGCAGTGACTATTTTGTAGAACATACTTAATGGCCATTTGAATTGAATAGTTTTTTAAGCAGATTATTTTTAGAGAATTGTAGTGCAAACTGAAATACGAAAAAAATATTTTGCAATAAAACCTGAAGATATTATAAGAGGCCAGTCGTGGCGCAGCGGCACGAGGTGTGACTGTAAAACCGATGGTTGTGGGTTCGATCCCCAATCGAAGAGATGAAATATTTACTTAAATTTGTATTTCCATTTCTTCGCTCTGGTGTCGAGGTTAAGCGCGGCGTTGAGTTCTGCCACTCAACACGCAATGCCTCCAGAATTCGGCAGAAAGTGAGAAACGGAGTGTCTTAACACTTGGTTCCCTCTGCCTACTCTGCTGTGTGCGGGATACAGCGTGAAGCTGATACTATAACCAAGAGGAGGATAGAACGTCTACGATATTCTTAAGAAATATGACGGGAGAAGGATCTTGGATTATTTACGAACACTACGGAAGGGTTCTATCTATATTAAACGTATCACGAGCCATACTAAAATAATAAAATAATTATTTAAATAATTTTATTTAAATATTTTATTGAGAAGAGTGGACAGTTGCCATTTACAATATACGAACCGAAAAACACAATATTTTTAGTTTGTATGTTAAATTTAAAAAAATGTATAAAATTATCAAATTATTTAACTTTTTCTGCCAAATGGAATCAATCAAGACATGATGAGTGAGGCTGAGTGTTATATTTAACATGTCGAATGCGTCCACAATACAAGTAAATGTACTTACTTTTTATTTAAGTTGGGACAGTTCACTATTGTTGTAAATTAGACATAGGACAAACATTAAGGCCAGTATAAGAGGCCATCGCACGGGCACAAAGTGTTACTGTAAAATCGATTGGTTGTGGGTTCAATCCTCATTCGAGGAAATTAAATATGTAACATTTATATTTTAATTTCTTCGCTCTGGTGTTGAGGCAAAGCGCGGCGTTGAGTTATATATATACGAATATATATATATATATATATATATATATATATATATATATATATATATATATATATATTGATATATTGATTATTATATTATATATTGATTCATTTTATTCAATCATTGTACAACACTGACTTCGATCTTACTATCACTTGTCTTGGATACTTATCTATTAATGGTTAAATAAATAATTTAGTAACTGCTAATCGCAGGCCGTACAATGTACATACAATATACTATATTTATATTGCACTCATCTTTTCATGTCGCCGCTTGATGTTTATATTTTATTTTATTGATATTGTGCATAAGAGAATCGTCAAGAACGTGTGTCGGTGCATATGATGCTCCTTTCGAACCGTTTCCACATACCGCATTTAATATTTCAATATATTATGTACATTATGAGTAGATATTTACATAATAAACTAATTTTCCATTTCCTTTTATGAAGAATTGCTGTTGGTATTTAAATATAGGAACCTGTGTTGCTAGCATTAGCGAGGCTTTTGTGCAGCTTTCGCTTATAAGTAAGTCAAAAAAATATAATGAATTTAAAAATTATTGCAGCCAGTCGTGGCGCAGGGATACAAAGTGTGACTGTAAACGCGACAAGTTGTGGGTTCGATTCCCACTCGAGGAAATGAAATATTTAATGTTTTCTTTTCTTTGCTCAGAGAGATATCGAGATCTGATCTCTACACGCAATGTTTCCAGAGTACAGCGGTAAATGGGACACGGAGATTCTTATTGTTACGTTCTCTCCGTCCCTCTGCCTACCCTGCTGTTTGCGGGATAGAGTTTGATGCCAAAAAAAAATAATTAAATTAAAAACCGCATCAAATGCTCACGCCCAAATAAGTATTTTTATCTGATGCAGTAACCATTAATGGTGAGTACTAATTGACTGTTTACTAAATAAGTTTTTACACCATTTTGTTTTAGTCCCCTTTGTCCGCCTTTCTAAATGCGGAATACGCGAAGCATTTTTTAACACATTTATTTTTAATACTAACTCATATTCTCTTTATTTTATACAAGCTGAGCTGAGCGAAATTCTGGCTCAATATATCTCTTTAATCGATTCAAAAATGGTACTTCTTGACAAAGTTTTAAATTTATTGTTAATTTTAATATAATATATGTAATTCGTGAGGTCTAAGCTAAGCTTTGCATTTGTGAGTGTTTATGAATAGATATATAATGTAGGTGTAAGTTGCAACGTATTTTATTTTTACGTATAACGGTTTATATTGGTTTTTGAAAGAGGTGTACTCTTGTAATAATATTATATATATATATATATATATATATATATATATATATATACACATACATATATATATATATATATATATATATATATATATATATATATATATATATATATATATAATCAAAATCAAATCAGCTTCACGCGTTTCAGAGTGAACCTAGTGTCAAGACACGCCGTTCCCTACTTTCCGCCTAATTCTGAAGGCATAGCGTGTTGAGTGGCGAAACTCAACGCCTCTGGCACAATATTATATAATATATATAAATTATATAATATTGTGTTCGATTTAGTAGTTTCGATTTATTAAGTGAAAGATAAAGTTGTCACTAACACTGTACAGGAATGAAAAAAATGTATTCGTATGTAGGTAATGTGCAGTAAAAATTGTATGCATTAAAAAAGAAAAAGAAAATCATGGACACATCACTGTTCTTTATAATATAAAAAAACGATTTATTTTTAACTCAAACGACACATCAGACGAAAGTAAAAGTTATGAGGATGCGACGTTCGAAGTGTAAGAATTAATACGTATTTTTATTGACTTCTAATAATAATAAGGTCAGTCGTGGCGCAGGGGCACAAAGTGTGACTGTAAAACCGATTGGTTGTGGGTTCGGTCCTCACTCGAGGAGATGAAATATCCTGTCCTGCTGTGTGCGGGATACAGCGTGAAGCTGATTTTAATAATAAAGATCTTTCTCTGGCTCTACTGTAGTAATCACTTACACAAATGTAAAGCTTAAGACTATTATATTTGATTTTACTATATTGTTCCATTTTCTATGGTTGAGTTTAGCATTCCTTAAACTGTGCATCACGTACGTGTGCACCCACACCCGCATGTGATTCAAAATAATAATTATTTATAATATATTTTTCGATTCTTTTCCATTTTAATCAATACAAAAAGCCTAATATAAAATACAAAAAGCAATATTTATCCTTCTATTTTCCTAAGAGAATTAACAATGTTTATTAGGTCTAACGTCAATCAAGTTTGAGAGCCACTGGTATTTTGTTATGTAATTATGTACATACAAAGTAGATGACAAAAAAAATATACTGCTTTTTAAAGTATTATTTCAATTATTTATTGGTAGTTTCTCGGTTTTGATGACCTTTGAACACCTGTCTGCTCATAAATGATTCGTTGACTGACTGAGCTTTCCTTTGAAAATATTTTATTTCTAATTGCCATATCTTAAATGAAAAATAAAAAGGACTTAAATATTATCATTTGGATGTGTATCGTCGCGGTATTATTTTTTTGGAAAATTTTAGTTTTATATTTTTTTTTTGTTATTAATACAGTTAATTAGCTAATAAAATATACTTCTATTACACAAAAATATGCTAACGTTACCTACTAGAGGACTAAAAAGAAATAGAAAGACAGGATATACATTGTCTGCTAAAATAAGTTTATACTTATAAAAATTTTATAAAAAAAAACATATAATCAAATACGTTGTGTAATAGATACATTAATGTTTTTTACGCTGGCTCTCATGTATACTTAGAGCACTACTTATATTACATTATAAAAACAACTTCCGTCTGTCACAGCAAAACTGCGATTATATCAACGCTTCAACAAAAAAATTATCTCGTCATCAAATTCTAGGGAAGTTTTTTATTTTCTTTTTTTTTTGTGATACAAGAAACGTACATTAGTGTAATTCAGCTATGAATAGGCTTAATAAAGGTAATCCTCTAGCGATATATATTTTTTTTCACTCTGTCAAGACGGTCGTCACGCGGCGGTGAACACAAATCGTTCAAATGATGCAGACAGTGCTACTTCGTAAAAGTAGGGTTGACATAATAACTTTACTTAACAGATTTTTTTAATAATGTGAATGAAACGTTTTTTTATTCAAAAATTATTACAAGAACATAGTATATTCCACATAAGGTTAATATTCACAAAAAAAATATCATTCATATCATTTAAAAAGTATTTTTGATCTTAAATATTCTTTTTTTAATAAAAGATTTTGTATAAAAATTCGTATTATATATCTTTTTGCCAAAAAAACCATAAGTTAAACCTTTAAAAAACGCAATGTCGCAACGTGTCAACCCTGTTCCTGCAACACAAAGAGAGACCGCTGCGCCCGCGCATCTTTGTGCTGTCCGTCTATCACTCGTGCGTGACAATATCTTCCAGATACCAGCCACTGCCAGCCACTATGGCGGAGATCCTGTTCCTTCATTAATACACGCTATTTATATTTTATAGAAGAGTTCAAACGCATTTGACGAAGGGCTTTTATTGTAAAACGTTGGAAATTTATGAATACGTTATCAGTCGACATTGCCGTCAAATAATGCTCAATTGATTTTCTATAGTACGTTCTTTTTTCATCCTTGCGTTTTTTTTCTATACTAGGATAAAGAAGAGTGGAAACCAAGTGTTAATACACTCTGTTCACTTTGTTCATGTACTTTATGATATAATGTCATCATTAAATAAAAAATAAGATTTTTTAACGTAATTTAAAAATAAATATATAAGCTTCACGATTTATCCTGCACACAACAGGAAAGGCTGAGGGAACTAGTGTTAAGACACTCCGTTCCCCACTTTCCGTCGAATTTTGGAGTACGCGCTGTGTAGCGGATCTCAACACCGCGCTAGGCCTCGACACCAGAGCGGAGACATGGAAATATAAATTTAAATAAATATTTCACTTCCTCGACTGGGGATCGAACCCACTCACATCCACGAACACACCTCCGTTTATAGTCACACTTTGTGCCCCTGCGCCACGACCGGCGCTTTAATGTTATTTATTTACTATATAACTTTAATAACAAGAATAAATATATTTTGTCAGTGGCTGACCGGAAATTGAAGGGGTTCTGGGCTAATTGTTATTTTGGGGGATTGCTAATTAAATAATTTCCATCTAATAGAGAGTTCAAAAAAATGTTTACAATATCTATGTCGTACAGTTGTAGAAAAGAAAGCACAGCAAGTCACGAATAAAAAATATTTTAAATTATTTAAAAAAAGAAATAAAAGAGAAAAATATAAGAGGCCAGTCGTGGCGCAGCGGCACAGAGTGTGACTGTAAAACCGACTGGTTGTGGGTTCAACCCCCACTCGAGGAGATGAAATATTTACTTAAATTTATATTTCCATTTCTTCGCTCTGGTGTCAAGCGCGGCGTTGAGTTCTGCCACTCAACACGCAATGCCTCCAGAATTCGGCAGAAAGTGGGGAATGGAGTGTCTTAACACTAGGTTCCCTCTGCCTACCCTGCTGTGTGCGGGATACAGCGTGAAGCTGATTTATTTTTTTAAAAAAAGAAATATAATGAGAAGATGAATTTGATCTGCGATACATTAAATAGAAGATGTTTGACAAACAATTTGGGTCCTCTCCATAATAAGTAATGACATTCAAGGTGGCTTTTTACTAACAGGACGAATTCGAAACGAGGACGCATTACACTTTTATATTATGCATATAATTTTTGTAGCCAATGCTGCTGGTGTTATTTTTTTTTCGGTGAAATCGACGGACATATATAGAAATAATAGTAATAGTTGTCTGATAGTTGTCTAATAAAGAACCTATTCCTTTTTTTATGACATCACAGTGGCACAGTAGAGACGCGGCGTATCATTTGCTATAATTGATAATTAAAATGTATCATGTACGTATCATTAAGTCAAACTTACAAAAAAAAATTATGAGACCAGTCGTGTCACAGGGGCACCACCGTGTGACTGCGAACGTGAGAGTCGCTTTGGTGTTGAGGGAAAGCGCGGCGTTGAGTTTCACCGCTCTCCATACAATGTCTCCAGAATTCAGAACGCCGAGAAGAAATGGAGTGTCTTAACACTGAAATCCCTCTGTCTACCCTTCTGCATGCGGGATACAGAGTGAACCTAAAAAAAAATATTTAACTTAAGAAATAACTTCATTCGAAATGTTACAAAAAAAAACATCACAACAAAACAAAATATAAAACTAACATTTAACTATCTCTAAAAGTTTAATCCTAGCTCTAACAGTGTGCGGACAGTGGACGAACAGACAGACACACACTACAGACGGAGATATTAAAAGGCAATATCGCGTTAATACCGGGCAGCGGCTAATGACTCATAATTACGCGTAATGGCCTCTGTAATGGCGGCCGGCCACAAAGCCGTGTGCTTTTGCTTTTTTACTCTCTCCACTCCTCGCCGCCTGCCTCCAGCCAGCCCGGGGCTCCTTCTATACATTTGCATCGGATAATTACGTTTCATATGAAAGTTTCAACTCAACTTCGTTGCTGTATTCTTTTAGTATTAATATAAGTTGTAATAATTTATTCATATTAGTTGCTAGTTTTAATATATATTATAAAGTAATCAGTTTTAATTTATGTTGGGTAAGAAGTAGGTTTGTTTTTTTAAATTATAGAATGACCTATATAAAATCTTCCGAAGATTATTTAATTTTTTAATACAATAACAAAAGTTATATGGTCCCATTTTTAGCATTGTTATATTTAAACCTTATTTTTTAAATTTCAGTTATGCCTAAGTACTAAGTCTCACTAAGTATTTATACTTACATATTTATAATAATAAAATAAATAATTACCAAAGACAACGAACCACAAAAAAAAAGAATTCAAAACATATAAACATTAAAAATCTTTAGTCTTGTAAATGATTAAACTTCTTATCCTTTAACTTTGAATATAAAATTTCGTTAGTGAATTAAAAACGAATAAGACATCGACATCAGACGTTGTATGGTGACCGTCGACCGTCGAGCGTGGTGGAGCCCTCCATGGCGATGATTTCGATGTTTTTTGTGCGTCAATTTGATTACGGTCAAATGATTGCTTCCCGAGAACTCGCGTTATATGCTGGTGCTGGATAAAAACGCATTCCACTCCTGCGCCTCTACTGTAGTTATGGATTTACTGTAGTAATACGTTATCGAGTATAGTTTATACTGTTCTACAATAATACTATAGGAATATATTGGTTTACTTGTCCGATTGACGAATATTTTTGGTATTTTTTAAACATTTTTAAAGTGTTAATCCATATTTAGGTTCTAAATAAGTAGTTTAGTATGTGGGGACTTTTTTGAATATATATTTTTTTTATAATGTTATCGTAATCACGCTTCAGCAATTTGTTGTAGTTTTTGTACATTATAACAGTAGTAATGTTCGTCTATATGAACCTCTGACACCTCTACTAAACCAAGTATATATAGTATTGGCCTATGGTACACATAACGTCCTAGTAGTTGGAAACTATTAAAATACTTTAAGAATAATGCTAGAATTATTTGTTTATCACTGAATTTCTCTAGGTTATTAGCAGTTTGCTTTTTACGGGAGGGTCCGCTTCATTAGCTACCTACGCTTGGCTCAAAAGTGACAAAGTTCTTGGAATATGATAGAAGAATAAAAAAAAACTATATAGTCCATGTATCTTTTTTATTTATTTAAATATATATTACGTATTTCCATATTGATAAATTGAAATAATGCGACTTTTTGCTTTAAATTGACTTGTCATTTATAAAAAGCTTCTTTAATAGAGCAGTGCTCATGAAATAGTAAAAAATTATCAAATCAGGATGTGTCTGACGAATGCTTTTATTCAAAAAACTTGTATAACTACTATATCCGGAATAAAATTCTATATAAATTTAATAGCAAAAAAATCAACGTGGATACGAAATTATTTAAAAAGATATGGATATTAAGAGTGCCGAGAGATTTCCGTTGATAAAAGAATATAGCTGACGTCACTTTATGACCAACAAATATTAATGATACACTTTACTAGAAGAGATTCAAATATCGTGGCTTAATTAAATTTGTTTTTGACTACCTAGACACATATGTATATGTTTTTTTCAATAATATTTTGTATAGTTTTTTGTATAATTCTTATTCTAATAGGATATGTAAAATAAAGTACTAATTATATGATAATTGATACTAACAAATAATAGGTACGTGTATACTTAATAATATACATTTTGAGATATTTGTTTTCATTAATCATTTATTAAAAAATTACAAAAGGGTAAGTAGAAGCAACCTAGTGTTAAGACTTTTCTGCACTTTCGCTGAATTTTCAAGACGTTTCGTGCTCATTGTCGTTACTCAGCGCCGCGACTACTTATTAACACAATAAGAATTAACGAAAATTAAATATAATTAGTCCTCTGTCTGGGAATCGAACCCACAACTATCACGCTTTTACAATCAAAGCTTAAAGAAAACTATAATAACAATTATTATATAAAAGTACACAAATCTTCGAAAACAAATCTACAGGTTCCCTACATCTGTGTAAACTGAGCTTCGATGGAGTTGAAAAAGGAAAAAGGTTGCATTCATTAGTCGTCATTGAAAGCGCGCCGTTTAATCCGACCGCTCACTCCTAATGGTTTTGTTTTAGATGGTAATTATTCCCCGCTCTATATAGAGTTGAAACATTTAAATCTTGAGCTTGGAGCAGCTTGTGTTATGTTATAGTTTATAATGTGGTATTTATATATATTTTATTAACTTAAATGCAGAGATAATTAAAAAAAAATGTACTTTGGTTTTTTTCAATTCAAGGAAGTATTTAAATATATCCGCCTATATCAATTTGAGTACAATAATCATACTAAAAGCAAGCAACAGTAAATGTGTATGACCAAAAATATTTTAATTTACTGTTTTTTAGACAAAGGCTTGTTGTATTCCGTCAACTGATACAAAGGATACAAAGGGGCGGAGAGTGTAGAATTAATTATTTATTCGTAGGTCACCGTCAACCTCGCAATTTCATTGCGAATTATAAAAATAAAAAAAAATGCAACAACATAAAAGCTTAATTTATATTTTAAAAGATTACAGATAAGATAAAGTATTCATTTAAACAAATATACGACAAGTGTATGAAAATGAAGTAATTAAAACTGTCATTGTGTTTTCCCTTTTATAGAAACATGTCACAGTATTGCATTTTTATTGTGCCATTATCCGAATGCTTTATACAATATGGACCTAAAAACTAATTAAGTTGAGTTCATTAGCGAACCAAAGGTCCCTTGTGAAGTTTGCCGTTACATAAATTATTTATTTTATTAAATCTTTTTGAGTTTTCAAATTGTTTCTATTCAGTTCAATCTCAGATACAAATATGTCCGTGCCTAATCGATTAAAACTCGATTAAAAATGAATGAATCTGTAAGAGTTAATTATCTGTTGCGTATTTCTCACGCATCAAGCACCTGTCGCAAGTGGCGGGAAAGAACTCGAGTGTTATGTCACCGCGTTTTATTATTTCTAAACATTATAACTAAACATTATATATTATTTAATTGTGCTGTTAAAGAGAATAAACTAAAATTACACATATTGTAAGTATAATTTATTTTAGTTATTTTTAATTATAATGTTTTCTCATTACCGTTCAACAAGAAGTATCATTTTGTCGCTAGGATAGTTATTATTTTTTAATAAGTAACAAAATAACTAATTATAATTTTTATCAGAACATTGCCAAGAATTTAAATTACACAAATTTCATATCGATAAAGCAGCACTGATTGCGATATTGAGCTAGATTATTCTCTTAATATGCATATATTAAACATTTAAATTTACATGCTCAGTCAAATGTAGAGAATTTTCTGTGTAATTTCGCTTACACTAAGTTTTAATTAGAAGCAAATTTAAGATAACGAGTTTATAAAAAGTACCTATTAAATATATATTCATTATTCAATGTTATAGTGTTTTTGATTCCAATAATATGTAAAAAACATCTTCTCCATACATACACTATTATGTCATACAATATTAAATTGTATTTTTCTATTAGAAAATAAAATATAAGTATATGTTTATAAATTTAAACACATTTTTTACTCATATCCCAATTCCCACGTGGCTTTGGCTATATTTTGAAAAAGAAACTAGCAAGCAGCATGTAGGTACTATTTAATTATCTATCCAAACCGAGAAATTGCGAGTTGGGTGGCTAAAACCAATGTCTCACATATTATTTATTTCTTATAAAAGTGATATATAAAGCATTTTTATTCTCATTCATTCCTTTAAAATGATACAATGAAATCTTCAAGAGTAAGCGTCGCTTTCTAAGAACTCGACGCGGACGGACGGGGCAATTTGCTTTCGGAGGTGTATCAAATCGATTCTCTATACATTCGCTTGCAAGATTTATTTTTATTACATGTAACATTCTCTCTAATACCTTTCGCTGTTGGATAAGTTTTGTGAATGTATTTTTTTTAGCTTCTCACTATATCTTGTACATAGCAGGGTAGGCAGAGGGAACCTGGGAACCTAGCATTAGGACACTCCGTTTCCTACTGTCCACCGAATTCTGTGAGAATTTCATGTTGAGTGGCGGCAATAAACGCCTCGACACCAAAGCGAAGAAATGAAAATATTAAATGTTTAATTTCCCAAGTGTGGGAATCGAACCCACAACCGTCACGTTTACAGTTGCACCCTTACCCTTATATTGTGTAATGTGTTGAAATTTGTTTCATTTTAAATGGTAGAGGTTCATTCTTTGGTCTGTAAAAAGATATTTCTAGTGTTTATTCAAATGCTTTATTAAGGTATCCAGTGTACCACTTTTTAGTTTAAAATTAATTTCTGTACATATCAGGTTAAATACTAACAACAGAAATAAATAACGCTAGCTTAAATATAACATATAAAACAAAAATCGCTTTTAAGCAAGAATTAAGAAATCAAAATGGTATATTTGTGTTAATTTATCTGTCTTTTCATTTATATAAAGACGTACATACTATTGGACATCGAGGCAATCTACAGTCCCTCTTCCGTATTGTGGCTGCTTATAGTTACATAAAATGTAAATCCCATATGCATATAATACCAATCTATCGAAATATAATTGGCTGCTTTCACTATATAATTGAAAATTTACTTATGCAATGCTGCCTTAATTAAATTTACAACTTTCAAGTTTATTTTACTGCATAAAGAACAAAAAAAGTCAAGTGACTTCTCTACATGAGATCAGTCGTTGCGTAGGGGTAAACGCGACAGATTGTAGGTTCAATTCCCACTCGAGGAGTTGAAATATTAAATATTTTCATGCTTTAGTGTCGAGGCAAAATCGCGGCGTTGAGTTCCGCCACACAAAGCCTTCAGAATTCGACAGAAAATGAGGAAAAGAGTATCTTAACATTAGGTTCCCTCCAGCTGCTATGGGCGGGATGCAATGTGAAGCAAAAAAACTTGTCTATTAACGTGTATCCATGTAAAGTCTTACACTATCTTATGAACTACTATAGTACAAACTCTATTTGTTATTAATTCATAGCGAAACTCGACTAAAAAACACACAAATTAATCGTATACATTTATTACATAATCTATTATTAATTTAATAAAAGATAAGTGTTAAAAGTACAATAAAAAACGATATAGAAGATGAAATATTACACATAATTTAAGTTACATCAAAGTAATATCCTCTAAATCTGCCTAGAACCGGGATGTTATTATGTATGCGTGCGCGCACCCTATCATCAGGCACAAGTAGTGTGACCACACTTTATATTTATACATTGTAATTGAAGTTATGTTTTAAAATGAATAAAATCAGCTTCACGCTGTATCCCGCACACAGCAGGGTAAGCAGTGGGGACCCAGACTTAAGACACTCCGTTCCCCACTTTCCGCCAAGTTCTGGAAGCATTGCGTGTTGAATGGCAGTACTCAACGCCGCGCTTTGCTCAACACCAGAGCGAAAAAATGGAAATATACATTTAAGTAAATATTTCATCTCCTCGAGTGGGGATCGAACCCACAACCAGTCGACTTACAGTTACACTTTGTGCCCCTGCGCCACGACTAGCCTCATGTTTTAAAATGATTATCTAACATAAATCTTTTCAAGCTTCCGTATCTTAAAAAGTAAATACGGAACCCTTACAGGATCACTTTTTTCTAGTATCTTACTTTTCTTTCAGAAATAGGTAGAGGAAAAGGAGCACCAGATGTTACTGTTATAATAGAACCGTTACCCATTCTCTTTAATCAACTTCTTTTTAAACACAAGGAAGAAGACTGATATAACGATGTACATATTCCTAAAAGTCACCAGAGACAACTATGACAAATATTACATTTGACCATAATGTATCCCTTATATCAGAGGAAACCTGGGAACCTAGTGGTAAGACACTCCCACTTTTTACTTTCCGCCGAATTCTAGAGGCAGTGTGTGTTGATTGTCGGAGTTCAATACTGCGCATTGCCTCGTCGCCAGACCCAGAAAATGAAAATATTAAATATTTCATTTCCTCGAGTGGAAATCGAACCCACGACCTATCGTGTTTACAGTTACACGCTTGTGCCATAATTTATATTATTTTAAAAAATAGACACTAGCGTTGATTATCACTATTTCATTTTCTCTTTCTCCACTAAGCTTGTGGTTACCCCACAAGGGGCACAATAGCAGCGCGCCACGCCCTCCCGGCGCCGCGCCGACCATAGACATACAATTATTTACAAATCTTAGCTTTTCGACAAATAAATTTTAACAATGGCGGTTCAAAATAACGTGAACATATAAATTAAAATTGTCATTTACGCTTCCATGAAATGTTAAAATTTTATTGGTGAACTTATAATGAATATTTATTTTAATTAAAATATGTTCTGTCATAGCCAAAATTTTACGTACTTTAATTGCATGTGTTAAATATTTCTTGTTATTTTGTTACGTTTTAAAAAAAAAACAATACGTTTGTGAAGAAGATGAAACGTGTTGTCCCTTAGGTCTTAGTTACAAATCATGATCATAGGAAAAGTTTAAGCTATAGCAGCGTCTTACTACTGTAGGTTCGATTCCCATTTAGAGGAATAAATTGTTTTTAATTCCTTGCTTTGGTAGACGAAATGTGACCGTAAATGTCTTAATCTTAATATGTTTCTAATACGGGCGGAAAATGACGGAGAACGAAGTGTCAAAAAAATTTAAGAATACTAAGTTCTAGTTATCTTCTTTTTATGCGACAAAGAAGTTAAAAATATTATACTTAAATATTCTAGACATGTAAATTAATTTAATATAGTTCTAATATTTTTTAAACATTGTAAGATCCCAAAAACGTACCTTCTACTAAAATAACATAAGAAAAACAACTTAAAAAAAAAGATACTCCAGTTCATCTAAATCACGAAGATAAGCTTCGAAACTAAACAAAAACTTTTAATTTTCTAATCACATACCTATATAGAATATAGAATAAAAATCGAAACATCATACCGCGAGCATTAGTGTAACATCCAAGAGTAATGGCCAGCAGTATCGGCCGAGATAAAAGCTCACGCATAAATTTTATCGACTTTTAGCTACAAAAGTTTATTTGAATACTTTATGTTTATAATGTAGGAGATGCGATGAAAAAGAACTTTATTGAGATTTAATATATATATTTTTTTATATTATATCACAATAGTGAACCAAAGGCGGCTTCGCCCGCTTATACTTATTGTTATTAAATTATACAAAATCTTTACATAAATTGTAGCATATGAGATATTCTGATATATAGGCTATATTATTGTAAAATTTTATTTTGTCCTTGGGTATCTCACTAGAATTCTGTGTGTGGAAATATGCAGTGAAATCCTATATATGTATGGATATATGGATCGCCTCTAATGTTCAAATTTTCAAATGTACTATGAGAATACTGTCAAAGTAGATATTCCCTTGAAATATATTTTAATGATTAATCATAACGTTCAGTCGTTTTCATACCAATTCAGTTATATGAAATCTTCGTCTTACAGTTAATGGAAAATTTTAAAGTAAATAAATATCATTCCGTTCTCCTCTTTAGGTGTGCACGTACATAACATGGACCACTATTTATACGAACAGCGCCATTGGGAACCAAACCCACGTCCCACTGCATAGCGCCACGCGTTTACTTAACAATGTTTACGTAATAAAACGAAATAAATAATAGGTACCGAGAAATTTATTTTATAAAAAAATAATAACAACAAATGATAAAAAAGTAGAAGAATGTTATAAATGTTATATAAAATCTTGCGTATGGCCGGTTTGAGAGCGTGTCCAGCGGGTGGCCGTGCTGCATGTTCTCACTGTAATTAGCGACAATTACGACTTAAATCCGGTCGGTGTCGTTAAATGTTCCAGAATCTTCTATAATTACATTTTTTTATATGATTCCGAATAGACATTACTAATTGTTACGCATAACTACTAAACATAAACATTTTAAATCTATAGTTTTCTATTCAAAAACGCTAAAACCAACTAAAAAAAAAACCGTTGTATTTTGACATGTAAAAAACAAACGCAAGCTCCTGTACTACATCGGCGATGTAAAGCGGCCGGTCATAATCAAATGGTTCTTTAATTACTTACGTTATCTCGGCCACCATTAGCGGGGCTCGTCCCACGCGTTCTTAATTGCTATCAAACCTCGGATACCGACGGCTTGGACTCTGTGGACTCTGTGGACTCGAGGGCTATCTTACTAGACAAAGAAGGTGTAGTTTTAGAGAAATAGTTGAACGCCCGACAAGTTTATTATGGGCATCAGTTAGAGATGTTACGAGTAGGCTTCGAGTACGTGTGTTGATTAGACAGTTTCTGGAAAATTGGTTAATTAAGCTGTGGTGGAGGTGTATTATTTTATGGGAGTAACGGTGTACAGGTGCCAAGTTAAGTCGTAAATGCTATATACTAGTTAAAATGTAGGTTACATTTGGTCCTACGTCACTTATAATATAAAAACCAATTAAGCTATACGTGTGAATGTGTTCAGTTGGACATACTTTATTAATATTTTTTTTAGACATTTTTAAAGTGTTATTCCACACTTAGGAAAGAAAAATACTTATTTAAAAAACGTATAAAAATTTGAACGTAGCGGGACTCGAATCCGCGCCTCCTGGAAACCGTCCAGGAGGCGCGGGTTCGAATCCCGCTACGTTCAAATTTTTATACGTTTTTTAAATAAGTACTTTATTAATATTTTTAGTATAATAAGTACCTTACCGCCAGAGTCTTTGAATTTTAGTGTTAAGTTTTTTTTAAACTTCAAGATATTATTTAACTAGCGGAACTTAACGTCGCATTGGTCCTTAACCGGGAATTAAAATGAAAATAATTAATTTTCCCGAGTGGGGATCGAATCCACAACCGTCATGTGTATACTTAAACTGCGTCACTATAGCTTATAGCGTAATATTTAATATAAAAATTACCAGCAGAAACTTACAAAGTAATAAATTGGATCTCGGACATAGAAAAGTATATTATTATATCTAAGATATTTTGCATAAAGACCAAAAGTACTTTTAATATCGATTTTTTTTAGTTTTAACTAAAAAGCAAAAAATATATATTATACATACATATTAACGCTATATAATTAACATTTAACTCGACGAACCGGTTAACGAATTAATGAATTCTACGGAAAATAAAAAATCTTCGTAAGCTTGATTACTCGAGAAATATTCATGAAGAGTACCAATTTCGTCCAATAATTAATTTAGTTTGTAATAGTTAATTATTAAATTCTTTAATGAAACATGGCTATAAGATCAGTGTCCGTATTTTGGATGGATACGACAAGTTTCTTTTTTTTAAGCTTCACACTATATCCCTAACCTAGTGTTAACACATTTGATTCCCATAAAAAATATCACTTCGCTCTCCACTTTCCGCCGTATTCTGGAGGCATTGTGTAGTGAGTGCCGGAATTCTACGCGTTGCCTGTACAAAAATATTAAATAATTATATAATAATTCTTACAACCAGTCGCGTTTAGAGTTACACACTTGTGCTCCTGCGCCACAACTGGCCTCTAAATATTTTTTATCTATTTTTTTTAATTAGTTACTGACCGGGACTACTGATTTGGGCCTCTTACTCTGTCTTCTCCACCCGGAAAAGACATCAAACGTAAAGAAACAGATTTAGAAGGCCACCACCAAACTCTATCTTCATCTTAAGTGATCTCTCTATCGTTTTCAAAAAGTGCTTACCCTCAGGCTACAACCCTTGTTGGGAATGCCCCAGTTTAACAGCTCGTGTGACGATTTGATGAAGGCAACGATATCTCCATCTGTATACTTCACTCATTGATATGAAGAAGAAGAAACCTAATAGTTAGTAATGACATTATAGTAAAAAAGCGACAAAAATAATCGTAAGTAACGAAATTTTTATTATGTTAAACAGAAAATTATTTTTAATAATTAGACACGAACTCAGTAGAAACATGTCTGATTACCGAAATGGTTCAGAGTTCAAATCCTTGGACTTGAATAAATACTTAAAATAGAATACGAAAAGATGTAACACTAAAAAAAAACAATAATATATGAGAATTACGTCCTAAAACATTTCTTAGTAATCTATCATCTTAAACAATATACCTCTCTAGATTGTACGCATGTTACAAAAAAACTACAAAACACTGAATTACTAGAAACACAACTATGGGCGGCACTTCAAAGAATCTTCCCATGTGTCTATGTGAGTATTCACTTAATTAACTCCTCCCCCCTCCCTCTCAACCCACTCCATCGCTCCTCTCCAGCCTCGCGTGCTCCGGGCCCGGATTGCGTGGCAAATTGCAGCCTCTTGAATACCCTTAATGATAGCTTAATTGCTTGTAATATCTTCTCGCTGGCAACATCTCTTCAGCCTAAGGAAACTAAGCCCACGACAGCTTGAGCCTCCAAATCCTCGTCCACAGGATTAAAGGCGGCTCAACGCGCGCTGGTCCCCGAAAGCTACGAACGAGAATGCGGTCCAAGTCCAAGATGAACGCGATCGCGCTTGTTTTTATTAAACAGTTAATTATAAAACTCCTTTTGCAAATTAAAAGACGCTACGCTCAAAAATGAAATAAACGTCCGCGTCGCTTACTTTTTAAGCGATAGCGGACGGAACTCGGCCATTGCTTTGTAATTTGTAATCATTATTTTTGATATGTTTTAATTGTGGGACGATTATTATAATTATTATAGCGGGGAAGTACTTGGGGAGGTATTTTCGGAGGGAGCTACGAGAAAACATACCTGTAGCTGTATTTAATGATACTATTAGCATTTTATAGGCTTATATACGTTTATTTATTGTGTCTTTATCATATAACTACTTTACTATTCCCTATAATTTTCTGCTTTTGACCTCGAGTCGGCTAGGATCTGATAATACAGGTTCTAGATCTTTTGTAAGATATGCAACTTAACTATAATATGTAATACGCTGTGGTCAGTCAGGCTGTAATAAATTTTGCCCTTGCCCAAATATTGTTCGGAAATTATAGTATTGAAGAAAAAAAATCAGCTTCATGCTGTATCCCGCACACAGCAGGGTAGGCAGAAGGAACCTAGTATTATGACACTTTGTTCCCCACTTTCTACCGAATTCTGGAGGCATTCCGCCGCGCTTAGCCTCGACGCCAGAGCGAAGAAATGGAATATAAATTTAAGTAAATATTTCATCTCCTCGAGTGGGGATCGAAACCAATTATATAATAAAAAGATTTTTAGTTTGTGTTTTACTTAACGCCATAATATATTTATTTGTACACAAAATTATTGGTTAAAATGTATTGGAAATTTTGTTACAATGGAGCAATTTTAATGCGCAAATAAAGATATTGCAAGAGGTAGAGTGCTGTCAGAGCGGTATTCATAAATTTTTTACGCTCTCTCGAGCTGCCAGGATGACTTCGACACTTCGATACAGTGCACAGGCTTAAGTACATACATATATATCTATATAATATCTTTATAAATATATGATTAAAGTATAACTTACTGTATACAATTTAAATTGAAGTAGATTTTTTAATTTATTTTTTCGTTTGTTTTATTTTTTATATCCAGACCAAAAAAATAATATTTGTAGAGTATTATGAATAATTTATTAGTTACTTTTTTTTTTATATGTATGTTTAGTTTCTTTTTGTAGGAGGGTAGCAATAGTGTATCTGGGAACCCAGTGTTAAAACACTCCATTCTCATTGAGATACTTTCGGTACCCACTTCCGTCGAATTTTACAGACATTGTATTTTGAGTGGCGGAACTTAACGCGGCGCTTTGCCTCATTTACTAAATAAAACCTTTGGACTATCGCGAATATTTTTAATTTACACTTTTTAAATAAAACCCAACATAAATATACGTTAATTTAAGATTATGTTCTACTTAATTAATTAAATTGTTCAACATAAATAAAAAAATTAAAACATTAAAAAAAACCTAATTATACTAACATTAAAAAAATCTTAGTAAAAACTACTAATAACCCATACACTTACAAAGGGAACCCTCCGTCCGTCGGGTGTGGGCACACGGTGTAAAATTAACCAGTGATGTCAAAGGCGCCGACAGCACTTTGATCGCGCCGCCATTGTCTCCACGCGTTAAAGACGAAATAAAGACTTAAAGGGTTTTACCCTTTAAGTCTTTATTTCGTGTTGTAATGTTAAAAGTTTATTGCTTTTGATGGTTGTAAAAAGAAATTGTTGAGGGGAAAAATTAACTAATTACAAAATGTATGTAGATATGTTTGTTTATACATATTTGTATGTATGTATAATATTTTGGATTTTTATTGATAAATTGTGTATTAATTAACTTTATTTTAGCATAGACAACAAAAAAATCTTAATTTATTAAAAAAATAAACAATTAATATAAATTATTATAAATAAATGAACCCGCTGCAATCGCTGTATAATTAATGATTATGTCATCTCTAAAAACAAAACTTTTAAGCAATAAACGCGATGAATATCTTATTTTTATAATAAATGATACTACCTTTCATTATAATATTTTTTTTTGCGTCGCACTGTACTCCTCACACAGATGGAACTATTTAACCTAGTGTTTAAACACTTCCGTTCCCCACGTTCCCGTTTCTCGAGGCACTGCGTGTGGAGTGGTATTACAACAATAAAAAAAAAGTAAAATAGAAGCTAAAATAAAAGGAAAATCATAAAAATACCCACATACATATAACACCCACATACATCCACATAAAAACATCAAAGTCAAAATCTGAATGTAACTAAATACTTGTCATTAACAAGTAGCAGCCATGCATAAAAATGTTATTTTTGCCTGTAAGTCTCTAGTAAAGTATAGGTATAGTATAGTAGTAAGTATAGGTATAGGTATTCGGCGGAAGTGGAAAGGGTTGTTCTGGTGACGATAAACAGAGTGTCAGCTTTGATGTTTTGTAGGTATATCACATATGAGTGATTGCGTCGTGTTGCGATTTAATTTTTATTGTGTTTCCGGTTGTATTTATATTTTTGTGTTTGTTGTTTTTTTTTAGATTTCTTTATTCTAACGTATTGGCAGGAACATGGTGACTTTTTTTTAGCTTACGCTGTATCCCGCACACAACAAGGTAGTTAGTGGAACCTAGTGTTAAGAAACTCCATCATCCTTCACCATTTTCCGCCTAATTTCGAAGGCTCGAGTGGCGGAATTCAACACTGGGCTTTTGCCTTGGTACCAGAGCAAAGAATGAAAAGATTAATTAATAATCACCTATTCCCCCGAGTGGGAATCGTACCCACAACCAGTACTGTTTACAGTCACATTTTGTGCCCCTGCGCCACGACTGACTTCAACTTTTCGAATTACTAGATATATTTTTTATTGAGTGGTGGAAATCATCACTGCACTTTATTCAAGTAGAATATGACATGACACACACTGTATATATATACAGCTTCACGCTGTATCCAGCACACAGCAGGGTAGGCATGGGGAACCTATTGTAAGGACACTGTATTCCCCGTTTTCTGCCAAAGTCTGGAGGCATTACCTATTGAGTGACGGAACTCAATGCCGCTCTTTGCTTTGACATCAGAGCGAAGAAATGAAAATATAAATTTAAATAAATATTTCATTTCCTCGTTTAGGGATGGAACCCACAAGCAGTCGCTCTTACAGTCATACTTTGTGCCTCTGCGCCACGACTGGCCTCATTTATATTATTCTTTGGTATATTATAATCTATTAACCTATCTATCATGATAAGCCCATCCGTCAGTTATAAATGTAGCAATCTTCATTTATAATTATCGAGCCTTAAAATTAACTTCGGAAAACGTTAATTCATTTTACATAAACACAGCACAGTTGTAAGTTGTAACCTTAATGACAAAATAGTAAGAAAAATAATTTAATTGTGCCTAGCGTGCGATTGTAAGTGCGATAGGTTGTATAATCGATTCCCACTCCAGAAATTGAATATTTAATATTTTATTTTCTTTGCTCTGGTAGCGAAGCAAAGCGCGGCGATGAGTTCCATCACTCAACATGCCAAACCCCCAGAACCCCGCAGATAGTTGGGAACGGATTGTCATTTGCTTATACATTTTTTTAAGCTTCACGCTGTATCCCGCACACTGCAGGGTAGGCAGAGGGAACCTAGTGTTAAGCCACTTCCCCACTTTCTGCCGAATTCTGGAGGCATTGCGTGTTGAGTGGCAGAACTCAACGCCGCGCTTGTCCTCGACATCAGAGCAAAGAAAATGGAAATATAAATTTAAGTAAATATTTCATCTCCTCGAGGGGGGATCGAACCCACAACCGGTTTTACAGTCACACTTTGTGCCCCTGCGCCACGACTGACTTGCTTATACATGAAGCTAAAAAAAAATGCACATTAACAATTTGAAATTAACCACTTGCCACTGAGCACGATGGACCTACAGCCAACGTAATATCTCTACTGCTTGGGGAATAAAATGCGGAAGGGCGTGAAAAAAAAGTTTTTACCATGTTTTTTAATAAATAATTGCCTCACTCATTATACATTTTAGGTTAATGTTGCGAAGGGTCGTTAAGTCCATTTAACTTTAGAAATAACGTAACTATAATGGTTTACTTTAAATTATTACATATTTTGAAGACAATGCTTTAATACGATAATTATAATGTAAACGCAGGCGCAGTATGCATATCAAATAAAAATCTCATAATATGTATATAAATTGATAAGACGAGCTTATATTTCATCATGGTATAATCATAAAAACACGCGGCAGCGTTTCCAGCCAAGTTAAAATCTAAACACTAGCAATGTGTATTTTACACGAACTATTCCAGCCACTTTTTAGTCGCTTCATAACTCGTAAACAAATTAATCTGTAGGCATGAAATTTAGCACATTTATTAAAACTTTCAAGTCTTTTAAAATTCAAGTCTTTCAAGTTTTTAAAAATTTCGCCAATTTATCTTAAACGGTTATTGAATCGAGAGTTTTGTAAATAATTGGAGGTATCGAGTTTTTTCTGAAATTCAGGCTTAGCTTAGCCAGAGCCCCTTCATCTGAACCTCACTTGAACTAGTAGCTTTAATACCAAATATTGTCTCCTTTTTAAGGCTATTATTTTTTAGGATTTAACGACATATAAATAGATTTCAGACATTCAATTTTTTCCTGAATTAGTACTACCTGTAGATGCTAGCTGCCAAATTTGATTCCCTTTATAGTGTTGAAATACGCGTTTTTTGCGATACAAACAGCCATATCTTTTTTTTTCAAGTAAATGTAGAAATATTATTTTTTTCAAGAAATCATTGGGTAGATACGGGTATATGGTTTGAATTTCAACGATATCTCCAAGCATTCCTGAGATTAAGGCTCTTGACAGACAGACAGACAGACTGAGTGGCGGACAAGAAAGTGATCTTATAAGGGTTCCTTTCCTTAAAGATACGGAACCCTAAAAATGATTTTTTACTTATTTTTCCTTTGAAGAAACTGAGTATCTTTACATTAGGTTTCCTTTCCCCTGCATGCCCTGTAGCATACGGCGCGAATCTAAAAAAAATAGTCATACTTTCTAATAGAAAAACTTACTCCTTCTCTTTTCTTATGAAAGGTGAACCATTGTGCAAGCCGTCTTCACCCCGTTCCTTACCTCTGTTTTGTAAAACATTTATAACTTTATTGTACTTTTGCACCATAATAACTGTTTTTTTGTGAACACACTGTATCTATTTTTATTGAGTTTTAAACCCTTTGCGCTTTGATGCTTATACATAAAACAAAAGATGGTTATTATCTTCAAAAAAAGTTTAAGCGGCCGTTTAGTTCAGTGGCCTAGAGTCTACTTTTATGATGCTAGCAATATAAATTGGGTTTGTTTGTGAAAAGTATACGCAATTTTATCGAAAAAAAGCTTTCTCGGTAGTGCCTTATATTGAAAGGTTTTGTAATATTATTAAAGTACCTATATAATTATTATATAATAAATTTTTTGACGCCATCGTGGTGCAGTGGCTATGAGTGTTAAGTCGTTGTGAATTCGATTTCCACACGGGAGAATGAAATATTTTTATTTCCTCGACCTTGTAGACAAAACGCAGCGTAAAGTTCCGCCACTTAATACATAATATCTAATGTTTCGAGAATTAGACGATGGGGAACAAAACACAAAATATTGATGTCCTTTTTGCCTACAAACTATTAAGCGGGATACAGCGTGAAGCTGAAAAAAGATTTAACACTTCAAAACACTCTGTTCTCACCTCTCTACAGTTATGTAATAATAGTCTTAAAAAACTAACAATACATTAACATATCAAAAGAACGTTGTTTAATTTACGCATTCAAATTGCGTGTTTTCCCATAGTACCAACAGCGTTATATTAGTGTGAATTTTACCAAAGTTATTAAATTGTAAAAAAAAAAGGTTACAAACTTAGAGAATATGTGTTAATTTGTCAGAAATTGTTTATGACTTTTACAGCTACGAGAAGAAAAATACATATATAAATACTTATAAAGTGAAGTCGTTCGCTTTTGACCGTTGCCGGCGGTTACTTTATAATGATCCTACCATCGAGTGCTAAAAGTGGCATCAATAAATAATATATTTTTTGCAATATTTCTGCAATTATTCCGTATTTGTAAATAATTATATCGCATTTGTAGAATAACTCTTGCTAAATATTACAATAAAAGGTAGATAGGTAAAGGTAAAGGTTAGACCGGATGTCCGTTTTAGTTGAAGTGGTAAAAATTTAATATAATTAGATAAACTTCATAATACCTATTACTGATGTAATTATCTTGATGGCTTAGTTGAATTCTTACGTAACGTACGAGAGGCGGTTGAATTGTTTTAAATTGCAAACAGCAAAATATGTGTTTATATTTATAATGTACATATTTACAGGTGGTAAATTTAAAAAAATTGTGGCGTTATGTTCCATAATTCAAGAGGCATTCGAATTTCAGGTGGAGAGCGTAAGACGGAGTGACTTAGCACTACAATTTCTTAATACTCAGGTGAAGCTGAAAAAAATATTTATATATATGTATAGATATTTTCGGCCTATCGACGGTTTTACAGTGTTGGATTGTTACAAGTGTCTCTGACAAAAAACAGAGTGACCGACGACCGTAGATATTAAGAATCTCAATACATAACCTGAAATATTAATAGACTTATTTAAAGATATAAATAAAATAAATAATTCAAAAACTGTTGAAATAAATAATTTCAAAATGCTCCAACAGCTACACTCAATTATCCGCATCATTAAGTGGCACACCGTACATTCTGACGGAATCGACTCGAATACAATTTTTTATAGTTCCATATCCGCTCCATGTAGAGCTCCGGTCATAATAATAATAATAATTATTATTATTATTATTATAACATTCGATAATAAAGCCAATCAACGCGTGATGTTCCGTGATAGCCTCGCGCGAAGACGAACCCCGCTTTGAATTATTATTGGATTGATTTATCTTGAAATAAAAAACTATATATGAGAAGTGCTAAACTATTATTAATATTAATGTAGTGAGGTAGTGTTATTGTGTGTTACCGTGTCAATGGTCTCAAGCTCTTAGTCTCAGGACTTAAGAGTTAGTTTGTTGTGTTTATTTTTCCATTTTTTTAGCTTTACAATATATTTCATATGGATATAGGTAGATATAACCTATAGTTAAGTTTCACGCTGTATCCTGCATATACTTAGTAGTGTAGGCAAAGGGAACCTGAGAATCTAGTGTAAAGACTTACCGTTTCCTTTCAGACACTTCCGCGTGTTGAATGGCGAAATTCAATCTTACAGTAATGACGTTTAATATCTATCCGGCCATACTCAAGACACTATGATTTGAGTGGCGGAAATCAAAGCTAGATTTTGTCTCATGTATTATCTTATTTACCCGAGTGGAATTGAACCCACTGTGACGTTTACAGTCAGACGCTGTACCATTGCGATATATCAGCCTCAACTAGCTGTTAATAAAATTTTAAAAAATGTACTTCCGCCATTCAATACGCAATTCGGGCGGAGGGCGGAGAACGGAGTGTCTTAACGTAAGGATTTTTTAGAATATTTATAATAGTATAATTAAAAACTAAAAGGTCATAGTCAGTTATAAGTGTGTTAATAAGTAAAGTAACTTTTAGACAAGTAGCACTCCTCATGAACGAATAGCATTATTTTTTAATTAACAAAGATAAAAAAATATGATCTACCGCTATAAAATAAATGCTATAACATTTCAATTTTGAAGTGTGATCGAAAACATCTCTTAGAAATCGCTTAATAAATAATGTATATTCAGAAGCAAGTCAGGAGTAGCTCATTTGAATACAGTGCCCGGGCTCCAGTCCAACATCTCACACTGCCTACTTGTCTTGTCACCGGTAGTATTATCACTTCGTTCTGAATAAAAACCTGTTCATTTTTTGCTGCTTCACGCTTTTTCCCGTATGAAATGTGTAAGCGGAGGAAACCTAATGTTAAAACACTCCGTTCTCCACTTTTTGCTCTATTTTCAAGATATTCATTAATTATCTGGTCCATGAATAAATAATAATGAAATTAATTAATTTCAGTTTCAAATAATGTAAATTCAAAAAATTATTGCTTTTTAACTTTTACGTGAAAAAAGTGACATAATAGGTATTTAATAATAATTTTATTTGTGATAGAAATAAGCACATATGAAATAAAATAGGTTATAATGAACCACTGGGCGTACTACATTTTTTCCATCTTCACGATGTACCCCGCATATAGCAGCGTAGGCATAGAACACCTAATGTTAAGACACTGCGTTCCCCATTCTGCCAAATTTTCGAGGTTGGTGAGGTTGCAAACTACCAGAGCGAAGAAACAAAAATATGAATAAACAATAATTCATTCCCTTCAAGTGAGATCGAACCCGCAACCATCGTACGCTTGTGCCCCTGCGCCAGAACACCCTCACTACCGCATGATTGTTACAACAATGAACCAGTGGTAATACCACAACAATCCAAGGATATGAATATTACAAGCGTGTCGACGCCGCAGCGGGGGCCGGCGTTAACACCTACTCGCGCGCCGGGGCGTCTCCTCGTGGTCTCCACGAACAATACCCCGGGATATGTTTTTGTGTTTACCTGGTGGCTACCCCATACCTTGGTACCGTTGTCGTTTTGATATTAATGTATTGCAATTATAAGGCTATAATTAGTTTTTGGTGAAATATATAATTTTTTATTTTTAGAGATATTGTTATTTTACGTTACGTTCTTGTAATTTTTGTTTATGCCGTTTAAATATTGCGTAGTTTATAGACGGCACATTATTTTTTATAGCATTTCCCCTATATAGTTATATTAGATAAAAAAAACATCATTTAGAGCATCGAATATTATTTGGACTAATAAAAAAAGCACAAAAGTAACATAAACAACATCTTCGCTGGAAACTCCTTAACATGTTAAGAATAAAATAAAACAAACCACATTTTTAATTATCTTGATTATTAAAAAAAGGAAACAGCTATTAAGTTTAAAACCTTAAAAAAATATAAAGAACGAACGTTTCCCAATATTTATAAAAGTCCTTGCTGTCGCAAAAATCTCAATGTGCCCGATCGTTATAGTTTTTGCGTGATGAGTCGGAGTCGACATTCCTATGAAATTGTACCGCCTTTGGCTCTGTGACCATAAATTTCCTAATGGTAGTAGCAGTGTCGTTTTTTAACCTATTGGAATTATTGTAGGTAATTACAAATTGAAATCTAATTGAGATTTTCTTGTGTGTGTCTTTTTTATCTTTTCCTGCTACATTCTCCATACTGTGTCCTGCACACTACAGGTTAGACAGAAGGAAATCTAGGAACCTATTACAAAACAATAAAACTTACCTATACAATAAAACTTTAAATATATTAAAATCTTCAGTATTCCTTTACAAAATCTTATTCGCAGCCGGCAATGTTTGTTTAAAACAACCCAACCGGATGGAGCCCCTACAAGTCCAGAGAGCGTCCTTGTTTTTGCCAAGCCTTGGCAAATTCACTTAATTGTGTCTACGACCCCGCGCCACGCGAGACGCGCGGTAATTGTGCCAGGCTGCCAGGGCCATCATCGGCATTTTGGTTCCCTCCAAAGGAACCACAACTGCCATATTTCCACTGGCACGATAATTATACCACTTGTATTTAATAGCTAAATAAAATTCTAATATTCTCTAATTAGATAGCGTAGCGATCGTAAAAAGTTAATTGTTTTTATTCGAGTCACCTACTATCAGTTTATGGAGGAATATTATTTTTATATAAATGTTTCATCCTGTTCTGCTAATATAATATAATAAATGTGAAAGCTTGTGAGGATGGAAGTTTGTTCTACTTGCGCAAAAACTACTAAACGGTTTTAGATGAAACTTTACAGCGATATAGCTTATACATCAGAATAACATCTACAATTTATATAAATATTTAGATTATTAAGCATTTAGCTACAACATAGAACAATAAGTATAATGTCGCTAGTGTACGATGTATGTACATTCATACAATATTGTATTAAATTGATATGTGCGGGAGCGTCCGCGAGTCAGCCAGTCAGTCCGAGTGCCATAAAAACATCGTAAATATTAATTAATTTGGCGCAAGTGACAGTCCCTGGCGCGGCAGGTCGCTGGTCGCTGGTCGGTGGTCGGTGGTCGATTATTCAGCGGGCGCTTCCTGCACATTTGCATTTGCCGTCAATCGCCGCCGCCATATCTGACGTATTCATTACGATTCTCGATCTACTGTACTTAGGCTGTGGTCTAAGTACACAGTTTTGGGCGATTTATTTGTATTAATGTTTGTTGACTTTTATATGTATAGTTTGATTAAAGAAAACTGCTAAAATGCTATTTGGATTCGCTGACCGATGCTTTTATACCAATTTCTGGTTTGTAGGTCAACGGGATATACAATTCATAAAAGTGGACAAACTTAAATTTGTGGCCATGTGCATTCGTTTTGCATGAAATTGACTACAAATGTAAGTTTATAATGTTTTTTTTTCTATGAAATACCTATTTCTTCTAGCTTGAAACCTCCGCGTGATCTCGAGATCAATAAAAATGTTTAAAAGATCTTTTATGTCGAC
Organism: Heliconius hermathena; assembly: GCA_013403705.1. Classification (NCBI taxonomy): domain Eukaryota; kingdom Metazoa; phylum Arthropoda; class Insecta; order Lepidoptera; family Nymphalidae; genus Heliconius; species Heliconius hermathena. The sequence continues at coordinate 47,571 of JAAIXJ010001748.1, read as the reverse complement.
ATAAAAGATCTTTTAAACATTTTTAAAGTATTAATCCACACTTAGGAAAGAAAAATACTTATTTAGAAAACGTATAAAAAAAAATAAACGTAGCGGGACACGAACCCGCGCCTACAGAGATGCTAACAACATCAATAAATTGTAACAAGCGTATAAAAATTTCGACGTAGCTTGATGAGAACGTAAGTGGTCAGAGCGCCTGGTCGGTTTCCAGGAGGCGCGGGTTCGAGTCCTGCTACGTTCAAATTTTTATACGTTTTCTAAATAAGTATAAATGATCTTGACAGACGTACCTACAACAAAGTTAGGATCACTTTCAAGGGCTTCATTTTTTTCCTTTTGAGGTACCAAACCCTAATAAGAAAGAAAGTCCGAGTGTTAAACATTTTGTTAAAATTTTCTAAAATCAAAAAAATATCTTTTTCGGAATAAAAATCTTTAATCCGTTAAGTAAACTTTTGGTTGACTTCTTATATGAAGTAGATAAGTAAGGTAAACATTTAATTAATTAATCAATTAATTAATCATTAATCAGCTTAATCCCGTAATCCCGCACACAGCAGGGTAGGCAGAGGGAATCTAGTGTTAAGACACTCCGTTCCCCATTTTCTGCCTTCTGTAGGCATTGCGTGTTGAGTGGCAGAACTCAACACCGCGCTTTGCCTCGACACCAGACCGAAGAAATGGACATATAAATTTAAATAAATATTTCATTACATCGAGAGGGGATCGAACTCACAACCAGTCGATTTTATAGTCATACTATGTGCACCTGCGCCACGACTAGCCTCAATCATTTAGTAATACATATAAATATCTAAAAACGGCGATTACTTGTATTATTTTACGTTAAGCAATATTTATGTATTTATCTTATCCCTTATCGGAGGCGCCTCAGTAAATCTTCTGATTAAATACTATGTCTAAATAGGATAGTTTGTACGACATGTGCATGATCTTTATTTTTTTATAAAAAAATAAATTATTTTCTGATAATGACATGACTCAACTCAAAGAATACTCAACAATAAATAATATAAAACTGAAGTTAAAAAAGATAATTTCAATTACATATAAATTCTATATACATCATTAAAAAAGATTATGAACTCTTATTAATTTGACCACACTCTCCACCCTACAGTCCGCGGTCCACGCATGCGGCCTTAATTAGGCATTCCGCTCTCGTCCGGGCTGCGTACGCGCACGGCGGCGCCTTTGACTCGCCCGTCTCTCTCGCACAATGCATCTATTCATTCCCACGGCCATTCTAAGCCAAACCCTTCTTAGCTTTCAACATGAAACAAAAACCTTCACGCGCTAAGCTCAGGATAAAATGGTCAAGATTCAAAACCCAGATTCACACTCCTCTGTTCGATTTGTAGAGTTCTCCCAACTGTAATAGAGTTGGAAATGCGATGTGATGACGAATTATTAAAGGTGTTATTGGAGTGATGTAATGAAGGGGCCTAATTGTGTATTCTACTTGGGATGTCTGAAAGATAAAAGAATACGCGATAAAGGCCATTAGGTATCTCTTTCGCACATCTTCCGGTATCGGTTAAAGGGTTATGCGTTTGCGCAGTTCGCTCAACAGTTTGCTTTCTTTTTAATTAATTTCAACAGACAGTTACACACATACAAATGCAACTAAAGTTTCCAAAAAAATTCTTTTTCTTATAAGTTTACATCGTTCTTTTGATATTTACAATTTTCTTCAGTCATTAAATTCTCTTGTGATAGTAAAAATTATTTATTGAATAGAAAGTATCCATTGTCATGTTATAATATACAGTCTGGCTCAAAAGTAAAATCTGTGTCTTAATTTCCGGTGAACTCAACATGATATTCTCTTCCACACTCCACAGTGACGCCACAAAATGAGCACTGATTGCGTTGATCATGAATTAGGCACCTTTCCTTTTTTTCGACATAATGCTCTGTTGGAGCGCTCAAAGTTTTATCGAAACATATGCAGGGTCAGGACGCACCGGCCGCGGCCGACCGGTTCCCTGCCTTTGAGAGAGCCGCCGACCGCCGCGCACCGAGCCACAGCTACACTCTACACTACAAAACCGAATCAGTCCGCCTCAAACTCTACTGCGGTACGGACGTACGCTCGTCGTATATATTACACGTGGTGCAACTTCATACGATACAGTGCTGTGCTTTTATGACTGAACAGTTTGAATATGACACTTAATATATATTACTATCTATTATTCGTTACTGTGAAGCAATGATGGCTAGGTATTTCTGTGTGTTACTCCTGGCTTGGATGGTAGCAGCTGACCAGGAGGAGGTCGAGGGTGGCAAGTGCGAGAGGATCAGTCTGTCCCAATGTCAAGACCTTGGATACAATTGGACCGCTATGCCCAATTTGATGGGACATAGAGATCAGAAGGAAGCTGAGGAAGCGGTAAGTTCAATCATTATTTATGTAGAGTCCAAAAATAACTTAAAAACAAATTTAAAGAAGCAAATAAATAATAAACACTATTGATTTCTTAATAAGTTTCACGTTTAATAATACAGTACTATTATAAAGCATTACTAGAACTTTATTATGCGTAAATATATTATTGTTATTCAACTCTGTTCCTTTAGTAGAGCGCACATACCAATGTAAACAACACGAGAAGAAAGCAAATGTATGCAATTAAATAAATACTCTTAAATTTATTTTAGTGCAATATTTTCTTTAGTTAATTAAACTTTACAAAAAAAAATCAATTAGACCCGTTAAAAATTGTAACAAAAAGAAACGTATAATATTTTTTTTTGTGCACTTGAAAATAATAGAATTTTGTATTAGGGTTGAATGTTACTTCGACATAGTGAAGAGAGAGTCGATATATAGTGTTATTTTATGGGGTGGATAAATTTACGAGTGCTGACTGAATAGCTTTAACGACTTGTAAAACTGATATCTAGTACAATATCTCATTGTGGGGTTGGTTGTTTTGTTTCGCTACCGTATGTTTGTTCGTCCCCCATGACCCTATGTTTTTAGATAAGCTCGATTCACGTGAGAACTGGCCCGTGCCGAATTTTGTGACGGAAGCAGATTCTGGTTTTTAAATGATTTGGGAAAAAAATGTCACTTTATTCAACTTTATAATATAAATTAGTTAGCTTTTTTATATGAAACATTATTAACTCTATTTTTGCGCTCTACTTTATGTTTTTTTTGAGGTAGAGTGAGAGTAAGTTTTGATAGAGATTCATTTCAACCTTCAGTTTAAGTATATTCAAGAAGCATTGTTTGTTAATAGTTTGATGGTAATTTATATATTCGTGAAGCTAGTCGTGGCGCAGGGGCACAAGCGTGTGACTGTAAACGCGACTGGTTGTGGGCTCGATTCCCATTCAAGGAAACGAAGTATTTAATATTTTCATTTCTTTGCTCTGTTGTCAATTTAAAAAGCGGCGTTGAATTCTGCTAATCAACTCTTCACTCAATGCTTCCAGAATTCAGCGGAAAAAGGAGAGCGGAGTGTCTTAATACTAATCTCCCTCTGCCTACCCTGCTACACGCAGGATACAGCGTAAAGCTAAAAAAAATTAAATATAAATTCAGGTATTATCATCAAAGAATAAGTAATGTAGTAGTATGTTTCAAATTCACCAGTATAAACTATTTAACCACGTTTCTGCGCGTGTAAACATTTTTTGTGCTATCGTATATAATCAAAGGCCGCCGACGCTACACATGTGCTCGTATGACTCAAGTCGCGGACTTCAAAGCATCTTTTGTTTGCCATATTTTAGCACCAACCATAATATAAGACTTTATATTTATATTATAATATAATTTGCATTAGCAAGAGATCCGAACAAAAATTAATATCAAGATACGATCTTCATATTTACTCATGATTTTTTTTTACCGTTGTCATTTTAAAGCGGGGCCATGTTGATTAAAATTGTAATTAATTTATTAATTGATCGTAAATTCTAATTAGCAATTACTTGCAATTAAGCCTCGTTTTTGAATAAATGTAAGCTTTTATTTTGTAAAATGTGGGTTTGACATGTCATTTTATTTTAATTTTAACTTTTTTATGGCGTACACTCGAGCTTATTTGGTAAAATTATTATATATGCAAATTAAATAATTTTTATGAAATTATTTTTAAAAAATAACGTAATATTGTACATGAATGGTAATTACTTTGGCTTTTGGCTACATGTTTTATCTTTTTTTTTCTTTACATGCTCTGTAGTTATGGGTTCGAATCATATTTTAAGGGATGTTTATTTATATACAAATAAATAATTTAGATAGACAAATTTCGATAGATTTCATTCTAAACAATAACAACAGGGGTGTTATTTTACAATAATAAACTTTCGAGATACATATATACATACGTACATTTTTTTTCAAATATATTTATAGCTAAGGCTGTTATAGTTAGTTACAGATTGTGTCTAGCTCGATGTCGAATTGCTAAAAGCTGACCAAAAGGAACTCTTTATTGAAAGATCTCGGGTTCTATGCAACACGATATATTGAAATTTAGAAGGTTTGCGTATGGCCCAACACATAAAGTACCCTTTCAGAAAACCACAGTATTTTCTATTATTTTTATTATTAATACTAAATACAACAAATAACACAAAATAGATCAAGTTCATCCCTTTCACGTGCCAACTAGCAGTTACTTATTGAAATTGAACAAACAGCTTATCGTGTGTGTACGCTGGTCGGCGCCTCTGAAGTTTATCGCGTTATTACAGATAGACATCGCCACTCAATGATAACGTATATATAAATAAAAATAAATGGCTCCACGCCGACGAGATACCGCTATCGATAGTTTGTGAAATGCCGGTGCTTGCCTTGTTCGTTACACTGTATGCCAATATAACTAAAATAGATTACTTCAGAACATTAAAAAACAGCAAATTAGTTGATTTAACTTTATATTTATTAAAAATAATTGATAAAAACGGTAAAAGTTTTTTAATAATATTTTTTTCGCATAAACATTAATGACGATCAAAAAGTAATAAATATTAATAGCCTTTGAATTAATCGATCTTTCGCTGTTTAATAGCTATCGCGGAACACGAATTGCCTCACAACGGATAAAGGTTGAATAAAATGTATAAAATACGGTTCACAATTAAAATTAATTATTGGATCGGGTTTTAAAAGCCCTTAATGGTATTGGGTAGAACCTGTTCGGTCAAGACCGCACCGCGGCCGGTGCCTTTGATCCTGGCGGCGAAGGCCGTCATGTACTTGGTTAGACATGTGACAACAGTTCATGTGGACCGGTTTGGTGTTATGCAGTATAATAGATTATGTAGTGAGCTATATTGCTAATATTTTGTTTACATTGAATTATTATTTTTTTTATTAAAAAAACGGCTTCACGCTGTATCCCGCACACAGCAGGATAGGCAGAGGAAACCTAGTGTTCAGACACTCCGTTCCCCACTTTCTGTCGAATTCTAAAGGCATTGAGTGTTGAGTGGCAGAACTCAACGCCGCGCTTCACAGATACTACTCTATAGAACTCTAGTAGCACGAATAGTGCTGCAAAAATGTCAAATGTCCAGTGAAGGTTATAGTGAAACGTAACATTAGTATAACTTAGTGAAGTAAAAACTTCGATTTTGTAAATTATATGATAAATAAATAATTTATATATGCATCTAGTAATCGATTTTTTACTCCAAACCAATAAATAATACTAAAAAGGTAATTTATCATATACATTTTTTAATATAAAAGCATTCTAATAGTAAAAAAATATCACCGACATACTATATCATTAAATTGTAGAGTAAGAAGCCATACATTGCTACGTTTTTGCTGTTTACAACATAAAATAGGGTTATTTATCGTGTTTAATACGCTACATAAATATTACTGAAGATAAAAATATCCACATTATATGAATAGACAAAGCTGGAGATACCGATTTATGTGCACATGAGTTTACTTGATACCAAGTTTATTGACATGATAAAAACAATATATAAGTAAAGCTATAAAGTTTATCGCGGGGACGAGGACGGTGAAATAACTCATATTGTAAAGAGCTATTACAAAATATATTATGATTCATAAAACGATCAGTTTCTTCTTTTATATTTTCTTTAAATAAATATCTATAATACAATTCATAATTACATTTATAAATATATTGTAAGAAGAAATGGAATGGATTGCTTGTTTTTTTTAAAAAAAGGCCAACTACAATGACATGGTAGAGTCAACATAAAACATTATTATTTTTTATTTTCGTATTTTTTTATTTTCATAGTCAATCAGTCTGAACTCTAGATAAAAATGTAACTAGCATAAGAAAACATTTAGATTATTACTGAAATAATAACATCATGGCCATTTGGCATAGCCATAGCCCTGAATCAAACACACGCTAAAGGTTCCATAATACCTTGTCAATTAAAAAACACCATATTTTTTATTAATAATGTAAATTCATAAAAAATTATGCTGTTGTTAAATTGTTGTTGAAAAATATTATTTCAAGGTTATGTTACTATGTTATTTTGTTGTTTACTGCGGAAATGATTAGGCTAATAGTTATTTTTAAATTCATTTATTAATAGTTAATTAACAAATTAAGATACCTACTGTTTGAACTATTACTGGCATAATAAGTTTCTCACTGTATCCGGCATATTGCATGGTAGGCAGGGGGAATCTAGTGTTAAAACACTCCGTTCCCCACTTTCCACCGAATTTTCGAAGAGAAGAGAGTGTCACACTCTTTCTACTCTTCGAAATTTCGGAGAGAGAGCGGAATCGGACCCACAACCATATTAAATTGAATTTGTAGTTAAAAACTATATTATGAGATTATTTAGTTCCGATTTTCAATTAATATCTAATTTAATTAAAAAAAAACTATTCTATATTTTTTTAGAGAAAACTATAGTAATATTTTAATAATTTTTCTAAATAAGGAATGGAAGGTAACGTTAAAACTAATTCTCTTTATTGAATTTCAACATGACATTTGACAAAAATAGGGTTATCTTCGTCAAAACATATTCCTAATATGTTTAATAATTCCAAACGCCTCTGACTGTCACTTAAATATGTTTTGCTGAACTTAAAGTAATATACGTATAACATAATATAGTCCATACATATTATAATTATAAGATATTTCATATATTTTTAAAACAACAACATTTAACAACCTTACTTAGATTCTGTTAAGTTCTTTAACCATTAATACTAAAATTAAAAATAAATATCGCATTACGCTGTGTACAGCATATAGCATGGTATGCAGAGGGAACCTAGGACCTAGTGTTAAGACACTCCGTTTCCATTAAGATATTTCCTTTCTTCGTCCAATTTTACATTTAACCCATAGCAGAGTTGACATTATTACCTATAATATCAGCATATTATCGGTGATATAGAACACATTTTTTGCCCACATTCTCGCCTAAAGACTTCTTTATTGTACAATGTCAAAGTAAATGAACAGTAACTCATAATTTATATTGCTAAGATCAAATAAAAATATGAAACAAATATGGTAGAACCAAATAGTAGCCATTGCAAAAGTTAGGCCAAAATAAATAGAAAGAAGAGTTCGTCTTATTATGGCACGTTATGGCTGTATATGTAAGAAATAAGTAAAAAGATTAATAAAACTAGCTGTATTCTAGTTTTTCACATAAAACGTTAGCATATTTTTTAATATCTTTTTCTTAGTAATAGTATAACAATAATATCAAAACTACCCAAGCAAATTTTTAATATCTTTTTCTTAACGTAGCAAGAAGGAGTTACGTTCGTTATTATGTTTAGATTTAGGGTAAAGAATTGCTTGTTTTCTTAGAAAAGTAAAACAACATGGTATAGTCGGCAGAAATTCGGCGTTTATCTGGGATCTGAGGCCAGTGGGCCGGTCCATTCACGATCTGATCTCGTAAGGGTCATTCCCCTTTGAGAACAACGTGGAGGAATACTACGGTGATTTCTATTATAGTAGGTGAAACTTACGTATAAAGTAAAGAAATAAATGTTTTTATTGTTTTATATAAATAACAACGTAGTGACAAATAATTTCGTACTTAACTAATGAATTTGCCGTCTACAAATGGGACTACATACAAAAAATACAGCTAAAAAATATAGTAAATTATTATCTTTTTAAAAAAATTACACATAATGGCAAAGTAATTATTTTTTCCCGGTCGGCATTTCTTAACCTAACGCTGTTATTTAATTGACTATACAAAAAAAAAACAAAATACTTCGTTAATAACTAAGATCAAAGTCCAAGTTTAAAGTCACTTAATTAAAAATACTAAAGAAATATACTTCGTTATTACAAATATTCTAGAATCCGAATTTTAGATATTTAGATTTTAACCTGTCCTGTGTCTAGTCCGAATATGTCAAAGATATTCATATTTCATCTATACCGCAAATTTAAAACATTGTTTTTAATTTTTCTAATATTTGTTAGAACACGTCAAAGGCTGTGTGATAAAAGCGATGATATCTCGATACATCTAATTGAAGACGACGATAGAATCGACTCGATAACTGGCCGATAACGCTCGGTAGTGGTGGGATCTGATATCCTCTAAATCCATATTGAGGAAGTTTATTTAAAATTTAAATTTGCTATCGATGTAATAAATATCTATTACAATATGTATTGTAATAGATATTTTTTACATCGATAGCAAATTTAAATTTTAAATAAGTATGTATATGTGTTACTTTCTATTTTTTTATATTTATCGAATAAACATTTTTTTATCTTTACACAATTTTTACATTTCTTGTATTTTTATTTTAAAATGCAGTAGTTTTGTAAAATAAAAAAATAAGGATTTTTTTAATATTAATCTACATATCTATTCATTTTATAAATTAAAGAATAATTAAATCAAACAACAGCTATAATTATTTTTCTATTCACAATGTTAATTAAAAGGTGTTGAGTGTCGAAAAGGACTATCATTTTCAAGTACAAAACCCAGAATCATTGTATAGTTTTTTTCGAACCTTTCTCAGAAAAAGGGATTTTATTCATAGAGATTATATTATTGTTGTGTGTGTGGTTTGTGTATTAACCGTAAATATAAGGTTAATATTTTGTTATACTACATATTACATGCTACTTATGAAAACAACTATAAAAATATTAAAATAGACGTAGACGCTATAATTTGAACGTTTCAATAATCCCTTTTGTTTCTCGTATAAGACAATTCCAAATTATTAATAAAAGTTTGTTTGTAAATTTTTTGAGGCCAGTCGTGACGCAGTGGCACAAAGTGTGACTGTAAAACTGATTGGTTGTGGGTTCGATCCCCACTCGAGGAGATGAAATATTTATTTAAATTTATAATTCCATTTCTACGCTCTGGTGTAGAGACAAAGCGCGGCGTTGAGTTCTGCCATTCAACACGGAATACCTCCAGAATTCGGTGGCAGATTTCCAACATAATATCTGATATAGCAATTTTCGTATATAGTAATAGTATAACAATAATATCAAAACTACCCAAGCAAATGACTTTCGAAGCTCTCGCCCGCGGCGCCTATACGAAACGCAAAGGAGCCGAGGGTAACAAATTGCCCCCTAATTACAGCAGGTAGGCGGACGCACAAAGCCGAACATTTTTTGACTAAAAAAAGTGCTAAGTTATTTTAAAACTGGTTTTGAAGAACACTCGATATGTTCGTATTAAAGGTGTTATAATAAAAATGAATGTTACTTATAGATACTTAGCTTGAGCGATCAGGTGTCTCTTTTTGTCCACATACTTGACTAAATACTTATTTATTGCGAAATGTCAAATTTATTTTTATACTATAAATAGGAATAATTGATTTAATACTAATAATTTTATGATTATTAGGTATATGTTTATAATTCATTAAACGAACATCGTAGTATCGATCGTAATTGTGTTTAATGATTAAATTAATTCCTTATAAAACCGCCGCTAACAACAAAAAGCTATTAGGCATTGACTTTTATTATTTTATGACTTTTAGCTTAGGTGTAACTGACAAATTTCTTAATATTATATATTCCTTCGTTACTTTCTTCTATTATTGTGATGTTATTTGATTCCCATAATTGAGAATGAATTATTTTGATTTAAAAAAATGGAAAACGGTGTGGTTTAACATAACGTACACTTTCCCCATCCTGTATACGGGATACTGTGTAAAGATAAACAAAGTGAAAGATTAACATTACATCATTTAGAGGACACTCCATATTTAGAATACATATTCTATTGTTGATGCCAGTCGTGGCGCAGCGACACGAAGTGTGACTGTAAAACCGACTGGTTGTGGGTTCGATCCCACTTAAATTTATATTTCCATTTCTTCGCTCTGGCGTTGAGGCTAAGTGCGGCGTTGATTTCTGCCACTCAACACGCAATGCCTCCAGAATTGGGGAACGGAGTGTCTAAACACAAGGTTCCCTCTGCCTACCCTACCCTGCTGTGTGCAGGATACAGCGTGAAACTGATTTATTTTTTTACTGTCTTGCTGTCTTCCTATCTTGTTTGATACAGCCTTTAATAAATAGCCAAACACGCCATATCTATTTTTAGTTCATTCAAAAACGCATTTCCCTTTAATTCTTATATTAATATCATATTCCATTAAGCCTACACTCGCATCGGCTCGATCAAAGAAATAAACTAAACGAGGAAAGATTAAACAATTTATAACATGTAATGTATTCACGTATAAATACTTACGATAATTGCAAAGATATGTGATTGTGGATGAGGGAGGGGGAAAGGAGGGGAGGGGAGGGGGAGGAGAGGGGGCAAGTTGGCGTTCTGCTGCGGCGAGATCAAAGAAACAGGTACACTGACCCGTATTTGTTATTGCACTCTACTGAATATTATTTATATTGATTTATTTTGCTTATCAATCGATAAGTAGTGGCCGTCCTAGAGCAGGATCACAAGCGTGTGACTGTGAACGTGACGGTTGCGGGTTCCCACCCGGGGCTAATTATTTATTCATATTTTCATTTCGTCGTTCTGGTAATAAGGCGAAGCGCGGCGTTGAGCGCCACTCGACACGCAATGCCTCGAAAATTAGGCGGAAAGAAACTCTATGAAACTTCGAACCTTTTGTTCAAATTATACGTTTTTAAATCATTTTTCATCATCATCAGTCCAGACACAAAATTCCTTTTCAACTTTTGAATATCAACACGTCACTACCCGCGTAGATATATCTTTATAGCATGTTACATTGGTATTAGTAGTTATTAATTATTTCCATGGACCAGCGGTATTACTTATTACTATGGACCAGCCGTTGAGTCCAAGATTTAACATTTAATTTACAATTTATTACATTTGATGGGAGAAACAGAAATATATATTTAATGAGTAACGTCTTTTGATTACCTCGTAAGAGGGATTTTGTAGATTAATGAAAGTGATTAAGAAAGAAAGCCTTATAATAGAAAATTAATGCACATCGATAGTTTAAAAGTATGGTTATCACAAGAAGTGTAGCCTTTCCGTACAGCTAAAAGATAAGAATAGAACCCATTTCACTCACTTTGTATGAGTCAATTTTGATTTAACTTATCGCCGTCTCTTGCTTTTTGAGGTAATGAAAATATTAAAAATTTAATTCCCCCGAATGGGAATCGAACTCACAATCGTTACCTTTACAATTCGACGGTTGCACCACGAGGGCCTCGATAGATATATAGTTCATAATATTAAATATCATCTGCTTTCTGCGTCCGAGGAATGTCGCCCAATTATTCCTCCGTCCGATCCCCCGATCCGACACGCTCGGCCGTGCATAATGCTTTGTGGACCACAAACGACCGGGACCACATAACATTAGTGGAGCCATTTCAAAACGATATTGTGGTATGTGTCAATGGTGGAGCAATTTTGTTAATACCACCTTTGATATATATTACTGAATGTTACCTTAAATAATCTATACTAATATTATTTGGCTGAAGAGTTTGTTTGGTTGAACGCGCTGATCTCAAGAACTATGGGGTTGAATTGTTTTTTTTTTCTTTGAATAGTTCATTTATCGAGGAAGGTTAATAGTTTTTATGTAACTGACCCAATTTACATGATGCCACAGTCACGGGCTATCTAGAGATGTTTGTCATGGGGAGTATGAACTTTAGCTTTGATTAAATTTGTTCGTGTAAAGTTTATTTTATATTTTTCAGTATATTTTTTTGGTTAGTAGTTTTTCTGGGATGGGCACAAGACTATTTCCAGAATAGGCACGGACCACCCGGCCTCCCCATTTCTACGCCCATGGCATCAGCTACCTTATACACTCAAGGAATTGAGGCCTGTGTTTCATATTCGTTTTAAAGTATTTGAAGATGAGCACAAAACTTTAGTTTAATTATACAGTCGAGTTGTAAAAACAAAATACTTTATTTTCCAGTTATTTTACGTCTTAAAGAAATAATAATCTTCTGGAGCAACAGGTACGCTCATTTACTGCTCCGAGATTACATGCGGACAGACGGAGCTTTCGTTTTACAATCCATAATGATGGACAGGAGGCAACTTATAGAATGTTTCCATGTAAAAGTACGATAAATATAGCCTAATTAAAACTTGATGGCCCTTTAATGGACTTTTTATTAATAGTAATTTTATATTATGGCTTTGAAAATACAGTATTGTAAAATATTATATTTTCAAGATAGAATATAAAACTACTGTTAATAAAAAGTGTATTGGAAGCTCTTGAAAATTAATTCTAACATTAAGTTTATGTTTGTGAAACAAGTTTTTAGATAATATCATCATTGAATGATCCGATTGGGAAGTGTGACGTTAATTGAAATTTCTGTTTTAATCGTAAAAAAAAAACGCGACAGGTTGTGAGTTCGATTTCCACATGAGTCATTTCTTCGTTCTGGTGTAGAGGTAAAGCGCAGCGTTGAATTTTGCCATTCAACACGAAATGCCTTTAGTGTCCGCCGAATTCTAAAATTCGGCGGACACCGAGTGTCTTAACACTAGGTTTCCTCTGCCTACCAGCTGCGTGCGGTATATGGTGTGAAACTTAAAAATATATATTTTATATTACCTTATATACTTTGTTCGTAGTTTGTTCATAAGCGTTATCGTCGGTCTTGTCAATTATATGCGTGAAGCATGAATGGTCGACCTTTTTGTCGAATGCCTTATAATTTATCTTTTTACGTGGCAACCACATTGAACTGTATCGCGGTGATGTCGGGGGAGATGGTTTTTTTTTTAATGATATTATAGAAAATCCAATTTGTTTTGAATTATATTGTAGTGATAGTGTTTTAATTAAAAAGCCGCGTGCGACTATAAGCGCGACAGGTTGTGGGTTCAATTACTACTCGAGGAAATTAAATATAAAATATTTTCATTTCCTTGCTTTTGTAACAAGGCAAAGCGCGGTGTTAAATTCCGACACGTAATGCCTCCAGAATTCGACGGACAGTGGGGTCAAAAGTGTCTTAATTGGACGGAGTAACTTATCACTGGGTTCCCAGGTCCCTTTTGACTTTTTTTAAAAAATATTGTTACCGTCTTAGTTTCCAGGTGAACAATAATTTTAACATAAAAAAAGGAAATTGCTATTTATACTATCGATTTTAATATATCAATTTATACAATATTTATTTAACAAAAAAACCATAACTTATAAAGTATTGGAAAGCTATAGGAGTCATTAGACGCCGAGATAAGTTACACCGCTGTCGTGATGGGAGGGATGGAGCTGATGGTATCGGTGTACTTTCATTTTTAGACCATTTACTACGATGACTGTCTAAAAATGTACCGCCAGTTGTCTTTAGATAGAAAAAACTAGGATTGGTTCGCAATACTGTTCACATGTAGACAGTTTATTCTAACAATAAAATTAAAATTAAATCAGCTTCACGCTGTATCTTGCACACAGCAGGGTAGGCAGAGGGAACCTAGTGTTAAGACACTCCGTTCCCCACTTTCTGCCGAATTCTAGAGGCATTGCGTGTTGAGTGGAGAGCTCGACGCCGCGCTTTCCCTCGACACCAGAGCGAAGAAATGGAAATATAAATTTAAGTCAATATTTCATCTTCTCGAATGGGGATCGAACCCATAACCAGTCGGTTTTACAGTCACACTTTGTGCCGCTGCGCCACGACTGGCCTCTTACAATATTACATTAACAATATTTTAATATAAAACATATACGTCGCACCGCTAGAGCAAATCCTCTGACTGAAAATAAGATAGACACCAAAAGTCTTAAATTATGAATTTGGAAAAAAAACTTAAAATAACAAAATTTGTGAATATAAAAATTTTAACATTTAGAAATATTATGTACCTGTTTATTATGAATCGTACTAAACAAAGTACTGACAGAACTGACATTATTAGGCTGAACCGTTATTCACACACCAATTTTCAGTAACACACTAAATAAATACCATTGAAAAATAATGTGTGACAGTTCTTTAAGTGCCAAGTGATACGCATTATAAACAATGGACAAAACAAACTTTAAATTAGTAGAGAAATTTAAAAAAATACCCATTTTCTATATATTATATTTTTTACTATGCTTATTTATTTGCGAGTCGCGCAGTAGAAGTTAAATTTCTTCTTTTATTTCTTCAATCGAGTTACTTCGAAAATTCTTATATATTTTTTCACTTTGCTTACTATAACGGTATTCAAGAGCGTGGTTACCGTACAAATACGCGTTCCGTTGTTATTTTACGTATAAAAGGTAATACCTACCTAATTACTGTCCTCGAATCGGATTATGCAAACAGTCTCGTGAGTAGATGGTATTTAACACCTTTCTATATTACAACCTTGCTGTTGACGACAAAAACATTGCAAATTATTTACTTAAGTAAGAACAAATAGAGCAGAGAAAGGTACAGGCGTGTGCCTATAAACGCGACATGTTACGGGTTCGATTGCTACTCGAGGAAATGAAATATTTCATCTTTCATTTCTTCGCTATGGTGTGTAGAGCGCGGCGTTGGGTTCCGCCACTTAACACGCAATGCCTCCAGAATTCGGCGGAAAGTGCGGAGTGGTTTGTTTAAACACTAGGCTCCCTCTGCCTACCCTGCTACAAGCGGGATACAGTACAAAAAAGTAGGTACTAAAGTAAAAACAATTTGATTGAGTAACTTAAGAATTCCTGAAAGTCTTGCAGGTTGTCCTCAATGCGTTATCAGCTGATAACAGCTGGCGCCGGGCCCTGAGCCTTCATAAATATCCTGCACTAAAATTTTTTGTTTATCTGCAGTAAAGCTAGGTGGTTTAGATGTTGAATTATGCCGATGCCGACGTGGTGCAGTGATGGGTTTGATTCCAAGTTTTAAAAATTAGTCGAAATGTAGTATTGGATATATCACGTAGTAAGTACATTATCTTATCATCATCAGTCTGTTCACTATTCGACACGAGACAAATATGACCAATCTTTTGCCCCTTAAGTTTGCTAATCTTTTGGATTGTGCCATTAACTTTGGTTTTCTGTTAGCTCATTTCATTTCGAAATTTGATCCTTCAGAGATATACAAAAAAAAAACATCTTAGACTGACCACTCTACCCTCCATCCATTCCAGATCCATTTCCATTTTAGAATGTCTAGGTTTTCTAGACCTGTCCCTAATACAGACATGATATAAAATTTATGGTAAAGAGAAAATATGATGAAAATTAATAATATTTGCCAAGTTATTTTTACTTGAAAAAGACACCTAAAAATTATTCGTGATTCACAAACAGATGCATATCTTTGAATTTCGTTTAGCTTTTTTTGATTATCATAATTGTTACTCACGAAATACAAATTTACTTATAGATAGTATAAACTTTGCAAGAGAGAAAAGATAAAGCAATGAGAAAAAGTTAAAAAAATATCTTAAAATTCATGTAAGTAGTATATTGACACGGGGGGACAATTCTTCGTCCTGGTACCAAGCCAAAAACCCGGCGTTTAGTTCCGCCAATCAACACGCAATGCCTCTAGAGTTTAGCGGAAAGTGGAGAACAGAGTGTCTTATCACTAGGTTCCCTCTGTCTATACTGCTGTGTGCGAGATACAGCGTGAAGCTGATTAAATTTTTTTAAATATGTATGTATAGAGTGATGCTATTTCTATAAAACATTTAATTTAGTTCACATAACACGAATAAATATTACATCCAAGGCTATCTATAAAACTGACATACAAATCGTTGGAAATCACGTTCAGAGAGACATTTATGAGGCGCTAAGTAAAATTATTTAGACATCGCTACATCAGCACACTGTGAAACGTATTAACACATAAAGGTAATATTAACTCGGGTTAAGAGCTCGAGGTCACCGAACAAACATACGAGGTGGTAAGAATGGCTAGACCTATATATATACATGGCCTGTTCATGCATTTTTTATATTTTTTTGTGTTATTCCACGCTTAGGAAAGAAAAATATAGTGGGATTTGAGCCCGCACCTCTTGGAACACTTGGTTCAAATATCAAATCATCTCATTAAAAATTTCATACGTTTTCTTAATACATATAGTTTTTATAGATATACGTTACTTAAGCTGGTAATGCTGGAGTCAATATTTTCTATAAAACTGCTCGTAACTAACGTATCTAATACAGTTTAACATTGTTGCTAGGATTTGATATACTTGAATGAACGCCTCGGTTGAGAGGTTAGGTCACCTATAGTAATTGATTTTATAATAGAGATATTTTTCCGGTACAATTTGATAAAACAAGAGACTACCTTATTAGGTAAAGATAAATGCTTGTCACATTTCATATATGAAGATTCAACAAAAACCAAACAAAAATAATTTAAATTAATATTATTATACAAGTTCCAACAACAGAACAGAACAGAAAAAACTCTCAATTCTTAATTTCAAACCTCATCATTCTATAATTCAAACGTCATACCTTATCACCGTCGGCCAAAAGAAATCGCGACTATATACAACATGCCCATAAGTATAATGAGCCCGTAGCGGCGCAAAAAAACACGTGTATGTGACTGTAAACGCGACGGTCGTGAGTTCTATTCCTATTCGGAATAAAAATAAATTGAATATTTTCATTTCTTCGTAGTTCTGCTATTCAAAACTTAATACGTCCAGAACCGGTTTGGCGGAAAGTGGCGAACGGTAGTGTCTTAACATTAGGTTCCCAGGTTCCCTCTGCCCACCCTGCTGTAAAGCAAAAAAAATAATAATAAGTATAATGTAAATGACTTCATTCACTATCTGATAGAAGTTGACGGCAATATCTGCCGGCGAAACCCCGCCCGTCTCAAGTCTCAACACATTAAGGTAAATGATTACAGCGGCGTTAAATTAAAACGTAACGAATTGAAACAAATCACTCGTTTCTAATATGTGATGTAGAGATAATGTGTTTTAATGTACCGAATACTGGTTGATGATATCGATTTTGATAGAGACAGGTTGTGGGTTTGATTTCGATTCGAGGAAATAAAATATTGAATATATTCGTTTCCGCTTTCTGGCTTATTACCAGGGCCAGAAGAAGAAAAGGCAAAGCGCGGCGTTAAGTTCCGCCACTCAACATGCATTGCCTCCAGAATGTCCTAATGGGATCGAAGAGTCTTAACACTACGTTCCTAGGTAAACTCTGCCTGCCTTACTATGTTCTGCATACAACGTGAAGCTAAAAAAATATTTAATAGAAGGAAGGGTAAATATAAAGTAGATTATTATTTAATATCAAATACCGATATTAATGACATCTTTTTCTGGAAATCTTTCATTAAACAATACCTAAAGCTTAGCGGTTTATACACACAGTGTTTCAAAATGGAGGACATCATCAGCATCTTCGTTATGTTACGCCTTCATATCCAATCGTTGCCACGTTCCCTTTACCACTAGTTCCCTTTTACCTAATATAATTTATAACTATAGAAAATGTACACATAATTTATGTAACGTTTAAATCTTAAATTATATACATGCATGCATGCAGCTTCCATCGATCTCATCTCCCGCAAATCGTATATCAATTTAGGAGCTCGACCATCACTAAGCTTAAAAGCGACGCCGCCTCCGACTGAGCGTGGCTAATGTATAATCGGATGGGCTTTGTGACCGATCACTCTTGTCTAATACAAGCTATAAACAACCTTATTTTTATTAAGTCAAGGATTATTTTAGTGTAGAAATTTCTTATGAAATACATTATGGTTATAACTTGGTTGGTACGTATTAAAAAGAAATACTTTATATTTTTCTTTAACAATACATAAATGATATAAATTGTAATAATAATTTGTGCGATTTCGCCGCTGTGTGTGAAATTCAGGTTAATAATACAGATATATTATGTTATATAGATATATTATAGTAATACAGATATATAATACAGACATATTATAATAATACAGATATATTATGTTATAGATATAAAAAAATCGATTTTAAAATCGATTAATCTTTGAAAACTTAAAAATTAACCTATTTGTTTAATTACTTTTGTTTAATTAATTCTACTTATTTATCGTATTACTTGTCGATTAATTTTAGCTTCACATAGCAGGGTCAGAGGAAACTTAAGAACTTAATGTCTTAATGGAAACTAAGTATCTTTCCCCTTCATCGTTCCACATTTTTCCCCGAATTTTGCAGGTTGTGCGCGTTGAGTAGTGGAAATAAACGTAACGTTTTGCCTCGACACCAATGCGAAGAAATAAAAACATTAAATATTTAATTTCTTCCAATAGAAATCGAACCCCCAACCTGTCACGTTTGCAGTTACACGCGTATGCCCTTGCGCCATGACTGGCCTCACTCACTACTTGTCGATTACAATGAATACATCATCATTCAAATGATTTTAACACTGAGAGAAGCTAACTTATTACCACTATTAGCTTCACGCTGTATCCCGCACACAGCAGGGTAGGCAGAGGGAACATAGTGATAAGACACTCCGTTCTCCACTTTCCGCCGAATTTTTCGAGGCATTGCGTGTTATATAAAATATTACGAAATAATAATTCATTCCCTCGAGTGGGGATCGAACACACAACTGTCGCATTTCAGTCGTTCGCCTTGTACTCCTGGGCCACGACGGCCTCCACCACTATCAATTCATAATAAAATGTATAGCCTACCAGAGTCCACTTAAAACGTAGCCTCTAACTGGAATTTGATGAAGACAAGCCAATTTAAAGCGAACGTTACAATCGAGCTGACAATATAAATCGAAAGTTCTAATTAAAAGAACTCCTCACATTCACTGGAAACTGGTACCTTTAGTGTCGTACAGTGGTCACATCCGCCATTTCTTCGCCCTAAATACGTATTTGGCTGCGTTAAATGTCATTTAATTATCATAATTTTGGAATGTAGTTTAGTTTAACTGTTCTGATTATTGGAGTGATATTGCGGTCAGTAGTGAGAGGTGCATAAGAGTGCGGCTGTATATGCAACAGGTTGTGGGTACCATTCCCACTCGAGGAAATAACATATATATTTTTTTATTTCGCCGCTCTAGTGACTAAGTAAATCATGGCGTTGAGTTCCGTCACTCAATACGCAACGCCCAGAATTCGGCGTAAAGTGGGAAATGGAAATGTCCTAATAGGGACGGAGCGTTTTAAAACTAGGTTCCCAGGTTCTCCCTGCTTTCCTTGTTATATATAGACAAAAAATTTTTTTTTAATTTTTTTATGTACTTTTTAAGCCTTCTGTCGTATTTTTTGCCTCTTCTGAAAGTTATGAAAATGCATAGACAAATAAAAAATATTTCTAAACAATATGTAAGTACAGCAAGAAAAGATTTTAAATCATTATTAACAATTTATTCATCTTACTGCTAGACAAATAAAAAATAGATATAGTATTTTTTTAAGACATTTTATTACGGATAAAATGTCTCAAAAAATGTACTATAGTTCCACATAATACACAGTCAGTGGGACTAGTTCCGCAGGAGAACCATTCTAAGTTCTAACGTGTTTAATGCGAGTCCGGAATAGAGTGAATAGAGGCAGCTGGTGCTTTATTCGGATTTCACATTTAATGTCGAACTCATTTCACTTATAAAATATGGACAATGTGTTCAGAGAAAACTGTTTTTGTTTTTCTTATTTTCTTGCATTTTAAGTATGTATTTTTACTTTATATATATATACATAGATTGACTGCAAAATTAGTCTTATAATAATAGAAAAAAAAGAACAAAGTAAGTCCTTTTAAACTGTTATGTTATGGAAGAGTATAATAAGCATTTATAAAATTATATATACAAAAATTGAAAAAAAAATAGATATCGATACGCATAAAAAATCCTAACACAAAAATATTCAATGATTCACGTGAATATTTATTATTTTTATACTCTACATAAACTGAGGGTGAACGACCGGTTTCAATCATCACATCGCAAGCCCTAATTGAGGCATAAACTTCAAAGAGATGCCGAGATAAGCCGTTTAGATACTACCACGAGATAGGTACACTAGGGATGCCGAAATAATGAAGTCCAATACAAAAGATAAATATGATAAATTACATTAAATTGTATCAAATTTTATTGTTTCGTACCCAAAAGGTGAAATGGGAGTCACATTTATTTCTAAGACTCCGCTGACTGTCTGTCCGTCTCTCACCGGGGAATATCTTGCAAATCGTGATAATTAGACAGTGGAAATTTGCACACATGATGATACAGAAATATTAAAAAAAAATTTAAGGAATCTCCCATACAAGAGACATGACGATTTTTGACGTTTTGAATAGTTAATGGTACGGAATCCTTCGTGTGCGACTCCAACTCGCACTTTACCGACTTAATTATCTAATTTATCAAGGATTTTTTATTGTAAATTTTTTTATTGTTATTTTTTATTGTATGTAGATGTAAAATTTAATAACATTGTATTACACAAATGAATAATGTACAGTAGTAATTTTAAATGAGGAAATAACGTAACATAACCGCAGTGACTGTAGCTAAGAGAGTTACGTAACAACTAATTATAAATAATGATAGAGACTTAGTTGGACTTCGCAATATATGATAGCGACTTTAAATGAAATGGATTCTGTTGTTGGTAAATAATAATTGATTTTTATCATCTGTCCGCCATTTCTATACATATATTTTTAACTTCACCTAACAATTTCATTACAAATAGCGTTTATAGTTCACAATCTATATAGGTTCGGGTGTAACATGTACTCCACGTCCACAGTCCACAGTCCATATGTCAATTATTTACGAAGCCATCGCGCGGTGCCTTTGATCACTATCTCTTTGAAGTCTTCACGCCCGTCGCACTCGACTCGTCTGTAGGTGTACTATAAATAAAACTACTACTATAAATAAACATAAGTTAGCAACAATGACAATTTTATTTATAAAATGGAAATTGAATCAGCTTCACGCTGCATCCCGCGCCGGAGGGTAGGCAGAGGGAAGCTAGTGTTAAGACACTATGTTCCCCACTTTGCTGCCGTGTCTTATGTATGGAATTACACTTTAAAAATATAAAAAATATTTCGTGTAAACTTTTGAAGTTATTAAGCAATGTGGAAGGTAAATATGCGGCAAAGGTCGCGTGTGTCTGACCATCCGTCATACTTTACGGTCAACTGAAGCGCAGGTTGTGTTGTAAGAGCCAAATTGCGAAATTATTTATTAATATTGGAAATTATTTATTATTATTTTTCTTAAATTTCCACCAATCACCAATGATTAAGAAAAACCTTTCTATAATTTTTATTCCCTCTTGCTGCCGATTTAGAGACATCAAGCGTTTGGCTTAACCCAACCTTAAAATTTGTTTCCCTAAACTGATGATGCATCTGTATACATAAAAAATCTTGGCATGAGATTTGAATATACGACCGTCGCTCATCATCAAGTTTAGAATACTATTAAAGAATGGTAACTTTGTTTTTTTTTAGTTTAGCACGGTAGGCAGAAAAAAGTTAGTGTTTAGACACTTTTTTCTCCATTGTCTGAAAAGCTAACGCAAATGCTGCCCTACAATGTCCGTCTTATAAAAAAATGTTGAAAATTAAAAATAAATTAATAAAACCGAACCCCTGACTCCAAATCAAAAACCAATCCAACCAGCGCTATACCAGATGAGCGTCAAACATAGGTACATATATTTGTTAAAAACGTGCGTACGGCTCCTTACGACGTGGTGATTATTTTCGAAGCTGTTAAAGATCAAAGGCGCACATTCTATTTCCAGTCCTTTCGTAATCAATTTTTTGTTGTCCCCCGCCTCTGTGGCCGGGGAGTGATTTTGTATACTATATAACTAAATAAATTATATTTTATTCTATAGGTTAAGTATATTGTGGAGTTATATCTAATACTGTGACGAGGGTTATGGATTCGATTTATTATTACTTAAATATTTTTGCTCTATAGAGTACCCTAGCGACATAAAGTACAGACTCAACGGAGAGTTCATATACACACGAAATAGTACGTAGAGATTTTTCAGCACTCTCTGCTTAAAAATATTATTACGGAGTTTCAGAATGTAAAAAAAATCGACATATAATTATATAAGGCAATACAGCCTTGGTCACTATTATAAGAAAGTCAGTAATATAATACGATATATAAGAAAGTCCAAATTATTACACAAATAATATTCAATTCTTATACAGAAAACTAAATTAGTACGACCCTCTATATAGTTTAGCTCCACCTAATCAAACAGGGTTCTAACCAGTTCCTCAAATAATTCTCAGTTCTCAGCATCAAAGTTCGGCGTCTAACAAAAAGCCGGCGCAAATGACAGGAGACAAAGGCAAGGTCACCAGGTTTTTATGGTACCAGGTCTTTTGAGGAGCTCAGTCGTTTGTTTTTATCCAATTGAACGGTTTGGCTGAGATCTGCACCCCGATTAGATGTAATGGGTTTGTGATTGCTGTGGAGGGACTGCTTTTTATTGTGCTTTCGTCGTATACGGCGAGCAATTCGTTAGTGAGGTTAGATTTAGTTCTGTTTGTCTGTATGGAAATTGGAAAAAAGTTTTGTTTGTTGTGTACTTGTTTATTTGTCTTGTTGGACTATTGTGTATTAATACTGTATATGATTGCTATATAAATAAGAAAAGATGGCTTGATGGAAACTTCCACTTATATTTTCCTCAAGCAACTCAACTCATCTCAATTGGAAATTTATATGAAAATATATTTTTTTTTATTTCGGCGAAAAGCTAAGACGCTCCAATAAGGTATTTTTCAATGACAATTTGTCATCCTTTGTCGATGTACAACAATCACTTACCGTGTAAAAAATGCGTCAGTTCACAGAAACAACTTTAAAGCAATTATATGAGAAAAAAAATCTTTACTTAATTTTACATGTCTAGAATAATAGTAGAAGGGCTATAACTATTCTAAGTAAAAAAATGTTCTACACATTAAATTTTATATAAACCCAACCTACGATAAAAAATCAAGTTTTTCTTATATATATAGGAATAAAAATAAACTTATAATATTTTCAACTTTAACTGTTTGATTAAATCGTGTATATATATATAAAATATTATAATAACAACAATAATAATAAAAAAGAGTTTTATTCCTGAATAAACTCCTGTAAAGAACACAAATAGATCCTAAATGCGGCTATTCGATATCCCGGATTAAGAAAGCAAACTACTCTATCCTGTTAGAGGACGGTGGAGTGGCTCCGAACTGAGGCATTTCGCGTTTTTTCTAGAAACGTTTCGTTTTACCAACAATAGCAAGCAAATACGCTTGTTTGCCTTCGAAAAAGGTTTAGTATGTCGGCGTCACTTAAGATATTTCAGTTAAAGAGAAGCTGTTTTTTGTATGATAATTTTAAAATCTTGTCGAAATATATAAAATGTCACTTTATAATGTATTTGTTTAAATAATACCAAAATGTGATTTTATATATAATTTTTCTTCGCAAATATTTTATTTAGCGGGTAATAAGTAAATTGAAAATATAATTTAATAGATATTTTAATTTTTTTTTCATTCTCTTTATTGTTTTTTTTTTCGGTTGCTTGATAAGTAATATGTGAATTAAAATGTAAATTCCCATACGTTCGATTTAAATCATTAGAAAATAATTCTCAGTACAAATAAGTACGTCGCCTTAACCGACATTTACTCATGCGACTCGCTTTAGATGTTTTTGGATCACATACAAGGGTTTCTATTGATACAAAAACCGACATACACGTTTCATATAAAAATAAACCTTATTTTAAATGGCAATAGAGTAAATAATCGCTCTATCCTCGCTAAAAGCACTTATTGCGGAGTTTGTTTAGTTTAGCTAATCCATTGAGTCGGAGATACCTGATTCCTGTTATTTAGTTCTATTATTTATTTGCTTCGATAAACATTGGATATTTGAGCAACTTGAGGTTGAATACACTTACTTTTAAAGTAATATGATTTTTCAATTTAAAAAAAACGCCTTTGTACGATAAAATTTGATTTTTCTTATCCATGTTTTATCTATACAGAAATATTTTTAGTTTTTGTGTGACAAGTGTTTTAATATATATTTCTCTTCTATTGCAGATGACAGCGTTCACCGGTATATTATCCAGTGAATGTTCGATGTACGCGCGCTTCCTCCTCTGCTCGGCCTTCGCCCCGCTGTGCTCCGTGCAGGTCTCGGGCTCCGTCAGCGCCTGCAGGGGACTGTGCGAAAAGGTTGTCGAAGACTGCAAGGAACAAATAAAACTTCTTCCTCCGACCATCAAACTCGATTGCTCCGTGTTCCCTCTCCGCCCAAACAGATTGTGTATGCGCCCTTCAAACGCGAGCGAGCTGGAGCCGGAGCCTCTTCCCATGCCGCGATGGCCGTTCCACGAGCACGAGCTGCGCGAGCACGGCTGCCCGCCGGCGCACACGCGCGCCCCCACCGGCGAGTGCTGGCCCGCCTGCGGACAGCACGCGCGGTACACGCAAGCAGACAAGAGAGCTGCTGAAATATGGATGATCACTCTAGCCTGGCTCTCACTCCTGTCAACCTCATTTGCACTGTTAACATTCTGTGCGGAACCTTCTAGATACCGCTATCCGGAGAGGCCGGTGGTCTGGATGGCGACCTGCCACGCCATAGTGGCACTAGCTCACGTGACGCGAGGTTGGCTCGGGGCCAAGGCCGTGTCGTGTTCGGGCATCACGCTTGCA
This sequence comes from Heliconius hermathena, assembly GCA_013403705.1. Taxonomy (NCBI): domain Eukaryota; kingdom Metazoa; phylum Arthropoda; class Insecta; order Lepidoptera; family Nymphalidae; genus Heliconius; species Heliconius hermathena. The sequence goes on along the minus strand of JAAIXJ010001748.1, from coordinate 22,371 downwards.
GTGGACGGGCTGGCGTCCCCAACCTGCGTGGCCTTCTTCTCTCTGATCTACTACTTCACGCTGGCCGCAGACGCCTGGTTCACAAACGCCTGCGTGTCCTGGTACCTGACGGCGGCGAGCGAGTGGTCCACGGAGGCGCTGGAGCGCGCCGCGGCGTACCTGCACGCGGTGGCGTGGGGCTGGGCGGGCGCGTGGACCGCCGCCGCGCTCGCGCTGCGCAAGGTCACGGCGGACGAGCTCACCGGCACGTGCGGGGTGGCTGACACCGCCGTGTCCGCATTGATCGGAGTTCCACGAGGCGCACTGCTCATCACTTCAGTAGCACTGGCGATAGGGGCGTGTCCTGGCATAATGAGAGTACGTCGGGCGCTAGATTCTAGAGGAGCTAAAAGAGTTGGACGTTTAGCAGCACGGGCCGCGGCTGGAGGCCTACTCTACCTACTGCTGGCTGCCTTCGCAACGGGAGCGCGGGTTATGGAAGCCCGAAACAGGGAAGCACAAACCAGCCTAGCGTTGTTAGCGGCTTTGGAAGCTGGAAATATAGATAACACCGCCGGATCCCGCGGAGTGTCTATGTGTCTATGGTTGTCCTGCGGAGTGGCGGCGGGCGCGTGGGCCTGGTCAAGGAAATCAGCTGTCGTTTGGAAGAAGGCGCTCTGCCCGCCACGCAAGGCGCCGTGCTGCGCCCCGCCACTCTTAAGACCCCACCACCCCTACTACAAGAGACCCCTTCACGTCTCCAGGGTATAAGACTATCATGAATAGACTGTTGTGTATCTGAAGTGTTATCGTCTCAAAGACTTGTAGTGTAACGTTAAGTGCCTGTATGTATGCCTTCTGTGAAGGCGCTCTCGATATTTGTACAAAATGTGTAAATAATGTATATTTTTCCTTTATATTGATTATACTGTTGATTTTATATAAAAAATTATTTTAATTTAAGCCCAAATCTATGAAAAATATCAACAAAACAATTATAACTTATTAAGATGTTAAAATCAAATTGCAATATCAATTTTATCTTAAATACGTCTTTGAAGTTACAATCAGTAATTGAACTAGATTTTACATGTAGTATAATATAATAATTAATCAATAAAATTTAATCAGCTTCACCCTGTATCCCGCACACTGCAGGGTAGGCAAAGGGAACCTAGTGTTAAGACACTCCGTTCCCCACTTTCTGCCGAATTATGGAGGCATTGCGTGTTGAGTGGCAGAACTCAACGTCTTAATATAATATATAAAATTCATATTTAAAACATTTATATACATATAATTTGCTAATTTAAATTGATTCATATTTTAACTTAACTGAAATAAAAGTTATAGGACGATTTCATACAAATGCTAATGGTACAGTTTTAAAGAGGATTAAATAAGTCATAGAGACCGACGTGATGCAGAGGGGCAGCGTCCGGCTGTAAACACAACGGTTGGGGGCTCGATTCCCACTCCGAGAAAGATATATCTATATTTTCCACGCTCTTGCTTCGAGCGCCACAACACAACAGGCAATGTCTCAAAAATGAGGTCTCAAATGAGGGACGGAATTTAGTAGAGTAGGTTCCCTCTGTCTACACTACTGGGCAGATCTGGACTTTCTTAGGAATTAAATATCTAGATATTTATCTCTAGTCATGAGCCTAGTTTAAGTAGCAAATAAATATAAAACTGTAGGTTAGCTGATAATAATGAAAAAGTTAAAAAAATGTACCGACCACGTGTGTGTAGTGTTTAGTTAAAATTAAAATAAAAAAATAAGAATAAATAAAAAATAAAACTCACATACTAACGGATAAGCACATTTAATTAATACATCTAAATATTACAGTGATAATTATTACACATATAACTCTCTATACAAAACAAACTATTTAATTACATATTTTACAATTTCCCATCCAACTTAACACTCTGGAGACTATAATTTCTGATTTACTCCAAGAATATATTTTTTTTGGACTATAAAAAAATTTATTTGATAGAATTTGAAATTGCGAAATAAAAAAATGTGGAATGTAGAAATTACAAGATAAATAACAATATACATACAAAATAATCCAATTGATAAAAATAATCCATTGAAAAAGTTTTTTTCTTCCATATTTTACAGACAAAAATATATGTTAACAGTTGTTGACGATAATGCTTCTGTTATATTCAACCACATTACCTCAATAATTTGCATTAAAATATTGAATTATTATATTAATTGAGGCCAGTCGTGGCGCAGCGGCACGAAGTGTGACTGTAAAACCGACTGGTTGGTTTCGAGGTTAATCGAGGCGTTGAGTTCTGCCACTCAACACGCAATACCTCCAGAATTCGGCAGAAAGTGGGGAACGGGGTGTCTTAACACTAAGTTCCCTCTGCCTACCCTGCTGTGTGCGGGATACAGCGTGAAGCTGAATATTGAATTAAAAAATTCTATTAACACAATAAATATAAAGAAAAATGAAATAAAAAAATTAGAACTAAAGTTACATCCTTAACATATTTATTGAACTAAAATAAATTCATAAGATTTTTTTATATTATAAATCAAATAAAATACTAGGGGTATTTTGATTATTATATTATTCACACACGTCCTGCATCTTTTGGAGTAGACAGAAGACAATGATAATTTTCTCCGTTCTCCACTTTCACGTTCATTTTAGAATTTTACTATATTATCCTATTTAAAAAAAACACGGCCGATGTGAAACCATTTCTATACAAAATTGACCAAAACTACTGACTACATTATATTCTACACATGTTAGGCCAATAACAATATTAATAATTTGAATAGAAAATGAAGAAATATAATAAAAAATCTATAGGACTTTATAAGCCCATGTTAATTAGGACCTCTGGGTTAATGTTAAAAGTTTTATAAATATATTTTACAACAACAACTCCTTCCAACAACAACTACTTTTACAATAACAACTCATTAAATATATGTATAATATGTAGATATATTGAGTTTTCTTCCCGTAAAGCATATTAACAACCAAATCATTTTATATTATAAAATTTAAATGTTAAGGGGTCTGTCTGGACAGTGTAGCTTGAGTTTCGTCACTTTAGCTGGAAATGCCTTAATAAGACGTGTCGTTACACTAGGTTCCCGGGTTCCCTCTGCCTACTATGTGCTAGATACAGCGAAAAGCCAAAAAATAACACAAAAAAACAACTATAAAAAGAATCAGTACAAATAACCGTCGTCTTATCTGTCACGTCTCAACATCAGTACACCACATCAGTGTTAAAAGAACACATATAACATATAAAAAAAAAGAAAATGAAGTAAAAATGCTTGAATTTAAAAATAAAAATCCATATAAGTAAAATAAAAAAAAACAAAAAAGCTATCTCAAATCAACAGTTTCTTTGAAGCGCAAGTGTCAACGCTCGCGTTACACTATCGCTCATAGTCATAGGCCATAGAATTTATCTAGATTTTGACACGGACGTGGACTGGATATGGATGTATAACAAAAATATATATTTAATGGGATTAATTTCGTATATTTAGCATTTTATATTGTTTGCAGTAGTTCGTGGCCTACATAGTGATACCTGAGTCTCCTGTCTACCTCTGACGGACTATTGGAAAATGTAGAGAGACAAAGAAGAAAGTGAGAGAGTAATTAACATTGGGCTTCTAAAAATATATATTGAATAGGCAGTCAGCTGTGCAGATTTGGTTTAGCGATATTTCTTTTTACTTCTAATTATTTTCTTACAGAATAAATAATGCGCAATAGTTCAGAGAATTTAACTTCAGGGCCACGACTCGTTGACCGTACTGTAGGCGATGAATTCTGTTTCAAATAGTGTAATTTAAAATATAATATATGTATTATTAAATTAAAATATAATGTATCTATTATTATATTTATTTCCTTTCCATATATTGTACCTTTGTTTTGGTAAATGTTTGAGAACGTCACTAGGAATTTATTAGAAAAGATATTATCAAGTTCTTCAATATTTTAATAATTTTGATGTGGAAATGTCTTGCCATCAGGCTATCGCTGTGGGTTGAACCTCCATCCAGGGGAATATTTAAATTAACAATAAAAATCCTATTATAGTTATAGTCAGTACCTCTAATTATAAGACAACTGCAAACCGAAACTGTAACTTATTGACTGCTTTTAATTGATAAAATAAATCAGCTTCACGGTGTATCCCGCACACAGCAGGGTAGGCAGAGGGAATCGTTAAGTCACTCCGTTCCCCACTTTTTTTACACATTTGATATAGAAGACTTTAAATAACTTCTAGATACTAACAATCAATTTATATGAAACAATATCGATATATTTAAAAACAAATTAATTTAGATATTCATTAAAATTAACCCAAAGGCCGTAATTAAATTGTAATTAGCCATAGTTCACCAAATTTGTCATAAAATAAATGAAATCACGAATAATTTCAATAAATTATGAACAAAAAAAAAGATCAGCTAATCTCACTTTATTTTGTACAAAAAAAACGAATAATTAAAACGTCTCATATAAAATATTTGATTTCTCATAAAATAAATTACAACCAAGTACCTATATTGGTGTCATCTTGCTATCCTTCTTGTGTAGACATAAGCGCATCAAAATCTGTCACTCCTTTCTCACTCACTGTACCAAAATAACTCGAAAAGTTGAATATACTTGAATCTTTAACATTTACATTATCTGTTGAACCAAATTGAGCTTTATTATGCGTGGGCATAGGTGTCACATTCGCACTTAACGATTTCTGGGGTAAAAGTCTTGTTTCTGGTGAAACTTCTAGAACCTTCTGTTCTTCAGGATCGTATAGAGTTGCGTCTTTATCTGATATTTGTTTTATATCATTGTACGGGTTGGTTATGTATTCGTTGTATAAGTCTGTTTGTTCCGTAATTTCTGGTGAAATAGTTGGATTACTAGGGGGCTCGTCGTTTGTTTTCTCGCGGTAGATTGTCGGTGGCTGACTTTGTATGGAAATGCCGATCGGTGTTGAGATCATCTGTGGTAATATAATGAAAATATGTTTTTAATTATTTTCAAGACATGATATACAACTAAAATATTATTATAACCTATACAAAAAAAAGTATTACTATTAATTAACGTGATCAAACCTATTGTTTAATCCACAATTTTTTTTATAGGTTACAAATGGAACAAAAGGAAAAAAAATACTTTATAGTATTATATATTTTATTACAATATGTGGCAAAATATTAAGCAATTTTAAGACGAAATACGTTCAAAACACTATATAATGAAATTAACTATGTTGTATTATAATTTCACTTTTAAAATCATTCAATATGCAAGGGCCTCGAGACGCTGTGGCACAGTGGATTGTGAATTCCACTCCCAATCGGAAAAAAAATTACTTTCATTTCTTAATTTTAGTAACAAGATAAAGTGCGGTTTTCAGTTCCGGCGGTGTCTCAACACTAGAGTCCCTATGCCTGTCCTGCTGTAGGATGCATCGTGAAGTAAAAAAAAATATTAAATATTAATATTTCTAATATGTCATACAAAATATTCACCTCATTCAGGGGCTGCAAGAGCACAGAAGACGTCAATCCACTTTGATCATAAAGCGAATTTCGTATCGGCACCATTCCACTGACCGCTACCGGACGCACTATTGGCGGTTGGTTCACCAACATGTTGGCCGACTGGCCGACTAGCATGTTAGGCGATTGGACCAATATGTTCGGCGATTGGACCAACATGTTGGGCGATTGGGTCAAGCTGGTGGACCCTACTAATATGTTGGGAGATTGTATGTTTGTTGGGACGTTTGTTGGAGATTGTTGTTGTTTTTGTTGTTGTGTTTGTTTGGTGGGAATGTTAGTACTATTGACTGGTACAATGGGAATAAGTTGGATATTTGGTACTTGAGTGGGAAGGGATTGTGTTGACTGTTTAATGTTGTCATTTGCTGTAAATAACAGAAATATTAATTACGTATTAATGAACAAGGGAAAGTTTTGTTATGATATACAGGATGGAAGTGTCAGCACCACTTGAAATGAAACCACAGTTTTATCTATTCTATAAAAGCCTAATACAATTAAAAAAATCCCAAAAATGAAAAAGTGTTTTTTACAAACAAAATAAATAATAAAAATATTTTTGTAATATAAAAGCCATTTGTCAAGAACGACGCACGCACACAAAAACCTATCAAAGGGAAACCGCCGCATAAGGTTCATCCGAAATTGAGTCGTAGGTGTTGGCGGCAAAGTTCAAAGTTACTTAACCTTTAGTAGTATGTGTTTAAGTTATTAGTATCTATGCGTAACTGCGTCACACGAAATACAGGTATAGAAAAACATCGTGAAATGAAAAAAAAAATCCTACGTCTAAACTGTTGAGGTATCTTGATTATTTTTTTTAGGTATGGGTTTAAAATATTTTACCCTATATGCTGTTTTTGTAAAAGGAGCGCTGACACTTCCACCCTGTATATGACTCACAAAATACAAATTATATATATTGAAGACAATCATACATTCTCTACGTACACGTAGTATTTAGGAAGAAAATAGTTAATAAAAAAGTAAGTACCTTCAGGGAATAGTTCTTCTTTTAAATTTGGTAGAAATTCGCTTATAATGTCCCATGTAATGTACCACAATTCATTGTATCCGTCTCCGTTACTAAATATCTGAAATAAGAATTGTAAGTACAAACAAACTTAATTTATCTTTTATATGTGGAAATGAAGGTAGGATTTGGAAGAAATGAAGGTAGGATAGTTTGAGTTTGTATGTGTAGTACTTTTGAAATGCTATACGCTCCCACCACCAAACACCATCTATACAACTGTATAGGTGCACGTGTGTGCGTGTAATCACATTAATATACTCAACACTCATGTTTGCGTAATAACAACTAGTGACGTACTTTAACAGAATGCATAACAAGTAGCATATTCTTGAGTGACTCCAGCGCTGCTTCCCTCAGGGGCTCAGCCGGCGCCGCGAGCAGGGCTCGCTGCACGCGCACCACTCTACACCAGAGGGACGCGAACGAGGGACGGCCACTGAGTGCTGAGAGGTGTTGGAGGAAAACCTGGATGGATAGTAAGGAAAATTATAGATATATTAGTTGTAGTCAATATGTTACATATCATTGGAAAAACTTTAAGAAAAATAACTACATTGTGTTTATAATTTTAATATTTTTAACGATGAAGTAACAATTTTTCCAGGACAAATCCTGTAACTTATTGCATAGATAGAGTCGAGAGTCGAATATGTGCATAATATATAAAATTTTGTTAAGTGTTCATGGGGTATATAAAAGCGCCCTTAAAAAAATTAACTTTTATTTTTTTTTAACTTAGAATTTCTACAGAATTCTGAAAAAAAAACATAATAATAGCCTAATAGATAGCCACTTTGAATTTTAATTTCATGAAGATATCTTCAATAGATACCGAGAAAATAAACTTTAACGCTAAGGGTTGTTTCCCCCATAACTCCCTTACTATATGAATTAGAGACAAAAAAAATGGTGTGTCGCTATTTGAGATAAAAATCAATATAATCATATTAAAAATAATTCATTAAAACCCAATACAGCTTTCCCATGCTTATCGGGCTAGACCCTTTGCACACTTTTATTGCAGGAGTAGAAAAAAAATTTAGCTACAACAACAAGAAATGGAACAATAATCTAAAAAGTTATAACACAATTTATAAAAACCCGTATTAACCTTAACTTTATTATTATTTTTTATCAATTTGACTTATCTTCATGCTGTATCCCTAGTCAGAGAGAACGGAGAGCTAAATGCGGTCTACGTCTCTACGGTCTCCACATACCTCTCTCGCCTCAACTTCCGTTCACTGTCATCAACCTCTTCATACATGCCGTCCGGGAGGTCCTCATGCTTTTTGTGTGACCTTCCTCCGGTATCTTTGACACTGTGTTTTCGTATGTCAACCGAGGTCTCCCTGTATGTCCCTTACCGCTTACTTTTCTATCATAAATCTTTTTTGCCATTCTTTCATCAGCCGATTCGATCAGCTAAGCTGACACCGCATATCCTACGAAGAGATCTCATATCCACGGCATTGATCTTTCTTTCATTCCTCTTCTGTAATACCCACGTTTCGCTGCCGTATAACAGCATTATGTACGGCCAAACGTACAGCTACGATAAGGCTCCGTTAACCCTGTTATGAACTGCAATACGCCTTTCCGCATACATTTCATCTTCCATCTCTGCTGAACATAATTCCCAAGTGCGCCGCAGTCCACCACCTGCGCGGGAGTCATGCTCGCCTGGTACTCCACCGGCGCACACGTACCTTGCACATGACGGTGTCGGGGCGGCGCGGGGGCGCGTCCAGCAGCGGCAGCAGCACGCGGTGGAGGCGCGTGGCGCTAGTGTGCCGCAGTCCACCACCTGCGCGGCAGTCATGCTCGCCTGGTACTCCACCGGCGCACACGTACCTTGCACATGACGGTGTCGG
>JAAIXJ010001747.1:454324-502247 GCA_013403705.1 Heliconius hermathena | reverse complement strand
CTTGAATTGGATCCCTGCGATCCTTACGCGTTTATTTAAAAATGCATAAAATTTTACTCAAAATCAAACACTCCTCGTAACTCAACAACTGGTTCTCATATATCAGCGGTAACAAGTGACACGTGTGCAGATTAGTGCTGTCACTACTCAAAAAAATCTACCAAAATTTCTTTTTAAAATAGCTCTGTTAACACATATTTTCAAAGGTGCCCCTGTTCAAAGCTACCCCCCTCTCCCCTATATTTTTAACAGTCGACCACAGGTTAAGTAAACTAGCGCCATCTTGGTTTAATTCACGTGGCGCGTACAATTTATACAGAAACATTAATCATATTTGCCGATTCTTTTTAAAATTCGTTTTAACAAAAATGGCTGTCTGTCACTGATGATATTTTAGTTATAATTTGAAATATTTTATTTTGTTATTGTTATTTAGAATACTACTTAATTTTAATGTATGATAGTTACCTAACTTCATTTTAAAATGGATGCAAATTGTATTGTTACTGAAATATCTGAGATTACTGTAATATACAATAGTTCACGTCGCTGTATTAAATTGGTGCATTAAAAAAATTAAAAATGTGCTTTTTCTATACTGGTATAATATATAAAGTGATGAAGAAAAGAAAAGAAGCGATTTTAATCATATTGTGTTCTTTAGTTTCTCTACAATCATATTTGACTTTTAATTTATTTATAGTAAAAAGTAAAGAAAATTTATCTAAGAAATTTCTTCGCAAGCAATTCGCTGTGAAGATGTTATTTCATAATAAGTGACGCAGTGGTACAGCGTGTGACTGACACGACGTTTGTGGGTACGATTCCACTTGGGGAAAGAATTATTTTTATTTTTCTTAACTTTTTACCAGCAAGAATACACGCGGCGTTAAGTGACGTCACTCAACACGTAATATCTCAAAACTTTGACGGAGATGGGGAACATAGTATTAAGATACTCCGTTCCCACTCCGTTTGCACACTTACGTTCTCCATTTTGCCCCGAATTCTGGAGGCACCGCGTGTGGAGTGGCAGAACTTAACGCCGCGCTTCGCCTCGTTACTAAAGCGAGGAAATGAAAATATTAAATATTTCACTACCTCGAGTGGGAATTGAACCCACAGTCTTTCGCGTTTACAGTCACATGTTTGTGCCACTGCGCCACGACTCGTCGTATGTTCATGCTGAAATAAACCTTATTTAATAGTAATTTGGATTTGTATAAAATCATTTTGAGTGCGAGTGTGTAGGTACAGAAATGTTAATATAAATAAATAAATAGAACTTGTACGAAATGTTTATTATTATTTTTTCAATATACATTATATATCGTATCGTCGTCTTCATGAACTTAATTTAAAGCCTCTTGCCACGAACCTGAGGAAAAAACCTTATATCAATATCTTGTTTTCTATTGTTATTTTATTTTATATTAATTTATTGCAAGAAATGTTGAAATAGTTTCATTTTAATTACTGTCAAATGGTTAAATTTGAGGTCTTCGTGGGACAATAGGAGAGTCAGACTAAACGCGACGGTTGTGTGTTCAATCCTGACTCGGAAATTCTTTATATAAATATAATTTTATTACATTTCTCCACTCTGGTAGATAAAATGCGGTAATGAGTTCCGCGACTCAACATGCAATGTCTCGAATTTTTGCAAGTTGTTTAGAGAGTTTCTCATCACTACTTTCCCTCCGCCTACAGGAAAAAGCGTGAAGCTAAACAAAAATACAGTCAAAAAAGAAAATCACTTTAAATATTTATTATACTTAGTAATTCTCTTAAAAAAATCCGAAACTCGTTTAACAACATCTCCCATAACGAGGATCCCACTGGGCGTCGTGAAGAACGCGCCCGGCGGCTGGAACACCATGTGGTGGTCCATCTTCTGTAGACTCCGAAAGTTGTGACGGCCGACGCCTATCTGACTGAAAAGACGGTACTGGAATAAAGAAAAAAAAAGATATAAATGAAGATTGGAATGTTTTAACATTATGTTCTCTCTGTGGAAATAAAATAAATGCATCGAAATGAGTTGTATTTTTTTTAAGTAGGTAGTAAATTCTGTTGTTCGGTTTTTCTTTTTAGTCTGTCAGTATCTAAAGATTGGTGGAAAATTTACTAAATCGCTGTACAAAAGGTGTCTGGGAGCTGAAACACTATGTAATAATTTACTTTCGATAAACTCCTAAAATGGTGCGTTTGGCACCTATGTGATTGATAAGATACTAGAATAAGATAAAAAATATAGTTTGTTAATAGAAAATGGAGTGTCTTAGCACTTGGTTCTCTCTTTGAAAGATAGATGCAGGAGATCAGTGAAAATAAAAAAAAAATAAATATATATGCGTATATATTGAAAAGTTGTATTATTTGTGTAGCCTATCCTTACATTCTTCTTCCTTTACCAAAGAAATCGAATTAGCTTATCGTCTAAAAATGTGTCCAATTCTAACAATTTAGAGGTTTTATTTAATAATAAACTTGATTTATGTCTAACCTAATAATTAAAATATTTTTCTATATTATGAAGATATTTGGCCTCATTAGATTAAATATCTATATATGTATATATGACGCAAATTGTTTAATTATTTAGGTCCTTAATAGTTTAAATACAAGCTGATGATTTTAAGTTATTTAACTTATTTTGATAAAAATTATGTTTAACATATTTTCTAAAGTATGACGTTGTTACGACACACTTTAGAAATTAAATTTATATTATAATTTTGGATTCCAATATAGGTTACGAAAAGTGGCGGCAATATTATTTCTGTTACACGAGATGTAACTTTTTTGATTTTTTTTGAGTTATTTTATTTTGAATTAGGAATTAAGCCACATAATGCAGCCGTCGTGGCTCAGTGGGACATGTCTGACTGTTAATACGATGGTCATGGGTTCCCAATATTTATTTTCTTTTTCCCCGTTCTGCCAGAGAAAGTGTCTTAACGCTAGGTAGGTGATTTTTTTCGTATAAGGTTATGCTGTTGTTTTTCGATTTAATGACATACATATTTCTTATATACTTACATGAGCATCAGATATAAAAATTGGTTTCTCAAAAATGATCCAAACTACAACTTCATTGCATTCTGGAGATGTAAGCGAACCCAAGTATGTAAAATACGAACTTTTATTTGGACTTAAAAGCTTTCTGAAAAAAAAAGAAATTTAATGTTTTAATTATAATACCTACCCCGTAATAATAATTATTTGGAAACACAACGAGAGTTTTTAGTTAAAATAAGCTTTTTTAGTTAGTGCTAGTTTTAGTATTTTGGTTAATGTCACAGCAGTTTACACCTCGTAAACAACGATTGTAACTTGAATAAAAAAAGAACATTTATTTATATGTTCTATCTAGTCATTCAAAGACCTGTGAACGCGAAAAAAGTTATGCAATATTTCTAAATGAGTGAAAAGTTTAGAAAATCGCAAGGACACTAGTTACACACACTCATAGTGGCGTGTCCATTTCAAGTAATTTTGTAAACTTCAAGTAAATTCCACATTACCTTTTAGATGCGTACTTTACTCGTTATACCACATATAGCAGAGTAGTTCGTGAGCAAAAGCAACGCTTAACGCCGCATTTTTACCAGTGTGGGAAAAAAAATATTTATCTCTCTGCGTGATTGGTTTAGATTTTATTTCGTTTACATTCATATGCTCTTCCATTGCGCAACGGTGGTTTATTTAAATTGAAACTGAATTTAGTTTTTTTAAAAATAACTTGCGATGTTTTGAAGCTGTTATAACGTTGAGTTACAAGAATACCACGCTTAGGTACTACTTCGCCTACAACTTCCTACGTAGTGAACGTTTGAATATAATTGCTCTTGAATTAATTAATCGGCGGAAAGAAATGATTGTTTGATTTGGGTCTGTCACAACGCCGCCCGGCGAATTAAATATCCTATTAAAGTTCTATATTCACAGTTAATTCGATTAAGAATTGATTACAGATTCTTTTCTTATTTGAGAAGTTTAAATTATATAACATCTTACGTAATAGAAATTGTGACTAAAACCGACTGGTTGTGGGTTGGATCCCCACTCGAGCTGATAAAATATTTATTTTAATTTATATTTCCATTTCTTCGCTCTGGTGTCGAGGCAAAGGGTGGCGTTGAGTTCTGCCACTCAACACGCAATGCCTCCAGAATTCGGCAGAAAATGTGGAACGAAGTGTATTAACACTAGGATCTCTCTGCCTAACCCGCTGTGTGCGGGATAAAGGGTGAAGTTGATTTTTTAAATACCTTAAATCTAAAAGGACTCCACTAATCACGTCTCCAGTTCTTAATAGTAGGGGTATAAATTCCATAATATCTTCAGTAGCTTCTTGTTGGCTATGACTTAGGTGAGTTTTCACCTGCAAATAACAATAAATTCTGAAGCATATTTTTTGAGGTTAACGTTAGCAGGATAGGCAAAAACAATTTAGTGTAGGGGAGGCGCGTAATTCAACTCCGCACAGGGATATGAAAATAATTCAGATATACGTTGTACTGCGGCGCCACGATCCCATTCTATAATAATATTTATTACTAGCGCCCACTCGCGGCTGCGCCTGCAAACCACCTATAATAATTTTATTATTCTGCATTTGCCAATAAATATATACATTCTATCATGAATACTACGTGGCTGTATGATAGCATCATCATCATCGGCGTAAGAGCGTTGAATTACTTTAATTTTAACTTCTCAAAAAGTATACGTCTAAATTATATATTATAAAAGCCGAAGATTATCTTCATTAAATTTCCTTGATGATGAAATAACTTTCGCTTGTAAGTTTCAATATATATCTATATGAAATAAAAATCGATGATCCCTTCCTAGATGATAGACCTTACATTTTTCAATTATTTTTTTGTCACAAAATGCCTTATTGTCACTTATTTATAAGAGATAAATATGGAGATGTCACGGACTTTTTTTAGAACTAATAAAATGGATTATTTCTGTCGATTATTGAATCGAATCGAATTCACAATTTAAAAAGATAGTAGGCATAACAACTTTACTGAAATGTTGTGTTTGTGTTTAGTTTCGCTAAGTAAATAGTCATTGTCATAGTTTTTTTAAAATATTTATATACATATGTATAGTCGAGTTTAAATGCTCTGCTCTCCTTTTTCTGTCCAAAATTGAAAATTTTGTATGTTGAGTGCGAGGAAAATGAAAATATTAAAATTTTTTATTCCCCCAAGTGGAAATCGAATCCACAACCTGTTCTGACTTGACGTTTACAGTCGCACGCTTGTCCCACGACGCGACGCCTCATACATAAAGAAGCAAAATTAGACATGGAAAACATATAAAGAAACAAATTAACATACGTCGCAAAACACAGACACAATAGCCAGCCCATCTCTTTTACTTAAAGCTTCTGGCACTTTGAGATCAGCTCTAACGTGCACAAAGTGGATTTCCATTGGATATCTGAAATAAAAGAAAAATACACATAATACCAGATTATTCATATTAAAAATATATATGCGAAACAAATTGTTTATTTGGTATTTTATTCAAGGCTGTTGAACATAAAAAAATATAATGATGATATTATAACATGAAACATAAATAAAAAAATTTTAACGCAAAAAAAAGAAAATAAAAGCTTGAATGAGACTTTTTGCGATTTCTAATGCGATTGATCTAAGCCAGTGATTCTCAACCTTTTTTATGTTGCAGCACATATTTAACGATTTCAAAATTTGGCGGCACACAAAGAAAAAGATAAAAATTATTTACTTACTACAACACACTGCATAAATAGTTTATGACGAAAATTTTAAATATACGAAATAAACTAATATATACTACAATAATGACTAAACGTTTATTAAGGGATTAATTATTTATCATAATTTGGCACTAAGAAAAAACGTGTTGCAAAGCAAATAATAAAATAATTTATTTTTTTGTGGATTTAAATATATAATCATGTTAAAAATATTTTTCTTTTTAAATTATATAATTTAATAATATTAACATTATTATATATTTGCAAAATTTGGCGGCACACTTTTGAAATTTGGCGGCACACAAAAGTGCCGCGGCACAGTGGTTGAGAATCACTGATCTAAGCTAACGCACTATGATATTTCTCTCGACGTTACCTCGGTAAATGGCAACACGGGCGCCTTTTCTAGAGACTTTAGTTTTGAGTTGATGTTTTTGTTTTAATTTTTTTATTTAAGCTTCATTTGTTTGTTACTTCGGAGGTTGTGAGGAGGGTGGTTCAATTCCTACGCCTATACCTATTAAGGTCATCTGATCATCATTTAAACTTTAAGGTATGCATGATCTGATCAAATGTGCAAATTGAACAAGTGGTTCAAAATATCGATCTAACTCACTTAACTCCGTCAACAGAATGTTCTGATAGCCAATGGAAATGTAGCTGTTCCAGTCGGTACGTATGCTGTAGAGGTCCTCCAGTAATAAGTGGGTGCATATCTTTTTCGCCTTCTGTGCTGAATTGAACTTAAAAAAATACCAATTTAAGTTTGTAAGTGATAATATACCCCCATTTTATTAAATAGATGACAGTTTGGGGCTTAAGCTTTAGTTTAGAAATATTTTTTTATTTGCAACACATAACTAATATCAGCCAGGCCATTCGTGGCAGAGGGGCACAATGTGTGATTGTAAAATCGACTGGTTGTAGGTTGGATCCCCACTCGAGGAAATGAAATTTTTATTTTCATTTTTTTGTTCCGGTGTCGAGGCAAAGAGCGGCGTTGAGTTTCACCACTCAACATGTAATGCCTCCAGAACTCGGCGGAAAATGTGGAACGGAGTGTCTTACACTAGGTTTCCACTACCTACCCTACTCTGTGCAGGATACAGCGTATGGCTGATTTTTATTTTTCTTAACTAATATCGAGAAAATCTTGTGAATATCGATAGAGGAAATTCGGTGTCCTATTCAGAATCATCAACTTCAGTAACTAAAATAGTTCTCTACCGGCTCAGTAATCTGTAAATTTGGGTATGATGCTCTGTATAGGGATATTTCTGCAAGTATTCCATCACATATCTCTCCATTCTCACTTTGGGTCTTTTATAGGAGTACCTTCTGCTTCGAATGTAGACCAAAATGGTCGTATCTAAAGATATTTACCAGGATTTCCTAAACTTTAATATTCAACAGATGTGTTGGGATCTTGTAAAGAGTTCTTTTATCATTTTTAATAGAAGTACTATGAATCTTTTTAACTAAAACGATGGATACAAGACCATCTATCTATAAACAGTGAATATTGTTATAAAAATAAACATATAATACACAAATGTTCCTTTGAAAGGTTGTATATTAGCGTATACGCTGCATTCATTCAATTTAGCCTACAAAAGCAAATTTACTTTGTATAGAGCTCGCGAGCTATTATGAGATGCTCTTTGTTGTACACTTCGTCTAAGTGAGATATAGTGTTGTATTATATAAACTTTTGATTGACTGTTCTGTTAGTTTATTGAGACTAACTCCAGCCGTACTAGCGAAGTAAATGATACAAATTATAAATTCGTATAGCTGCTTATACAGCTACAAAAAATAATTATACTTTTATAGAGTTCGATTAATAGAAATTCTTAAATTTTGCATACTAATAAAAGGTATGGACAATGCGCTCGGAGTTTAAAAAAGACGGGACAAGCGTAAGTCGGGCTCTCCCACCGAGGGTTCCGTACAAAAATTGTAGGTCTCGAGCTTTATCTGAAATTCAAGCTTAGCTTGGCCAGAGCTCTTTCATCTGATACCTCACTTAAACTACTAATTTTGTTCCGTTTGTAGTGTCGAAATATGCGTTTTTTGCGATATAAACGGCGTTTTTTTTAGTAAATGCAGAAATACAGTTTTTTCAGCAAATCAAGGGTCCGTAGATGTGTGTATATAATTTGAATTTCAACTCGATATCTCCAAGCGTTACTGACGTAAAGGCTCTTGATAGACAGGCAGACGGAGGGACGGACGGACAATAAAGCGAGAGGGTAAGGGTTAGATAAGGGTTCCTTTTTTCCGTAAAAGGCACAGAACCCTAAAAATAATAATTAATAAAAAATCCTTACTCGTATAACCATTGTTGACCCCCGACAATAGTACATTTTCGTATCCTACAAAGTTCAAGGAGCCGTGTCTGATAAATTGCTGTTCAAAATCTGTTACAACACGCCTCGTCTGAATGTTGATCGGGGATTGTCTCTTCCCGCCTTTCTTACAGAATCCTCCGGGCCAAGAGCTTTCGTCTGTAAGTAAAATATGTTAAAAATATATTATTTTAACCGATTCCAAAAAAGGAGGAAAAAAAGAGTATATTATGAGTATCCTCGTTTCTGAAGGGTTCTTGGTTAGTCTAGGTTATTGACAGAAATTTATAGTGAGTTTAATTTTTATTATTTGCAAAACTTTAAAGTTTTTAATAAAAAAATTAAGTACTACTGCACAAAATAGGAATTCTTAAAAATATGTAGATTTAAGAAAATATTGTTAATAACACCTAGGTAGTACACGTCCCTGTATAACAATAGGGATGTGATGATTTTCTCTAACAGTTATTTAAACAAAACTGATGTTAAAAATAAATTAAATAAAAGTGTTTCAAGTATACTTGCCATTATAACTCCACGTAGGACCGTAGAATGAGACCGATGAAGCGAAATCTATTTTTTTTTCAAAAAGAAAAATTTATACTATGAAATTTATATCAGTACAATTTTAAAAAGTAACAGTTTTTTTGTAAAAATAATACTTATTACAAAATTGTAATTACTTTGTTTGACTGTAAGAGTATTATTATCATTTCCTCGCTCCGGTAACAAGACAAGCCGCGGCGCTGAGTTCCGCCACTATTAAAAATTGGTAAAGTGTGAGGGGCACGGAGTATCTGTACACTAGGTTCCCTCTGCCTACCCTATAATGCGGGAAGTAGCGGGAAATGGCTTTTTCAACCCTAATTATTTTTAAATTCACCAGCATGATGTGCACTGCACAGGCAAGTACACACTTCATCGATAATTTTAATTAAACATTTAGCTTGCTTTATCTTTCTAACATTAACAAATTGCAAATAGTTCATATAAAAAAAATTACATTATTACAAAAAATATATTTTTGAAAATATTTCACTAAGTTAAAAATAGTCGCTCAGTAAATATAGCTTATATGTACTAAAGTCGCTTTGAAGTAAAAGCAAATGTATAAAAGTTTGTAAAACAAGACACTGTCCTTGTTCTTGACCTAGCTGCTGCAGAAGAGCACTAGAGCTAATTGCCTTTTAAAAATGTGTGGAAATTCTTTACTTTTTAAGTAAAAAAACCATGTTCGTTTTTGTAGTTTGATATATTATATATACAAAAAGTTAGTATACTTATTTTAGTATTAAACTGAACTGAAATATTACTTTAGAAAGATTCACTTTTCTGGTCTGTATTGGTTTTTATTATAAATGAATAATCAAAATTCAAAGTTTCAATATAAATTGGTTTTTTGAATTTTGAAAACTTTGAATTTTGAAATTTGGTATATAGGTAGATTGTGTAGGAATAGGAAGTGAATATTTCTTGAAATTCCTACGAGACCGCTAAAAATTGGGCTTTTCCTTTTTTTGTCTTTAACTTTACACTCAAAAAATTATGGCTGGCGACCAGTTTGAGTATGTTATATATTATCTAAAAAAATATATAAAAAAAACTTACTTAAATACATCACTATCACTACTATAGACCTCATAATAAAATAAGACAATGAAAAATGACAAATGTAAGAAGAAAATTAACATAAACATGAAGTCATGTCGTATTATGTTTTGTTTATCTGAACACGACGATTGTTTTCGTTCCAGTGTTTATAATTCGGAAACATTCCGAATTTGTCTTGAGGGAGAACACATAAACACATATGCATAACCATAAACATAAGTAAATTCATATAAAATTTAAACTAAATCCAGCTAAAAAATATTTTTTTAATATTAATATATATTAAAATAAATAAACAAATCAGATTCACGCTGAATCCCGTACACTGCAGGGTAGGCAGAGGGAACCTAGTGTTAAGACACTCCGTTCCCCACATTTTGCCGAATTCTGGAGGCATTGCGTGTTGAGTAGTAGTCGCAGCGCGGAACTCAATACCGCGTTTGTCCTCGACACCAGACCGAAGAAATGGAAATATAAATTAATTGATATATATTATTGTATGTAATAAGAAAACACAAGTGGGACTAGAGTTAAAATAAAATTAAGTGTGAGTTTAATATTAAGACATTAACCTGACTGCTGAACCAGAGTTACTAGACCTGGTACCTGAATTATTCTGTCCGTCTTGCATCCAGAACGAGCGTAAAAATCATGTCCTTTCCATCAGTGCGGGATCTATAACTTCCTTTGTTTATAACGTGCAAAAGGGATATTTATATATGATATATCTTTGTCAAATCGATTAGGTAGATAAACATAATACAGTAGATAATAAAATGTCACTTACCTTTTGATTTTACGAATTTATTTCAATTTCTGACAGAACAGCTTTAAATGTGCTGGTAGGTCAAACATTCATCAAAATCTATTTTATATCGCAGAATTAAAATAGATATAGAATTAAATTTGTAGAGATATACCTATATTAGAATTAAATGATCCATATTACTTATTTTTTTAATGCGTCATTCAAGTTCTGTGGAAAAACAGATGTCTGATCTTTATTTTTTTTAGCTTCACGCTATATTCTACATATAGCCTGCTATAGATAGCAAGCAGAGGGAACTTAGTTTAAAGACACTCCGTTTTGCTGCTTTCCTCTCATGTAAAATGGCTAACAATCTTCCTTTCTTTATATTAGATATTACTTTGATAATGATTTAACTCATAATCTTATTACGCATTTCAGAAAGAGAGAATACTACGTGTGTAAATTGATCCCATAACCATTTAGCTTTTACCTAAATATTTCGCACTGTGCTACTATAGCTTCACGGTTGTACACAAAAACCGTAACACATAGATATATAAGACTTAAAATTTATAAATGTATCTATAATCTAGAAACTAGACGGACGCCGTATTCTATCAGTCTATTAATAGCTCACCGGTGTGTGGACTCAATTGTTCTGCAAGAGAATCTTTTACTTCCTGTCTGCCACATTTATAAGAACAACGCTCTTGTATCCTGTGAATTACTATAAGTCTCGACTTTACGCTACTATTATAGTAACTCCGTTCCAATTAAGACACTTACCTTACATTACCGTTCCTCATTTATCGCTAAATTCTAGAGAATTTGCGTGTTGATGAAATGAAAATATTATTTCATTCCCTCGAGTTCGAATCACACATTATTGCCACTGCGCCACGACGGCCTCATCTACACATATTAAATGATACTAAATGTTAAAGTAACCTAAAAATTTCAATGAGGTCACAAACCCCGGAAGAGTTCTTTGTATTCTGGGTTCCTCTCCCTAAAACATAGTTGAATCGATGGAGTGCTACTGCTAAGTTTCTTCTTATATGATTGCTGTAGTTATATGTTTTGGTGGTATTTAGAATTAAAAATGTGCAATCAGATACGTTATTCCGTCACCAATCTTTGCTTACGCCATTTTGTCCAAAGAAATCATCAAAAAATATTTATACATCTACTGATTAATTTATTCAAATTATCGATATCGAGTATCGAGCATAACAATAGTACGGTCTCACATCACAATGAGGTAATGAGGGTTATTGAGACCCTAGCTAAGATCTAGATAAGCGGACGTGTTGATTAATCTAGATATAACTGACACTAACAGGTGTCCTATAAAATATATGTGGTGGTCATCTTTAGCGAGGCTTAGAAATATATCGGAACCCTGAGCATGAATTTGAGGCTCTGTTAAAAAGTAAAATTAATGTGCCCTTATGGATGACTTTCACAACATACTACATATCTTTGACCTTCGATTAAAATAAATCCTTAGGTTAAAATAAATAAATAAATCAGCTTCACGCTGTATTCCGCATATAGCAGGATAGGCAGAAATGTTAAGACACTTTGTTCCCCACTTTCCGTATCCGAATTTTTCGATATTGTGATGAATGGCGGAACTCAACGTCGCGCTTTTTGCTTTGGAGCTAGAGCAAAGAAATGAAACTATTAAAAAATAATAATTCAGCCCTCGAGTGGGCAACGAACTCACAATCGTTACGTTACAGACACGCCATAAATTGATAAAATACAAGATTATCGTTCGCATTCCTTTAAAAAATAGAAGAGTGAGATGGATTTGCATCACACAGTTATATACTACTGATGGTTTTGCATCGTATTGTATATAACTTTAACAATATAAGAGTAATTAAATATAGTATACAAGAAGATAAATAGATGGCTCCATTCTAACCGCCAGTGCGAGTATTGTTATGTGAGACGTTGTTTATATTCATGCATCATCACGAACTAGTACTAGTGTACTTAATAACGCACTACTTACTCTGTGCGCTTAATGACGCACCAGTACTAGTGCGCGTGAACTCAATAAAGCACTAATGCTAGTGCACGCGTACTTAAGAACGCTCCAGTGCTAGTGCACTTGATAACGCTCTAATACTAGTGCACGCGCACTTAATAACACACCACTAGTAGTACACGTGTACTCAATAATGCACCAGTACTAGTGCACTTGATAAGGTACTACTACTCGTGCTCACGTAATTAATATCACACCAGCTTCTGCCGCGAATATAAGAATTAAATTTAATAAAGTAATTATACTCAGAACTATAATAAAATATTAAAAGTTAAAATGTTCATTAGTTTAAAAAATAGCAGAAATGGTTTAGAGAATGAGCAACTGGTGTAAAATGTGTTTCAAATTTCACTCCTTATACTGCAAATACGAAAGTATCCATCTACATACGAGTATATATATTTTAGCCTAATGCCAAGTCACTTTGTTCTCAGTAATTTTACAAATTCAAGTCCAAATTAAACTTTATAACTATGAACACTAGTATGAAAGCAATTATATCGTTTTGAAAGTAGTAGTACTTTAGTAGTATCGAAATTTAAAACAAATTACTATATAATAATAATATAATATATAATATAATATAGGCCAGTAGTGGCGCAGAGGCACAAAGTGTGACTGTAAATCGACTGGTTGTGGGTTCGATCCCCACTCGAGGATATGAAATATTTACTTAAATTTATATTTCCATTTCTATGGTCTGGTCGTGAAGCTGATTTATTTTATTTTTATTTATAATATAACTTCAATTTTCTTTGTTTGTATATAACTTTAACAATATAAGTGCAATAAGTAACAAGTTATTTCGACAAGTATTAATTAACGTCGTTGATAACTCTCAAGCTATTTTGTGTCAAATGTTATCAAACCTACTTATGTACTCTATGAACGATCCTTGTCCATCTGAACTTAGAATAAGCTGTAGAGCTGTCTGTGTAAGTACTGACCTATATTTTAGAGAATCACTAGTTTTAACCCGCGGCTTCACACGCGTGGTCAAATGTAAAATAATAAGGAGTTGTGTATGACACAACAAATTGTAAGTGCCTGAGTTTTTTTCTGATTTCAGACTCTGTTATCGACTAAAAACAGTTTCATACTGTATCCCGCATACAACTGGGTAGGCAGAGGGAACCTAGTGTTAAGACACTCTGTTCATCATTTTCTGTCGAATTCTAGAGGCATTGCGTGTTAAGTGGCAGAACTGAACGCCGCGCTTTGTCTCTACACCAGAGCGAAGATATGAAAATATATATTTTTTATTTCTACGAATGGGAATCGAACCCACAGGCAGTCGCGTTTACAGACAAACTTTGTGCCGATATACCACGACTGGCCTACGTTTAAGTTTTGTTATCGATTAATGTAATGTAACAATAGCCTACACCTTTCCTTAAGTGTCCGACTGCGTATGCGATGGCAGTAGGTTCAAAATTTTAAAATATTTTGTTAAAATTAAATCAGCTTCACGCTGTATCTCGCATACAGCAGGGTAGGCCGAGGTAACCTATTGTTAAGACACTCCGTTTTCTACTTTCCGCCGAGTTCTGAAGGCATTGCTTGTTGAGTGGCGGAACTTAACGCCACGCTTTTTGCCTTGATACCAGAGCCAAAAATGAAAATATAAATGTAAATAAATATTTTATTTCCTCGAGTGGGGATCGAACCCACAACCAGTCGATTTTGCAATCACATTTTGTGCCACTGCGCCACGACTGCCCTCATATGTGATAGATGCATAAGGACGCCTAAATTAGGTTTTATTCAAGCTAATTTGATATTTCCGTATATTTTAAAACCGTATTGTTCAAATGTGTCCGTGCGTTCGTTCTACACACATCTCAATCTCACCCAATTAATTTTGATAAATCTATAATTTTTCAGATAGAATGCGCCAGTCGTGGCGCAGCGGCACGAGGTGTGACTGTAAAACCGACTGGTTGTGGGTTCGATCCCCACTCGAGGAGATGAAATATTTACTTAAATTTATATTTCCATTTCTTCGCTCTGGTGTCGAGGTTAAGCGCGGCGTTGAGTTGTGCCACTCAACACGCAATGCCTTCAGAATTCGGCAGAAAGTGGGGAACGGAGTGTCTCAACACTAGGTTCCCTCTTCCCACCCTGCTGTGTGCGGGATACAGCGTGAAGCTGATTTAATTTTGATTTAATTTTAATTTATAATAAATTAACTTGTTTTACTAACTAACTATTAAACAAAGTGTCTCTGAATAAAGAATATCATTGTTTATCATTTTGACACGCCGCGCCGGTGACACAACAACTCAACAATTTCGTCAAATAAGATAAGGAAAATATCTCTGGTATAAACATAAGTAGTGTTTGGCACAACGGCTCTCTGGCTAACCCGCTAGAGATAGAGAGGGAGCAAAAGAAAGTTACGACCACATTCTCAATGTCAAAGTTAAATTTGGTCAATATAAGTTAAGGTAGCTAAGGTTGTCGTGGCGCAGATGCACAAGTTTGTGACTGTGACGCGACGGTTGTGGGTTCGATCCCCACTCGGGGAAATGAATTAAGTATTATATATTAATATTTTCACTTCTTCTCTCTAGCACCAAGGCAAAACCCGGCGTTGAGTTCCGCCATTCAATATACCATGCCTCGAAAAATTCAGCGGAAAGTGAGGGACGGAGTGTCTTAACACTAGTTTCCCTCTGCCTAACCTGCTATGTGCGGGATACAGCGTGAAGCTAATTTATTTATTTTTATTTATTTATAAGTGAAGTTATAGGTATGCTTCATTTTTGAACGACTCATAATACTCTATCACCGACCGTTTTAGTAATTTTAATGCCTCAGACATGTAAAATGTCGGCTTTAGCGGATTTTCTTTTCTTTATTTTTTTTAAGAAAGAAATTACGATTTACTTACTCGTATAATGGAATAATAAAACAATACAAATATGTTTAATATAATATATTTCATAAAAATCTTCATATAATTTAACAAATAGAGAACACAAAACACAACCTTTAACAAAACTTTTAACTATAAACCTATTTCTAACACAGATATACATACATACAGTATGGTCGACGATTCGTGGCCGCTCTTAGTTCTAAACTCTTGCGCATTGTTCATTCGGGAAGAAAATAATGAAAAAGAAGAAAAATCCAAAATTAAAATCTACAGGTACCTCTTTAGGGCGGCCACGACTCGTCGCCTGTATTGTATGTAATTAAATATTAACATTAAAATCCAAGTAGAGTCCCACTCTCTAATAAATCAATATATCATTATCTTTACAATTCACAGCCTCTAGAAATAAATATTATAAAAAGTAAGCTTAATATACTTGGTAAAAAATATTTTTTTACTACAGAAAAAGATCAAAATTAATAGTAAAATATTAGTCTAGAAAATTTATTAATAATAAAATAAATTAAAAACTTTTGTTTATAAGAAATAATATTACCTTTCTTTTTCTTTTTTCAAAATTAAAATTGTATGGTACAGTATAGAGTAATGCCATGATAGAGATGATAAAGAAAGATCCTTTATTTAAAATAAACATGTTTTTTTATTATTTTATTGTAATTATTAAATTTAATAAAAATCTTATTAGTCTCTGACTTTAATTAAAGAATGCAATAATTAACGAATTTAAAAATAAAAATGTTGATGATTATTTTAATTAATTTCTTTCCAGTAAGAAATGATTTAATATTGTAGACAAAATTGATAAGAAAAATTATTTGATGTTTTATCATATATAGAAGGGGATAGGCAGAGGGAACCTAGTGTTACAACACTCTGTACCCCACTTTTCGCCGAGTTCTGGACAATGTGGAACTCTGCGTGCGTGGAATGCTGCAATATACTAACTCAATCATTGATGAAAGTTAAAATGAAATATTTAATATTTTCATTTAGAAACGAAATATTTAATATTTTCATTTCGTCGGTTTGATGCCGATGCAAAGCTCGGCATTCTGTTCTGCCACTAAACACACAATACCTCCAGAAATCGGCGGAAAATGTGGAACGGAGTGTCTTAACACTAAGTTCTCAGATTCCTTCTGCCTACCCAATTTAATTTTTGCAGATATTTCCTATAATTGTAGGAACTCGTGCGGTAAACTAATAAATTTGACGTCAGAGATACGTATGTGATTGACGATTGAAGACGATGAAGACGATTTATTGTCAGTAATATGACTGTAAAATTTTAAGGACAAATAAAATTATTATCAATTGCAATTTACTTTTACGCGTAGCAGATAACAAAATGATTTATGTTTTGGTAACAGATAACAGCTTAGGTAATAGAACAGTTAAACACCGTAAATGATATTATTTATCGATAAATACTCGATTGTACTGGTTCTGGATGATAAAAAAAAATATCAAAAATCATAAATTATAATTATCATAAATGCTTTTCCTATCAACATTCGCTTTTACAATTGCATGTCTTGTACGCGTGGCTTCTAGTTTAAATATCCTATCACTTTACTCAGTTTGTTTTTGGGTTCAAATCTTGACCGAAAAAGTGTGAAACTGATTTTTTTTTACATACCAACATAAAAATTTTGACCCTACGAACGTGGACTATTTTTATCTATTATATAATTATTTTTCTAATCGTAAATAACACTTTAAAGTATTATAAATACTAAATATACTAACTACTGACTAAACGTATGAAATGCTTTTACTTAACCTGCTGTACTCGTATTTACCACATGACTTAGTCCCAATTTTCATATTGTTCCCTCCTTGTAAATACAATATCAGAAAACAAAGGTTTCTGTACTATTTACAAATACAATATACAAATTAATAACCCCCGACGGAAACTGAAGGGCTGTAAGTTTGATGTGTCTGTGGCATCGTAGCTCCTAAACCGATATACCGATTTTGATTTAGTTCTTTTTATTTGAAAGGTGACATGATCGAAAGTGTTCTTAAATATGATTCAATAACATATTTTCAGACGTTTGAAAATTATCAGTTCTTTTCTAGCTTGTTTCTTTTTTACAGCCTTCATTCCTTTAACAGCAGTCGGGGGTTTTTAATTATCGATTATTTTATCTTTCTTAAATGCTTTTATGATATAAGAATAAGAGAAAACTGTAAAAATTTAGTAATATTAAAAAGATTACATTTAATATGTATTCATTTATAAGATAAGATGCGAATGAGATGATTACTTATTTTCACAGTAATTTTCTATTTAATTACTATCATGTCCAAGCCAAAGATTATCATTAACTTTATCTCTGACTCTTTACTGGAGGACATGAATTTGTATTGTTACCCAGTAGATGCGGGTTCGATTCCTGCTGAGAGTTCAATCGTAACCTTATATAATACGCTCTAAATAACAATTTATTTATTTTTATAAATAGCAACATACCTTAATACGAGTACGTGACTACTTTCACAATTTCTTCTTCTTAATCAATTTTTTCACATTTAACAATATCAGTTCCTAAGAATTTACTCTTTATATTCACCAAGGTACATACTCCTTTGCTCATAATGCTTGAGATGGACGCCGACAGGTTTATAAAAGAAGCCAGAAGGCCTATGGAAGGTAATGCCATAGAGGTGCGGGATGCCACACTTCTGTATATAACTCTGTTGACCGGCTGCAAGCTTCTGTAGTTGTCGATGCCGCCTATGTCAACTTTGCTGAACAGTTTGTACTGTGGAATGAAAATAGTTAATTAGTCTATACTTAGATAAAATAAATTAAAACTCTGCCATTCTAATCCAGGCATAATGCCAGACACAGAGGTGCGATCGTAAAAGAAACAGGTCGCGGGTTCGTTTGCCAGTCGAGAATATTAACTATTTAATATGATCTTTTTCCTCGTCCTGGTACGCCGTTAAGTTACGCCACTCAACGTGTAATGCCTCCAGAATTCGAAGGAAATTTGGGAACAGAAGTGCCTTAATGGGGATGGAGTGTGTTAACACTAAGTTCCTAAGTTCCCTCTACTCCCTCTTCTAAGCGTAGGAGATAGCGCGAAGCTAAAAAAAACTGCTGGGACATTTTAATAACACAGAAATTGCACAATATTCGTTTGACGTCCACGAGAAAGATAATTTAGATACTTAATAATTCTGTGGATAATTTAAAAAATATATATTAAGATTTTTGCAATAAACATAGAATTTGCACAAAGAAGGCAAACACGATTCTATAGTACATTGTTTTGTTGCGTGTAGTTTATCAGAGCTTTTAGTATTTTATATATGAAAACAATATAAAAATTAAGACAACTAGCTAATTAATAACCAGACTCTTAGTTCTTTTACAATAGGTATGTATAACAGTTTGTGTTAAATTATAATTGTAGCACAGTGCGATAGCATCTGAGTATAGACGTGAAGGTTGGGGGTTCGATTTTCATTAGGGGGAATGAAATATTTTCATTTCCCCACATTGGCAAGATAAATTGCTGCACCGAGTATAACGTCGTATACTTGTTAGACTAATGTTGATAATATTTTAACATAAGCGGCGAGTCGTGGCGCAGGGGCACAAAGTGTGACTGTAAAACGCGATTGATTGTGGGTTCGATCCCCACTCGGTGAAATGAAATATTTATTTAAATTTATGTTTCCATTTCTTCGCTCTGGTGTGGAACGGAGTTTCTTAACACTAAGTTCCCTCTGTCTACCTTGCTGTGTTTGGGATACAGCGTGAAGCTGATTTTGACAAAAGTAAAAAAAAATATCTTTATCATTAATACTTATTTAGAATTCCTAATTTCCTAAGTGTGGATTAACACTTTAAAAATGTTTAAAATGTTTATCATTGTTAATCAGAAGTTAATCTTTTTGTTGGCAATGCGCCCTACTACGTGTAGCGGAAATAATTATTTTTAATTATAATTAATAAATATTGCACATTTACAGATAACACGATTAGGTTATTTTTATTTATCATAATTGTTTTAATTGATAATAATAATTTTAATTGATATTTTTGTACTTCAATTAATTTCGTTGATTATATTAATCAATTTAATGTCTTGTCTTTATTAAAAGTTTTTTTTTTCAGTTTCCCTCTCTTACCCGTGTATAAAGAAAGATGGGCAGAAGGAATGTTGTGTAAAGAGTCAAAGATACATCGTTTTACACTTCCCGATTTTTTTGGCATGGAGTGGGGGGTCTCAGTGACTCTTCGACTTCTTCAACAGTTACCAATTATTCATTAAATTAACATCGGTCTCGTCTAGTATAGTCTAGCCTGACTAGCGTATTATAATACCACGAATCCTTCTAGTTAACACTCACAAACTAGGTTGTATTTGCAATAAATATAAAGAAGTTAGTGTCGCTTCTCTATCAATTTAGAAATATTATGTGTTTAGTAGCAGAATCTAATGGCACTATCCCATGGAGTCACCATCGTTTTATTATAAAAATTACTTAATTTAATATCGTCCGTATCGATCTATTCATCTGATATTTTTTTATAAATAGCCTCCTCGAAAACTGGTTTAGTCCGGTTTGTTTTAGTTTTAGCTAGGTTTCTAGGTCAATTGAACATTTATTAATATTGTAGTTTATTCTATCAGCTTCACGTTGTATCCCGCATACAGCAGGGTAGGCAGAGGGAACCTAGTGTTAAGACACTCCATTCCCCACTTTCCGTCGAGTTCTGGAGGGCATTGCGTGTTAAGTGGCGGAACTCAACGTCGCGCTTTTGTGTCGACACCAGAGCGAAGAAATGAAAATATAAATGTGAATAAATATTTCCTTTCCTCGAGTGGGGATCGAACCCACAACCAGTCGATTTTACAGTCACACTTTGTGCCTCTGCGCCACGACTGGCCTCAATGGTTTATTCTATATTGTATTTTATTAGCCCCCGACAAACAAACGGGTGTTATAAGTTGACGTGTCTGGGTATGTGTGTGTCTGTATGTATGTCAATCCATCGTAGGCCTTAAACTGATAATCGAGAAAATACGTTTCAGCCGTTAGAAGATCATCACCTTTTTTCTGGTTAAAAAAGATGAAAAGATGTAAGTTACATACACTGGTCTAACCGATTCCATATTTCGTATATCTATTTTTGTAAGAGTTTTTTTGTGTATTATTTTTTTTTATTTTTTCTTACCTGTGTATCAGAAATGATGATGGGCTTGTCCATAACTATCCAAGTGACCACTTCCTGGCACTGAGGCGTAGTTAGCGATCCGTGGTAAGTGTAGAAAGACTGCATGTTCGGGCTAAATAGACGCCTGCTCAAAACAGAAATTGATGCTTTATTAATGATTTGTTTCATTTGTTTTTATTTCAGGGTTCCGTACCTCAAAAGCAAAGAAGAAAAATATTATAGGAATCCTTTAAGGAATTATTTTTTGTCCGCCTTTCCTTCTCTCCTTTATCACGAGATCAAGTATAACATATAAGAGAGTCTGTAGAGGAGAATAAGAAGTCTTAAAAAAGAATTCTTAATTTTTTTAGGAAAATTTTTGTTTTATGTATATATGATCAGATTTCATAATCATTTTGAGATTTAAATTTAAATAAATATAAACTCTTCTTCAACTGATATTTAAATGTCCATACCGATTAAAAACATATTTTATTTCATTTTTTAAATCTCATTTATGTATTCAATGTAGTTTTTAACGAATTCGAAACTTTCATTAAACGGGTAGCAATTAAACGAATGCACTATGTGAAGGTTACTACTTGAAATAAGCACATCGAGATTTATTTTTAAAAACCAGGCCACGTGGCTTTGGAATATAAGTCTGACATAACAAATTTATAAAATAAACTATATAAAAAATAAAAAAGCCAAGATGAACAAAAATTTTTTTGTGTCACGCTGTATATTGTAGGCAGAGAGAGCCTAGTATTAAGAACCTCCCCTCCTCTCTTTCCGCCGGTTTCTAGAAGCATTGTGTATTGAGCGGTGGAACTCAACGCTTTCCTCGAATGGGAATCGAACCCATAATCTGTCGGGTTAACAGTCGCTTGCCACTACAAAAATATTTTGAAGTAACATATACTAAGTATGGAAGACGGAAGGGTGCGTGTGTACCTACCGTGCCTCTGATATGAAATACGATATCGTGACTCAGTGTTGTTTACATATTGGTTTCGTTTAATCAATAAAAAGTTTAGGTTCTGAAATATTAGTTTGATATATTAAAAATTATCGATTCGAAGCTGCGTACTTTGGTCGTGAATCGTCTAAGCATTCTGACTACATATTATATCTTATTATACTATTGGCATCTCTGTGCGGAGATTTTTACTAAATAACACAAATCTCGTAGTGATCCGTTGAGTCCCGCTACATTCAAACTGTTGTACGATCTACAATTTTTTTGTATTAATATTATGAACTTACCTTAAGTCAATAATGGATGCGGGAGAGGAGCCCTTCCTCCTTTTAATCAGCTTAGGAAGTACTGGCGCGATTTTTCCTAAAGCGAATTCACTTTCTTCACCACTGTGTACCTGTTGTACAATGAGGAGAAATTACTTAGCATTTCATAGATACGAGAGCAGTCATGGCGCAAGGGCGCGAAGTGTACCTGTAAACATGATTGGTTGTAGGTTCGATTCCCACTTGAGGAAAAGAAATAATTATTTAAATGTATATTTTTATTTCATCGCTCTGGTGTCCAGGCAAAACACTTGGTTCCCTCTGCCTACCCTGGTTTGATTTTTTTAATGAATATATCGTGCCCATCGCGTTGCAGTTGAGTTGAGGAGTTCAGAGCAATGCCTGGGACTTGAGATCCAAGTGCAAGTTTAAATGGGTATTAGCCACCTCCTCCTTACCACTTTAGTTTTACTGTTCGAGTTTCTCTCTCCAATTCCAATTTCGATTCCGAAAAGATAATGTTATATTAAAAAAAATAAGAATGAAGAAATGCAAAACGAATTTACGACTACCGCCTGTTCTATCTACTTAGTAATGTAATTTCTACTGTGCTACCGATATCCAAAAATAATTTAAACTAAAATAAACAATTATCTAACCTAACCTAACACTGGGTTCCTTCTGGATACCCTGCTGTGTGAGGGATACAGCGTGAAAATGAAAAAAAAACCTATTTGAAATATTATTCCGGTATCGTATAACTCTACTAACTTACTTAAGGTTAAGCAGAGTATCGGAATTCAATTAAAAGTGTTCATATAAAGCTACAATATGTTGGGACGCTATTTCACTTAAGGCTTAAAGTTGGTAAAACCGTTTAATGGATTTTTCACATATCAAATTTAAAAGGATTTTGTTTTATTTTTTACTTTAACAGTTGATGGATACAAAAATAAATGGTCTTGTGCTTAACAGACGGACAGATGGATAGCAAAGTTACTCACAATTACTCTTTGAGGTACCTGAAACTTAATTACTAACCATATTTATAGTCCCACAGCACTATCAGAAATTGGTTCAAACAATAACAAGATTCTCCTAAATAACTCGCAATGAGAAATAGGGAAAACATATTTAAACAGTGTTTCAATCAAAATATTAAGATTAAATATAACACACCTTCAATAAAGTTTCATTATGTATGTATATATAATTATTTTGTTGTATGTAAATGCATGTAAAGTGGTTTACCTGGGCAAGAATGCCGATAACAGCCAAACCGTCGGGTCGTTTGAGCGCCTCTTCAGTTGTTAATCCTGTCTTCATGTGGACCATGTGGATCTCCAAGGGATACCTGATATCGATAATCATAAGGTGAGTTTTTTTTTCTATTTTCGTGGAAAAATTTAAATGTTTGAATTCTAGCTATACATTTAGATTGATATATTTATTACGTGTTGGATGGTTGAAGCATATCATGTAATTATATTAAGTTAGACTAAAGAAAAATAGGGCAGTCGTGGCGCAGGGGCACAAGCATGTGACTATAAACGCGACAGGTTGTGGGTTCAGTTCGAGGAAATGAAATATTTAAGGTGGGGAGCGGAGTGTCTTAACACTAGATTCCTCTGCCTACTCTGCGACGTACGGAATACAGCGTGAAGCTGAAAAAAAAACCATTTAGCTGAGTAGAATTTAAAACGTATAATTATATCGTACAACATTATATAATACTAGTCGTCGCCCGTAACTTTCATAGCATGGACTTTTGAAAGTCTAAAAAAAAACTATAGAAAAAGATTTTTAGATTTTAAATATCTCTTACACTTATATCTCTCCCCAACGTTTCCTAACCTACATATATGGAAAATTTTATTTTAATTTTCTCAGACCAATATCCAAAATATTTAACAAATCCATTTCATCGCTATTTACGAAGTAAATGTAAAATATTTATACAATAGTAATATTATAATAAATATGATCTAACATCGGTCAAGGTTGTACCTAATGGACATATGTTAGAGCATACATTTTCATAAATTATGTTTTTATTTCATTTCAGCTTTAACTAAATCTTATTTGTTTTGACACGTAGATACTAACTAGATGACAGTAAAAGTTTGAAGCGTTCCTTTCATATTTTAAACCGACTTAATAAAAGGAGGTTCTCAATTCGTCGGATTTTTTTTAAATCGGTTCGTTAAGTTTTAAATTGTATACTTAAATATATATATTATTTTAAATGGCATATTTATTTTATTTAAGCTGGTGAAACTTCGATTTGGTTTATAGCCGCTATGTGATTAATGACTGATACTTATATAAACACACCGGGATAACAAACATATTTGGATATATTTTTGAATTTCATATTTAGGTGAGGCCGGTCGTGGCGCAGCGGCACGAGGTGTGACTGCAAAACCGACTGGTTGTGGGTTCGATCCCCACTCGAGGAGATGAAATATTTACTTAAATTTATATTTCCATTTCTTCGCTCTGGTGTCGAGGTTAAGCGCGGCGTTGAGTTCTGCCACTCAACACGCAATGCCTCCAGAATTCGGCAGAAAGTGGGGAACGGAGTGTCTCAACACTAGGTTCCCTCTGCCTACCCTGCTGTGTGCGGGATACAGCGTGAAGCTAAAAAAAAAATGTTTAGGTAAGAAATATAAGCTTAGTGGAATTCAATCCCGCTCCTCTTAGACTCCCTAGAGGTGGAGATTCTACGTTCAAATGTTAGCATATTTTTTAAAATAGTGTGTACTTATATAAATCGAAAAGTAAATCATTTCCATTTCCTTGCTCTTGTAACAAGGCAAAGCGTGGCGCTGAGTTCCGCCATACAACGAGAAACACTAGGTTGCCGGATTCCGTCTGCTTACTATAACAATATATGTATGGGAGGGATACCGCGCGAAGTGTTAAAAAAATAATTGACAACTTTGATGCAGTAAAACAGTTTCTTAATGTAATCGTGACGTGGTTGTGGGTTCAAAGGAATTAATTAGATATATATATATATTTTTAAACATTTTTAAAGTGTTATTCCACACTTAGGAAAGAAAAATACTTATTTAGAAAACGTATAAAAATTTTGAACGCAGCGGGACTCGAACCCGCGCCTCCTGGAAACCGACCAGGTTGGTTGACCTGGTCGGTTTCCAGGAGGCGCGGGTTCGAGTCCCGCTGCGTTCAAATTTTTATACGTTTTCTAAATAAGTAGATATATATATTTCTTGATTCTCGTAAAACGATATACGTCATGGTTTCCCACTCAATACGCAGGGTTTCAAGTTCGGCCTAAAGCTGGAGATCGGAGTGTCTTGACATTAAGATCACAAAAAAAATACTAAATAGTAAAATCAATCTATAAATGTCACTCAAACTAAACTTACTTCATTCCATCGATCGCGTGTTCGGAAAGCCAGTGGAGATGAAACTGTATGAAGCTATAGTTGCCCCTCAATGGACCGCCCGAGAGAATGGGTTTGGGAGCGTCTTCTACTATCGTCCATTTTACTGTGGAACGTCACTCATGTCAACAATAGTATAGTAAATAAATGTTACTAATATTATATAGCTGACGAGTATGTTCGGTTTAACGTTTGTTTGGCTAGTCTCAGAAACTGTTTCAATTGAAAATCTCTTTTTGTGTTTGATAAACCATTTATTGAAAATGGTTATACGCGTTACGTCACGTTAATAATTTTATAACAAGTCTCTTACTTATTACTATTATTTCCATATGATTGGGCGGGCGAAGCTGTAGGTAGAAGCTAGTTTTTTTAATATTTTCATACTATTATCCCGCATAAAGCAGGGTAGGCAGTGGGAACCTTGTGTCAAAATAATCCGTTCCACACGCATTGACCAATTATCGAGAGCGTTGATTTCCATTTCCTCGCTCCGCCAACAAGACAAAATGCAGTGTTAAATTTTGCCTCATCATGCAGTCTCAAAAACTTGGGGGAAAGTGAGCTACTTACTCCACTTGATACAAACAAATCATAGAAATTATATATAATATATAAAAAACAAATATTTACATGTATGCCCATCGTTTCTGGCAGATGCGTTGACGCTCCCATACCCCCGGAACTTCAGAGGTCCTTTAATGTGTACCTTTTCCTTGTCTAACAGAGCGTCGCGCGTCATAATATTTATAGGGGATTGTTGCCGACCTTCGTTGCACTTGCCCGGCCATTTGGTCTCGTCTGTGGGTAAATTGGTAAATAATATTCTATTCTTTATATAAAATATGTTAACAAAACCTAATTTTAGTTTTTTTTTAAGCTTCACGCTGTATTCCGCTTATAGCAGAAGAGGGCTTCTGTAAGTGTTACGACAATGTGTTCCCCACGCACCGCTATTGAGCGGTGATACTGAATGTTGAGTGGCGGTGATCAACGCCGCGCTTTGTCTTGTTACCAGAGCGAGGAAATGCAAATTTTTAATTCACGCTAATGGGAATCGAGTGTACAACCGTCGCGTTTATAAGTAGACATAGCACGCTCTCCTACTGAATAATTATGTTTCAATATTAGATATATATTAAGAAAACATTTAATATTTGAAAATATTGAAACTCCTTAGATATTATATAAGCGTATTAAAATAGTAAGCATGTATGTACTTGGTACATACTAAATATGAAAAATGTATACAAATTTGACAGATTTTAACCAATTTGGACTTTTTGTAAAAAGTATGTTAATAACAAATACTAAACAATGAAAATACCACAAATTAAGAAGCACTTAATTTAATACGAGCTACTTACAATCGTATGACCATTCTTCTCCGGTAGCGACACCTGTAACAAGACAAAAAACGATTTAGCTTCATTTACATTTTAGAGAGATAAATTTTGACAGGCAAGTTCGGCTTAAAGATTTTTATTCTCACAACGGCCTCAACTCAAATATATACAATATATATTTATACGAAAATACACAAATATACATTAAAAAGAAAAATGATAGAAATATACAAAATATGTAGGTAAACACCTTATTCAATAGAGTTTCTTGAATTGAAAATCAAAATAATTTAAGCCCATAGGAGGTACTTAAACTATAAAGCGTAACCTTACCCCCTGTGAGGGGTAGTTGGGTAATAAACTCGTGAATATAGCTCGTCTCCTCGCCGACCTCCCTCGAGAAATGAATATGTGAATCCATACAAAATTAGATGGAATTTTTAAATATAAATTGTTAGTAAAGTAAATTTTGAAATAGTTTAAATTTTTAAATTATACAATTTTAATATTTTACATATAGTCCGCATAGAGGCCAGTCATGGCGCAGGGGTAGAACCATGCCTCTGTAAACGCTACAGGTAGTGTGTTCGATTCCCACTCGAGTAAATTCCGCCGTTGAGTTCCGTCGCTCAATATGCAATGCCTCCAGAATTCAGAGGAAAAGTGGTAAACGGAAATGTCTAAATGGAAAAGGAGTGTTTTAACACTAGATTTCCAGGTTCCCTCTGTCTACCTTGCTACGTTTAGAATACAGCGTATTAGTAAGAGTTCTTTTTGATTCTCTATAAATAGTTAAAGTATATTTTAGACCTAGTGTTAAGATTCTCCTTTTCTCACTTTCCACCGAATTTTTCGAAGCGTTGCATGCTAAGTGGCGAAGCTCAACGCCGGGCTTTTGCTTTGATCCTAGAGCGAAGAAATGAAAACAACAACAATTTCTTGCCTCGAGTGGGATCGAACCCACAACCGTCGCTTTACAGTACCTTGTGCCCATAAGCCACGACGGCCTCAGGTGTTTAGGTGTATTTTTTGTCTTTTATACAAATGAAGATTACATTATAACCTCTGCTAACACACTATATCTCAAAAATTGGACGGTGCGTTGGGAACGGAGCGTTTTTACACTAGTTTCCCTATGCCTACCCTACTATTTACGGGATACAGCGTGAACCCAAAAAAAATGTTTAGTTCACACGAACAAAAGCGACAGTTAGTGATCGGTTAATCCTGTGGGTCAATTATTTTAACTTAAGTAATTATAAAGCAGTTTCGATGCGCTCGCGCAGCTTTAACTGGACTGAACAGGACATTAGTATGATTAGTACTAATAATATGATAAGCATAAAAGGTAACTTGTACCTATTGGTAATCAAGGTCGTCATGGCGCAATGGAACAGCGTCTGTCCGTAAGCACGACGGTTATAAGTTCAGTTCCTATTCGGGATAATTGTTATTTCCGCGATAGAAATTATGTCGCGTTAAGTTCCGCCATTCAACATCCTATGTATCGAGCGGAAATTTATATCTTTATGTATCCTATTATATATACACACAGATGAGGCCAGGTGTGGCGCAAGAGCACAAAGTGTGACTGTAAACGCGACTAGTTGTAGGTTCTCTCTCACTCGAGAAAATCAAATATTTATT
Organism: Heliconius hermathena; assembly: GCA_013403705.1. Taxonomy (NCBI): domain Eukaryota; kingdom Metazoa; phylum Arthropoda; class Insecta; order Lepidoptera; family Nymphalidae; genus Heliconius; species Heliconius hermathena. The sequence continues at coordinate 473,976 of JAAIXJ010001747.1, read as the reverse complement.
TAAATGTATATTTCCATTTCTTCGCTCTGTCGTCGAGGTAAAAGCGCGGCAAAAGCGTGGCGTTCCGCCACTTCATACGCAATGTCTCCAGAATTCGTCGGAAAATGGGAAACGAAGTGTCTTAACATTAGGTTTCCTCTGCCTACCCTGCTGTGTGCGGGATGCAGCGTGAAGCTGATACAAAAAATATACAGATGAAAGTCTATTCCGCTACGTCACGACGGATTCATTTTATTTATTGTGAACGATATATTATGGATACAGCTTAAAGTTAAACGATGCTAGCTGCACCTGTCTGTCCATCTTCATCCACATATATACAGAGATTAAAAAAAACTAAAAAAAACATAAACAGAATACATTAATAAGACGAATGTAATGAGCCAACACATTTTTTTTAATCGAATCACAGTATACATAGTATGTTACCAGTACCTATATACAATATTAGTTTTAGATTATAAAGAAAAACCGTGTGGGGTGAATGTTAATAGCATGTTACGCAAAATTTTGCGAAAGAAAGTATTGTGAATTTTTTTGTTTAGTCCGCACGCGCTGGTTTAGGTTAGTCAAAGTTCAATCTGTGCGCGTGAATTTCAAAACGTTTCACAGCTTAACTATGTGACACATTTTGACCATTTGCTCAATAACTACAGAGGCCAGTCGTGGCGCAGCGGCACGAGGTGTGACTGCAACACCGACTGGTAGTGGGGATCGCCCCACTCGAGGAGATGAAATATTTACTTAAATTTATTTTCCCTCTGCCTACCCTGCTGTGTGCGAGATACAGCATGAAGCTAATTTAATTTTTAATTTTACTACTTCGCTGGTATCACCGTGTCGTCCACAACGTTCCTACAAAATTTCACAACCATAGGCTTAACAGTCTAGGAGGAGTAGCATTACAACAAAACACAATTTTGACTAATAAGAGCTTCGCTTCGCTTAGCTCAATAATTACAAAAACTGGATTCTGTGTCAGATTTGTTGGTCCGTTTCACAAGTTGTCCCTTATTTAAGCGCATTCAATCCAACAAAATATTCGCTTGCGCTATAAGTCTTCATTATTAAATAATAATAATACAATATAAGCATCATTTAATAGATTAATTTATGTGATTTTAGAAATTATTTAAAGGTAATAAAAATTGATTAGATTATAAAACGATATATTAGACTACGAAACTGCTAAACTCTATCTAGGCAGGTACTTTTTTGATTAAAATAATAAAAAGAGGATGAAAAAGATAAAAGTGAAGAGATTAATTAATAAGCTTATGCTTGTTAATTAATATCCGTGATAGTTGATTACATGAATTAGGTATGTTACCTAGATGTGTAGTGGTTACTTACTTCTGTGGAACCGGATTTGACATATTCAAATTTAAAAAAATGTTAATCTAATAATATCTATAGGTGGAGCCCGTCCACTCTAAAACTGAACTTATAAATATATACAAATACGTAATAGCCGTATTTACTCAAGTTGGCATCGAACCCACGGTCACCGCTTGTACAGTTCAGAGCTCTGTTAATATTTGAAAAGTGTTGTAACTTTCTTCCTTTGTCTTTTTCTTTTGTATTTATTTTTATACTTGCTTAGGTTTTAAATGAGAATTTTATTAATATGTATTTTTTTATAGTTACTCTACGCAGATTTCTTTGTTCCTTATTCGTTTTTTTTAACTGCACGTTTAATTACGAATAGTAAGGTAGGAAGTGAAAACCTAGTGCCAAGACACTCTGTTTGCCATATTTCTCCGGATTTCGAAACAGTGAATGGCGGAAATCAAGGTCGGACTTTGTCTTTCAGGCAGGGGAAAATGAAAAGAATTAATTGTCTTCAATGGGGATCAAACCCACTTCCATCTCATTTAAAAACGCAGTCCTGCGATACGACTTTCTTAATGAATTGTGGATTTTGTTCTTCACTCCGTACACCAGAACTACTAATACGTTTAATAATATTTAAACTAACTATCAGTTTAAATATTAAATAGATAAGTAAAACAAACTATGTTTGATTTGTTGAAAGGTTACATACTTTTTGAAAGAATATTTTATAGAAGATTTTCTTAAATGTGGACAATGGGATCAGAAGCGACATGTTGTGATAATATGGAGATGAGGGTTGCTGTAATTGTTTAGGAATGCAATAGCGGTTTCGCGGTTCATTGTCGATATCTTTATATTTTTTCTAAATAAAAGTAGTGGATACAACAGCAATAATAAAGACAACACAAGGCAGGGAGACACAAGTATGGACACACAGGATCAATATAATAGATATACAAAACTCTTACGTTACTTAGTAATTGACAGAAAATGCACAGCCACAACTTATAGAACGCTGAAATTTGCAAGTAGATTCTTGGAAAGTCTAACATTGTATTTCGCATAGCAGGGCAGGCAGAGGGAACCTAGTGTTAAGATTCGCCTTTCTGCACTTTCCGCCGAATTTTTCGAAGCGTTGCATGGTTTTGCCTTGTTGCCAGAGCGGAGTAATGAAAATAATAATAATTCCTTGCCTCGAGTGGGATCGAACCCACAGCCGTCGCTTTACAGTCTTGTGTCCCTGCGCTACGACGGCTTCGTTAGGTGTTTTTTTGTCTTTTATATATATAAATTATTTGAAGTGTTAATAGTTTCTCAGGCATGTAGCATGTAGCATGCATGTAACACTAGACTCTTTCTGTCTACCATAGATAGAAAGACACTCCTGTCCCCAATTTCCTGTCCTGTTAAGACACTCCGCTCCCCAATTTTNACAACACAAGGCAGGGAGACACAAGTATGGACACACAGGATCAATATAATAGATATACAAAACTCTTACGTTACTTAGTAATTGACAGAAAATGCACAGCCACAACTTATAGAACGCTGAAATTTGCAAGTAGATTCTTGGAAAGTCTAACATTGTATTTCGCATAGCAGGGCAGGCAGAGGGAACCTAGTGTTAAGATTCTCCTTTCTGCACCTTCCGCCGAATAATAATTCCTTGCCTCGAGTGGGATCGAACCCACAGCCGTCGCTTTACAGCCTTGTGTCCCTGCGCTACGACGGCTTCGTTAGGTGTTTTTTTGTCTTTTATATATATAAATTATTTGAAATGTTAATAGTTTTTCAGGCATGTAGCATGTAGCATGGATGTAACACTAGGCTCTTTCTGTCTACCATAGATAGAAAGACACTCCTGTCCCCAATTTCCTGTCCTGTTAAGACACTCCGCTCCCCAATTTTTGCGGAATTCTGGAGGCATTGCGTGTTGAGTGGCGGAACTCATTGCCACGCTTTGCTTCGACACCAGAGCGAAGAAATTAAAATACAAATTTAAATAAATATTTCATATCCTCGAGTGGGAATAGAACCCACAACCCAGTGGCGTAGCTGGGGGGGTGCGAGCGGTGCGTTATTAGAAGTCATTATAGTTGTCAATCAATTCTGCTTATGAAATCAATAATCATGTATTTTAAGCGGCCGAAGCCGTGGGCGGGCCGCTAGTTTAAAAAATAAAATAAAACGTTATTTACATTGAATGTCTATATTGTTGGATTTTGATATCGAAGCGTGAAATTTGCTGTTGTCACTTTACACGCGTTGTATTATAATAGAACTGCTTGTTTGTTCTGAAATATGTTTATTTTGTATGTTTAAACAATCTGTTTATTTAAATGGAATAATCTTAAGAACTACTACAGGTTTTACCTATTATATTTTATTGACCTGCATTCCAAGTGGATTTTTTATTTATTTCTTAAAAAAAAAAAAATTAAATTAGCTTCACGCTGTATCCCGCACACANCGAAGCGTGAAATTTGCTGTTGTCACTTTACACGCGTTGTATTATAATAGAACTGCTTGTTTGTTCTGAAATATGTTTATTTTGTATGTTTAAACAATCTGTTTATTTAAATGCAATAATCTTTAAGAACTACTACAGGTTTTACCTATTATATTTTTTTGACCTGCATTCCAAGTGGGTTTTTTATTTATTTCTTATTCTTACAAAAGGTAGGAAATATTTCAATTTTTACTTTTAGAAGGAATATAATTTAGGTTGTTTTTAAAAAATGCTGTATAGACGATAATTCGAGTGATAATTAATAATTCGTTTCGATATATTATATATCTGACGCAGCGGTACTATGTTTGAATGTATATACGACAGTTTTCGGTTCGATACCCACTCGAGGGAATGAAGAACCTTGAGTTCCGCCACTTAACACGTAATGTTTCGAAAACTGGGTGGTTCGTGGGGAACGGAGTGTCTTAACATTAAGTTCTTTGTTTCTACTCTGTCATATGTTCGTTACCAGAGTGAGTAATGAAAATATTCAATATTTTATTTCCTCGACTGAGAATCGAATCGAAAACTTGTCACGTTTACAGTCGCACTTTGCTGCGCCACGACTGGCCTCATCATTATATGTTATATACAGGGTTGAAAAGGCAGCGCTCCCTTTACGGAGACAGCATATAGGGTATAATATTTCTAGCCCATACCTAAAGAAATAAATCAAGATAACTCAACAGTTTAGACGTAGGATTTTTTTTTTTATTTCACGATGCTTATCGATACTGTATTTCGTGTAACGCAGTTANAGATGGTTTCTAACAAACTATATATAACTATATATTTTATAAAAATATATATATTTTTTTATGAAAAAGGCAAGGCAAACGAGCGTTCGGGTCACCTGATGGTAAGTGATTACCGCCGCCCACGACCCCGTGCAACACCAGAGGAGCTACAGGTGCGTTGCCTGCCTGTAAGGTGGGTTGGGCGCCGGAGCTCGGCATTACCTGATGCGAAACGCAGTGGCATAAAGCTACTACTTCACGCTGGTTTTAAAATATACCTTAATTCAATAGGTGAAGAAGATTTTAAAACAAGTTTAAATTTAAGTAAATTAAATATAATAAATCCGCATATAGCATTGTACTTAGGAGGTGGGAACTTAGTGCAAAGACTCTCCGTTCCCCAAAATTATATATGCATATATCGCATATGTCTCAAAGATAATAAATTAATAATTGTTATTATCAATATCGCATATTTTAGATTATAAGTATTAATTTATTTATTATCTTTTTTCAAAATCGATTGCGCTGGAAGTACTTTGTATGCAAATTAATAATCTGTTGGATATAATTTATGATTGATATTTTAAAAAATCGTTTTTTTGGAAATTTATTACTGAGGCCAGTCGTGGTACAGCGGCATAAAGTGTGAGTATAAAATCGACTGGTTGTGGGTTCGATCCCCACTCTCCTCGAGTGGGGATGAAATATAAATTTATATTTTTTACATTTCCATTTCTTCGCTCTGGTGTCGAGGCAAAGCGCGGCGTTGAGTTTCGCCACTCAACACGCAATACCTCCAGAATTCAGCGGAAAGTGGGAAAAGGAGTGTCTTAACATTAAGTTGTGTGCGGGATACAACATGAAGATGTTTTTTTTTTTAATTTTTTTTTGGTCCCACCGCATTCTGCATATACCGCCTTTGCACTGCCCATTTTTTGAGACATTGCGTATTGAGTGGCGGAACTCGTTCGCTTGCTTTGTCTTTTGTGATATGACAAAACTAAGAAATGAGAATTCGATTTCCACAGAGTGGAAATCGAACCCACAACGTACGCGTTTACTGTCAGCCGTTGTTCCGTTTCTCCAAGATGGCTGCCATTTTTCAAAATTACACTTCTTATTGACATTATGATATCATTTAAATTTTATATAAATTAACGAATTTATATCATGACATTTTAAATGGCTGTTATTATTTTGTTTCGTAAAGGTAAATATAATTGACGTTTTATTTATAGTGTAGTTGATTTTATAAATTTTAGGTAAAGTAAATGGGGAACGTGTCTTAATGGGAACGCAGTGTCTTAGCACTAGGTTCCCAGGTTCCCTCTGCCTAGCCTGTTATGTGTAAGGTATCGTATGGGTTCTTATATTATGTCATGTCTACTAGACTAGCTATACTTAAAAAGTGATTATAGTTATTTAACCCTGATATTTATCAGTTATAAATTATTTATATCATTTTTTTAATACCTAAGTAATAACACTAGAATGTTTCTATTTATATTAAATTTTAAACGTTTTTTTGAACGCATTCACTTTTTTCTAAATATGGATCGCAACAATAAAACGTAACAAAGTTTATTAAACTTAATAATCTTAACCTTTTCTTTTGTATAATGTCTGATTTTTTTTTATAACTCATTTTAATTTTTATTAAGTAACTTATTTTATCTTCTTATATAAACATTTTTTTGGTTTTGTATAGGTGGTGAATACAAAAAAATTGTAAAAAGGTATAACTTTGTTGGCTAACGTAATGTAATTGTGTGTTAACTGTATGTATTGTAAAGGCTGTTTGTTTCCCAATATGAACAAAATGAAAAATAAATAATGAATAAATTACAAAATAATTCCACCACAAGCAGAGGGAACCTAGTGTTAAGACACTCCGTTCCCAATTTTTAAGCCCAATTTTCAAAATTAGTAATTACGGAAAAAAAATACTTACCCCAATTCATCGCTATTGAGGTCAAAAACACTGCAACAATCCACATTTTTTTTCCAAAATGTGATTCAAAAATGTATCAAAAAAAATATTTATATATTTTTTGTATTATTAATCTTGTTAAGCAATTTTGTCTTTACTCAACATGCATATGGTACCGGGATCTAATACCGATTGTGGTAAGTTTCGATTTCGTCAAGTTTTTATACATTTTAGGCTATATTGACACAGGCGTAGCGGCGTGAGGCTTCGTTGATACTGCACCGACGCGCCTTCTCTAGTTGTGATAAAGACTGCGTGACATACTGCCGTGTAGAAATGTTGATACATATTTAATAAATGTACTGTACTGCCGTAACAGAGAAATTAAATGAAAATATATTATTTTATAGATTTAGAATTGGATTTTTGTAAATAAACTCACAAAGTACGGCGTCGAGTTCCGCCTACCTTGCCAAACCCTGAACAAAAAAAGTGTTATAAATAAACACGTTATTAGAATCTACATCCTAATCCGAATTCTAGTAATATTTTATATACAAAAATTATTGAAAATTATACAGACATTTTATAGTGGCACAAAACATTTATAATTGAAAGGAGGATAAATATATTAATATAAAAAAAATATATTTGTACATACAACTACAACTATGCAATTAACAAAAAAAAAATATTTTCATAATAGAAAGTGGAAAAAGAAATAATAGGTCACTTCTTTTACTTATTTATTTGATGTAGGACATGTATGAAAATGTAGGTAATTAAGTAACTTAGAGGCCTTCGTGACGCAGTCTCACAGCGACATCGTCTTATTGTCAACGCGAAGGTTGTGAGTTTAATTCGCACTCGGACGAATGAATGATTTTAATTTTTTCGCTCTCGTAACCAGATTAAGCAGCCCCTTAACACGCATTTTTCGAAAATAGGGCATAGGAAACGGAGTGTCTTAACACTAGGTTCTTCCGGAATATTAGCGGGATATAGCTTGAAGTTAAAAATACAACATAACAGTAACAAGAAGATGTAATACATTTCATACGCCTCCAAGGACCGTGTGTCACAATACGAATATCTCTGCGCAGGTCACCTAATTTACTAATAAAAATCTCTTGGGAAGTTCTACCGGTGTGGTTTATACACTTTGTATGAGTCCCGTCAATGCCGTCCCAAAATATAGCTGGTAGGTACAAATAACGAATGCCATATCCCTTTTACGTATTTCCGGTTTTTTACAAAGATTTATGATTTTAATTTTACACTAAAGACGACAGATTTAGCAATATTTCACTGCATTTAATTATTAATATAATATATAAGCCTTCGAATGCGAATCAAACTCACATCCATCGTGGTAACAGTAACACGCTTCTATGTTTGAAGAGTGAATACATGACTTACGGGTGCCCGGACTCGAGCACTATACATTTAGATCCGGAACTAGTTGTTAAATCAGAAAACTTCAGGTATTTTGGATCCGTTACATACGAATCCGAAGGCATTGATTACGATGCCCAAGCCTGGATAAGCGTGGCCTGGGCCAAATATAGGAGGTGACTGGTGTGATCTGTGATGTTCTTGGTATTCCGCCCAACCCCAATATATCTATAAATAAAAGATAATAAAAGAGAAAGAAAGCATGATTCGAACAGTTCTTTTATACGGCAGCGGCCAGTGTTGGCCAGTATTATCTCGGCACACTTAAGAGTTCGTCATGGAATTTGTGATGCTGAGGTGGTATCGGTTCGAAGTAGTCTTGGAGTTCGTGATGTAGTGAATAAGCTCCAAGAGCGTCTCCTGAGATGGTATGGAGACATTGCGCGCTAGTCTAGGAACTATATCGGAAGGAAGTGCTGGGCTATATGTTTGACCCTAGATCGTGCAAAATGAAGTAGATTAAGTCGGAAGACAGATCCTGGTAAAAGCCGTGTAGAACAAGAATAAAAAGTTGGCCTGTATTCTTATTTATGTATGCGTATTTCTTCAAGTGGGTTTTAACCTTTGATTATTGCGTAATATAATATATATATTTTTTGAGAATAATGTAATACTATAATATATAAAAATAAATATATTTTTTTTTATTTTCTTAGGCTATTTGAGGGGTCAATATTTTTGTTTATTTTCTTTATATGAATTTATTATTCACATTCGAAAATTTTAAAATTCATATAATAAAATACATATTTGGGGCCAGGCCAGTCAGTGCAAGGCCTCTGATAATCGAAGCACGGCATTGAGATCTATGTTACCACTCAACATGGAATGTCTCGAAAATTTGACGTAAAGTGGGAAACGGAGAGCCTTAACACTAAGCTCACCCTATCTTGCTATGGGTAAAAACTGTAATTATTTCGGTAGACTACTACACGACTAATAAGTGAATGCCATTAGGTACTAAGTTATATAAAAACAAACGATCAAATATAGATATAATAATATCAAAACAGAAATATTTATATTGTAAGGAATCTATAATCTTTTAATGCTGTACACAACCGCACGTGAAGCTAGTTTATGTTTGATTATGTAAAATATCTTAATTTTATATTAAGTAATAATACATACCTGTAGCGCAGGGTAGCCAGACGGAACCTAGTGTCAAGACATTCCTCACTTTTTGGGTAAATTTCGAGATGTTGCATGTTTAGTGGCGGAACTCAAAGCCGCGCTTTGTCTTATTACCCGAGAGAGGAAGGAAAAATACCAGAATATCTCGAGTGGGAGTCTAACTCACCACTGTCACGTTTATATCTTAAATTCATCCGTCACTCAACACGCTATGCCTCGAAAAATTCGGCGGGGGAACGGAGTGTCTTAACACTAGGTTCCCTCTGCCTACCCTGCTGTGTGCCGGATACAGTGTGAAGCTGATTTTTATCTAAAATTTAGCTGCATCTGCAGCTCCTCTGGTGTTACACAGGGTCGTGGGTGACGGACTTGCCTTGTTTTCCTATATTAAAAATAACGTATAGCTGTTTTTTTTTTAATTTTTTAAAGTGTTATTCTGCACTTAGGAAAGTAAAATACTTATTTAGAAAACGTATAAAAATTTGAGCACTGACCACTAAGCCATACGTTCTCATCGAGCTACGTCGAAATTTTTATACGTCTGTTGCAATTTATTTATGTTGTTAGCATCTCTGTAGGGAGATTTTTATAAATTTCCGCTACCCAAAGATAATTACTAAGAATTATATTATAGTCTGGCAAGAGAGAATTCTATTAATTAAATATTTGTTAACATCAGTCAGAGCGCCTGGTCGGTTTCCAGGAGGCGCGGGTTTGAGTCCCGCAACGTTAAAATTTTTGTACGCTTTCTAAATAAGTAACGCATAGCTGATTTTTTTAAGCTTCACGATGTTTTCAACATACATCAGAATAGACAGACCGGAACTAGTAAGAGGACTCTTTATTTCCAACTTTCTGTCCAATTTTTGTGACATTCCGTATTGAGTGGCGAAGCTCCACCACCACGCACCACCCCGCCCTTAATTTATATCCAGGGATATAACTCGTATTATATAAGAATCAATAAAATTAGCTTCACGCTGTATCTCGCACGCAGCACGGCGAAGAAATGGAAATATAAGTTTAAATAAATATTTAATTTCCTCGAGTGGGGATCGAACCCACAACCAGTCTCGTTTACAGTTACACTTTGTGCCCCTGAGTCAAGACTGGCCTCCAATAAATATAATACTATAAATCGTTTTTATTAAATATGTTTAGTTTCATGCCATGTTGCTGCATATAGCAGGGTAGGCCAAGGGAACGTGGCAACATAGTGTTACAACACTAACCATTAAGACACTTCCGTTTCCCCACTTACTGCTGAATTCTGGAGCCATTATTCCTGGTTATAAGAGCGACGATGAGATGAAATGGAAATAGAACCCACAACCTGTCGCGTTCAGCACTGCGCCCCTGCGCCACGACTGACCTTCTGAATACAATAAAACTTTGTCGTGCTCAACTGTTCGACGGTTCACAGTATCTAAATCTTTCCTATCTATCTTTTTGCATTTTGAGAGAACATGATTTGATGTTCTCATATCAATATTGTAGTAGTCAAGTGGTTTACTCTAAATCGTAGCACGCGGTCCGCCGTAGTAATTCATGTCAGTTTTTAAGATGTATTGACGTGGTCAGTCATATGATTATGTTTGTTATTTATTTATTACTAGCACTGGTCGGCGACTTCGCCCGCTTGTTCTATACTATTAGTTTTTTTTAGCTTCACGGTGTATCCTCGTGTAGCACACAGCAAGGTAGGCAGAGAAAATGTTATTTAATGATCTGAACTGTTTTCATTTTCTAATAACGTTATAATTTTTTATTTTTTATGGTACGTCAAAAAGTAAAAACGGAACCCTTAAAGGATCACTTTCTTGTTCTTCTGTCAGTCTGTCAAGACCTAAATGCTCTTAAGATCGCGTGGAGACATCAAGCTGAAATTATGTAAAATATTTAAGCATGTGCGGAGTGCCTTATCACTAGGTTCTCAGATTCCCTCTGCCTACTTTTAATATATTTGCGGAATACAGCGTGAAAGTAAAAAAAAATGCGGTAGGTATTTTCAAATTCTCATATAAATCTGTTATGCTTTGCAATGTCGCAACAAACCGATCAAAACTATCGTTTATCTGATAAATGTATTTTTTTATACATAATAACTAGGCTTAATTCCCTGTGTCATTTACAATTATATTAAAAACATCACTCTTTTTGATGGAGAGATAAGCAAAGAGAATCCTCTGCTTAATGTTAAGACAGGCCGTCCTCCACTTTCTGTCCAGATTTTAGATAGTGCATGTTGAATGGCAAAACTAAACACCGCACTGTGTCCTCGTACGGTGGGAAAATAATTTATTTCCTCGAGTGAGAATCGAACCTAAATTATTTAAAAATCAGCTTCACGCAGTAGCCCGCATACAGCACATACGCATACGGTAGGCAGAGGAAACCTAGTGTTAAGACACTCCATTTCCCATTTTCCGCCGAGTTCTGCAGGCATTGCGTGTTGAGTGGCGGAGCCCAACGACGCTAAATTATTTATCTCAACAATAATTAACTTTCGCTGCGCCGTCAAAGATCAGTAAAATGTATTTAAAATTAAGTGTTTGTTTCGCCCATTTACAACATTTTAAAGAGTTTCCACAGTTTACTTTGGAAAAAAAGATATGAGTTGTTATAATATCATATTAAATAAACAAAAATATTAAATGTTTCTGCCATCGTATGCAGTCAGCCTACTAGAGTACACAACGGCTTTACTAACTTTTCGTAAGCAATATTTTTCATTGCACTAGCATCTCCCTTTCTTCATATGAGGCTTCGCGCGTGAATTTACAAAGAATTGAATTGTATGACACATTCTGAGTAGGTACTCGAAGTAGTTCTGACCTCAGGTACATTGAAATAAATCAAAACGTCTAGTCATGTTATAAGGCCAGTCGTGGCGTGTGACTGTCAACGCGACAGTTGTGAGTTCGATTCTCACACGAGAAAATGAAATATTTAAAATGTACATTTTCTTCGCTCTGGTGTCGGGGCAAAGTCAATTCAACACGAAATGCCTCCAGAATTCGGCGGAGAGTGGGGAGTGGAGTGTCTTAATACAATTCTCCCTCTGCCCAACCTGTGCGTGGGAGCTGTGTGCGGGATACAGCGTGAAACTAATTTATTTATTTACGATGTATTTACAATGATTTCTATATGATAAAATATGTAATAGTTATTGAACACCAAATGTTCTCTTTAGATTATATAATTAAACTAGGGCGTATCTTCTTATCTCAAATCAAGATAGCCCAGATATGATCTCGGATAATATTATTGTTTACGATTTGTGGCTATTGCCGTCGTGGCACAGTGGCACTCGGTTTATGAAATATTTACATTTCCTCGCTCAGATAATAAAGCGCGGCGTTAAGTTCTACCATTGAATACACAATGCCTCGGTGATTCGTCGGAAAGTAGGAAACGGAAGTTTCTTAACGAGAACGTAGTGTCTCAACACAATGTTTCCAGGTTCCCTCTACTTGTCGTGCCACGCAATGGGATACAGTGAGAAATTAAAAAAAATAATAATAAAAAGGAAATGATAAAAATTTAAACATCATGCTTGATTTTCCAAAAGAAAATTGCCATCATGATTAGAAAGAGATAATGTCAACATCTATTTTTTTTGGGATAATAGTGTATCCTCCAATTGAAATGGAAAACTACCATAGAAATAATGACTTTTTAAATTAATATGCTTCTTAATTTCTCTTTTCTCCCATTTGAGGGTAGAAAGTGGGGAACGGAATTGTCAAAATTTGAAGCAAGTAAACTAAAGAAAAGGATACGAACCCGCTACACATCGCGTCCAGTCTTTTGCTTGCTAATTTATAATAGTTATATCAAACTGAATGCGAAAGCTGAAAAACCTTGGTTCGTGAGCTGCCGTGCCTTTAATTTATATGTAGTTAATAGTAATGTCACGATCAAGGCTACCGCAGGACAATACGCAGTGGATGAAGTATTAAATCCATCAAATCAAGGCGGTTTGAATAGGAACTGGAGGTAACGTGCAATCGGAACTAATTTTATTAATATTTATTGATATTTAAAAAAAAAAATAAAAAAAATCATAACAAACACAGTAGAGGTAGGCAGAAAAAACCTCCGTTAAAACCTCCGTTAAAACACAAATGTTAAAACACTCCGTTCCCCACGTCCGCCGAATTTTGGAGGCATTGCTTGTTGAGTCGCGAAACTCAACGCCGCGTTTATATAATAATAAAATAAAAATACATATAAATTTAAATAATTATTTCATTTCCGCGCGTGGGGATCGAACCCACAACTACACAATTGTGCTCCTGTGCTACGACTGGCATTTTTTTATTTTATATAATATTTATTTATTTTTAATTTATTATTTTGAATAATATAGTAGCTTACCATAGATAATAGGTTAAGTATTGCTTTGATAAATATTAAATAAGGAAATGCTGTTTCATTTGACCTCTTGTATTTATAGAGAATTGTATCATATCCTATCAAGTATAGGTGGTGGACCTTTTCTTAGTGTAAGTAAATTTAATGTAAGTGACGTAAGAGGTTAACATTTTTTTAAATAGTGGTGGCATGTACACGCAAGAAAATATAATTTTATAGAACAGCGTAGAGTTGCGCAACTCAACACACATGTATGTAACTTACACGGCAACTTAATGTATACACCGAATGCTATATAACATTTTTAAACATTTTTTTAAAGTGTTATTCCACACTTAGGAAAGAAAAATTTTTATACGTTTTCTAAATAAGTATGCTATATAACATGTTTCCCCTGGATACCCTGCACTGCTATGCGCGAAAGAGCGTTAGCGTGGTTTTACTGTACGGTCGTTTGGGCGGTTCTAGATTTTTTTTGAACTTGACCAACAAAAATATGAAATTTATTAAATATGAAATACAATATTTATAAACTTTCCAGGATATAAGGAAGTGCTGAAGGCAAACAATTGTTTTAAATATTGCTTTGATAAATAAGGAAATGCTATTTCATTTGACCTCTTGAATTAATAGAGAATTGTATCATATCCTATCAATTATACCTTTTCTTAGCGTAAGTATATCTTTTCTTAGCGTAAATAATATAAGTGACGCAGGTTAAGTTTTTTTTTAGAATTGTGTTTTTTAGATAGTGATGACATGTTGCACTTTCGAAGCTGAATGCCGCGATCACTTTAAATTTAAACTACTGAGGCCACTCGTGGCGCAGGGGCACAAAGTGTGACTGTAAAATCGACTGGTTGTAGGTTCAATCTCCAGTCGAGAAAATGAAATATTTATTTACATTTATATTTTCATTTCTACGCTCTAGTGTCGAGGCAAAGCGCGGCGTTGAGTTCCGGCACTCAACACGCAATGCGTCCAGAACTTGGCGGAAAGTGGGGAACGCAGTGTCTTAACACAAGGTTCCCTCTGCCTACCCTGCTGTGTGCGGAATACAGCGTGAAGCTGATTTATTTGATTTATTTATTTATTTACATTTAATCACGTCGCTGGTCTTAAATATAAACATAACCTTCAATTGAAATTTAAAAAAATCAGCTTCTTGCTGTATCCCGCACACAGTAGAGTAGACAGACCTAGTGTTAAGACACTCCATTTTCCATTTTCCACCGAATTCTAGAGGCATTTATTGCGGTGTTAAGTGGCGGAATCGAACCAACGACCGCTGTGTTTACAATAACTTAGGTGACAATACATCAAGAATTATCAAACTGGTGTGAGGATGGAGCCCTAAGGTAGGAAACGAAACCCTGGGGTGTCTTGGAAAACCAGCGAAATTGCACTCTTCATTTCCCTGGTGCCTAGGATCCTACTATGGAACTAGAATGAATGATAGATAACGAACTCTTAGCGTGTTTTTGGTTTTTTAAACTTATTTTCTTTATAAATTAAATACGGGGCTTTGAATTATCTTTCTATAATTTACTTTTAAACAATGCATTAAGAAAAATATACATAAGAAGCTCCTTATACATTTACATAGCAATTCAGCGGGCAGTTTCTTTATAACGAGGATATTTTACTTTCCAGTTTAACGCTGCGTCTCGCCCTCAGCAAGGTAGGGAGAGGGAACCTGAGAACCTAGAGTCAAATTTCTCCATTTCTTATTAAGACATGTCCGTTCTTTCTAACTTTTTTTTACTTTCCGGCAAATTCTTGAGGAATGGCGTGTTGTGTGGCGGAACTCAACACTGCGCTTTGTATAGATATTCGTGATAAGGATATACATCCCTTTTAAAAATATTGACTCTAATTATTCTATTCTATATCAATCGTATTTCCAAAAATAATACAATAAAACAATATTATATTTGGTCAACATACATTTTGCTGTATAACGTAAAGCGGATGCCAGTCAATGACTTCCATTAACCGCTTCCGAAGGTAGAGTGTAGCTTGTAGTTTATCTACTGATTGACAATAAAGGCTATCATTTATTTATACATTCTAGAATATATTGAGGCATCGTGGCACAGTGGGATATCATTTGATTATTAAGGCGCTGGTTTTGGGGTCGTTTCCCACTCCCAGGAATTAATTATTTTCAGTTTTGGTCTCAAAAACGGAAAAATCAAAATAATTCAATTGGCGTTACACTCCGTCTCGGTTCCGCCAAGAATGTGTTTGTTCTATGGGAAAGACGAGCGTACGGGTCACCCGATGCGCCGCCCCCCACGAGGCCGTGTAACACCAGAGGAGCTACAGGTGCGTTACCGGCCTTTAAGGTGGAGATAAATGCGCTTTTTGAAGGTAACCAAATCGTATAGACTTGAAAAAACTGCCGCATTAGGCCATTTCACAGTCCTTGACGTGTGGGAGGAAATTTCGTAACCGCACAGTAGAGGAGTGTCACGTATCCAGATGGTGTGGATGGTACTTGAGCTTGAGACGTACTATTATGTTCGAAAATTTGGTAGCAGGTGAAGGTGTGGCAGCAGGTCAAACAGTTCCCCAGAACAATCCCTATGATAAATGCGATAGAGAGCGCACAGCGAGGATACATGTAAAGCCTGTCACAGATCTTTAGGAGTATTTTAACATTGGGTTTTCCTTGATACTACAGCTGCAAGTAAAACGATTTTAAAGATGACTAAAATGAATTAGGTATTCATTTTGATTATTGAAATATTTTTTCGGTGACATCATGTCCTCTTTTATCGCATTGTTAATTTTTTCGCATTATTCAAATATATACGAGTATATTTATTTACAATATATTTGTTCATATGCCTTAGTTTATTTGTGCATACTTAAAAAAAATATTTTTTTTATAAAAAAATAAAATTAAAATAAACACTTAAGCGATTTATCCATATTTGTAAATGATTTTCATTGAGAATGTTTTAAATGGGTGGATTTCATTCGATTCATTGTGGGGTGAGTTTTTAAATCATACTGGCGGCAACGTCACTTGTCACGCCAATCATACTTTTATGTAGGTAGTTGGTAAATAATCTAAAAATATACAATAAAGTACCCTAACGAAAATATAGCAAATAAATAAGTAATAAATGGCTATCAGAATCGACTGCCATCATATGTACAGTTAAATGTTATTACATTGCGTCACTTGCTACAAAAATGTTTACAGCATATTTTTTTTATTAAAATAGGAAGCCGGTGCTGTACTAAACAAAAAAATATATAATTGTCTATTAAAAACATATTCTTTAATATACTATTAGGTCAATTTAAAATAATTATAAACTAGCGACTTCCGCGCTGCTAGTATATAATGATTTCCGACGTCCATTTCAACTATACATATATTTATTTAATATTATTGGAGTGTACTTAGAAAATTTTGATTGTTTATTTGTTAATTCTGAAATTCTAACAATCGTTTCATCTGTTGCGGATATTAGCCTGAACAAACGGAAAGACACGAAAGATACAAAAGTAAACAACTATACGTATGCACTTGAAAATACACTGTTATTTCGAAATTACAGACAGACAGTTCAATTTTATTTATATATATAGATGATAAAGAGGCAAGGAATTGACAAAAAGGAAGCGTGGAACAAGAATATTTGTTCATATGCTTTAGTTAATATTTGCAGACTTAAAATAAACATTTTTTTTTTATAAAAAAATAAAATTAAAATAAACACTTTAGCGATTTATCCATTTGTGTAAATGATCTATAAAATATTGAGAATGTTTTAAATGCGATGGGTGGGTTCGATTCCCACTAAGGAAAATTAAAAAAAATATATTTTCATTTTCTCGCTTTAATAATGAGGCAGCGTTGAGAGCGCGGCGTTGAGTTCCGTCATTCAACTCGCAATGTCACTAAAACTCGGCAGAAAATGGAGAACGGAAGTGTCTCAATGGGAACGGAACACTATCCCAGGATCCCAGGTTTTCTTTGTACTCTCTGCTATGTGCGGGATACAGCGTACAGCCATCTTCGTGAGTTCTCCTGACGCTGGAACGTTCGCCTCAAATCCAAGCTTATCCCTAAAAAAAAATCTATTTCCATTGGCCTAAAAAAAGTCATTTCAAAATTACAAAATTTTCATTTCTATATTATATTAAATATTAATATATTTCGATTTAATAGATATCTAAAGTTGTTCGTTTATCTCCCACAATACAAGTGCCTGTTGTCACTGTCATGAAGATTTAGTAATGTTTCATTTGTAGGTCACGGCCGCGCTGTAGTCATCTGATTACAGATACCATTTGGTGATGCTGTATCTCAACAACAACGGTACCATACCTGTATACTATTTATTGTAGTCTGCTACAGTGGACAGAGGAAATAAGTGTTAAGACACTCCGTTCTTTAGTTTAGAGACGTTTCGAGATAGTATGTCGTGTCTCTAGAGAGTGGAAATTAAAATAAATTAATATAACAGTATCTCTGAGGGGTCTGAGTTAGCTGGCCAAATAAATGCTAAAGAACAATTTGTTAAACACTGGTGCTTTAGGTACTGGTGCAATGTGATTTAAATAATTTTAAAATGAAATAATAATAGTCACAAATTATTTAACATATAATACTTTATTAATGTTGAATGATGAATATTTAATGTTGTTGAATATGTATAGATGACAAAGGACTCGCCTCCCAAGGCTTCCGCACCAATTTTAGGATTGTAGGACAGTGGGATGTAATATTTAAAAAAATGAACAAATTTAAGGTTGCATATGCCCATATGCACTCACTCATTTTGTTCGAAATAGAACCGAACTAGAAATATAAGTTGTTAATGATTTTGTTTTAGGTCCAAAAGTCCACAGCACAATGTTCACAGTACATTGTAGATTTTGATTAAGCGGCGAATTTAATATAAAATGCAGCAAAATCGATGCATAAATGCTGTTGATAGGCGGATACAGGAACAAAGTGATCCTATAAGGATCCATTTTTACCTTTTGGGGTATCTAGGAAACCTTAAAAATACGCTGACACTTTTAAAAAACCATTTGGTTACAAAGTTAAAAAAAACCTTTATAATGGAGCGATTAGCGATTGTTATTAAATAATTTATCTAGATACTGACAAAATGGCTAAAAATAAATTTTATCATATCCTTTATGATCAATATCTATAAATAATATCACTTAATCTTTTAATTTATCTTTTAAAACACGAGCTCTGTGTATGCGTTATTAACGTTTTGAATTACAAATATTCATGAATGAATAAATAAATAGAGAAAGGAAGTGTCTTAATGGGAACGGAGTGCTTTAAACTTTTAACTCTAGTTCCCAAGATTCCCTTTTTTGGTACCCACTTTTGTGTGGGATACAGCGTGAAACTAGTAATAAATAATACATGAACAATCATTTGACGCAATGATGATTGTTATGGGGTTTTGAATTAAATATCACGCGGGAAAATAAATATATTCAAAAGTATTTAGTACAGCATTTCATTATAAACGCGATTATTATTAATTCAGTTCCTACTCGGAGACGATTCTGTTAGAAAAAAAAAAATATATATTTAAAGGTCTTTCTGGCTATTCTGCTAAGACGTGAAACTGGATAAAATGTTCTTCCAGACCCCTCCTCTTGGAATAGGGCTGAGTTCTTTAAACTCACAACTTTTGCATGTTGTGGTACGCGCACTGTAAATCATATATATTTATATTTTTTAAATTCTTATAGCATCAAGAGGTGGAGGGCACGGAATGCTATATGCTACGATGTATGTATACCTCTTCCGCCTCGTCCGCTGTCATTGACTATTTATTTATATATTGACTTTAAAAATGAAAAATTAAAGTAAAACAAATATTTAAAGGGAGCAATCAAAAAATAAATATGATTTTTTTACCGCTTGTACAGATGTTGGTAAGGAACCCTTGGTGCTCGAGTCCGACTCGCACTTGGCTGGTTTTTATAAAACAAATTACGAGTATATAGTTATATTGTTGCTTTTTAATAACATAGCTTTAATTTTTATACATATCTCTATATATAATAAGACAGTAAAAATATTTTGTCTGTACATTTAGTAATTTTGACTGAAATAGATAGAGGGACACTTAAAAAGTATAATAGCTGGCAAAAAGATTGTTTTTGAATTTCT